>VZRM01005072.1:0-96820 GCA_013397955.1 Grantiella picta
TCTTATAAGCACACTACAACAAGATTAGTTCGAATTTAGTCCCTTCAATTTATGGAAAAATGTCATGTAATATAAGGAGAGTTTCAACTGGCTGCCTTTTGAAGAACTTGGCATAAAATTTCCTGCATTTTGCTCTTTCTCTTTTGTGGCTAAAGAAAAATTTTGGTGACTTCAGAACAGGCCATGAAAATATTTACAATTTAGTTAATTAAAGAACTAAAATAGAGCAATATGCAACATATATCTGTAACAGGAGCTTCATTTTGCAGGTGGTTCATATCTTGCAGGCACCATCTAGAAAAATCTTTTTGCATACAAACTTCAGGCTGTTTTGTCATACTTCTCAAATTTTTATTCAATCTTTGAAAAACAGCATAAGATTTTTGCTGGTTAAATTCTAAAGATTTTATGAACAAAGAAACTTAAACTAGCTCAGTATAGCTATACTCATAGCAGATAACTCTTCTTCTTCTTTGGACACCTGAGTAGTGTACTAACAATACACTGATATTTTTCTTTTCTCAGAAAAAAATGGTGGCTGAAATGAGATTTAAAAGAATACAATCACATTTTTGTATAGTCAAAGCATACATTCAGAGTATATATAGAGGACAAGGACCAGAGTAAAATCAAGGCTTCTTGGCTCCATTGTACTGTGAATTAACAACTTTCTTTTATACCTTAGGCAATATATAGGTTTATGTCGCCGTTATTAATTTCTATTGCATTTCCTATGAAGTGTTACTCTGTAACTACTTTAGCTATTCATGCCACAAATTCTGCATCTTAGGTAGTTGACTGAAGATTTATCTGTTTGATGGATTTCTTTATTTTGTTTCCAGTGACAGAACAAATTCTTCTCTACCCATTAATTATCAAGAGTAAAGAAACTACAAAAAAAGGACTAAATTAAAAAAAACCCTGTCTTTTACAGCTTTCCTGCTCAGTTTCAGCAGTTCATAGATGTCACTAAAGTGAATGAAGAATTAATCTAGTCTTAAAAAAAAATCCAAACAACATAAAAGCATTAAATAATAATAAGGGAAAAACAATAAACCAGCTCAATGCTAGTGCTAGCAGTTCAACCTTACACTTAGCCAAATATAGACATTTTTGTTGCTTTATAATATAACTTGGTCATCAAAGTATTCCAAGGTTGATCAGCTGCAAACGGTGCACTGGAACACTGAGTGAAACTACAAAAAATTTTTATCCTACATTGACATAATTTTTTGCCATTCTTTATTCCTTTATGAATAGCCAGCTTTAATTCTTCTTGCCTATCTGTTTGATTTAAATTCATGCTGATAACACACATAAAGACTGCTGTGGACTTCAGAAGCACAGACATTTAACTAAAGAAATCTGTCATCAAGTGGAAAACAAAGAATACAAAAAAACTCTTTTTCACAAAATATGACATCACAGATTGTAGCAAGCCGACTGGTGACCCTTCGTGGTCACCACAGCTGTAGAACCTGAGTTCGTGGACCTTAGATCCCTGAATGAGGAAGTTCTGAGTCTCAGGCAGTGGCACGGCAGGAGGATCTATTTAGCAGCAAGGAAGAGACGCAGGCTCCTGAGGCAGGGTAGAAGGGGTTTATTGGAGAAGGTCACAGGAGAAGTGGACGGGAGGAAGGGAAGCGCTCAAGAGCCCCGAAGAGCCCCGTGCAGTAGGTTATAAGGGGCAGGGTAAGGGGAGGAGTTTGGTCACATAAACCAATGGGCTTACAGTTTAGAGAGATAAGCATATACATTAACTAATCAGATTACATAGAAGGAGGGATATGTAACTCAATAAACCAATCAGGTAGGACTACACAGTCAAACAAAGATGAAGCTTCTAGAACTATTACCATACATAGAACGAAGAAGGGAGGAGTTAAAACATTGGGATCAGTCCCTGGGGACACGACCATTTCTATCACCAGGGGTTTCCTGGGACATACTCATCTTCCCAGGGCCCTGGCTGGTCCTCTGCCCCTAAGGGAGCGTCCCGGGAGGATAGCTCCGCCAAAGCTACCTCCACAATGGATTCCTTGTATAGTAAGAGAAGGAATACAAAATATAAATGGTCTGTGTACAGCATGCACATTCTTTAGCAATGATTGCTATGTTTGTTGAATTTTTGGCTTAGAGTGTTTCTGAAACTCCAGTGATTAAGGATTTCACCTGGATCTTCAAATACATGGCTATTTTGGTGCTCTTTCCTTACATGATTTTAGGGTGCAGTTAGTTATCTAAGCTTATTAGTTAAAGTATTAAAAATAAGTTTCCACTAAACTCTACTCCTGAAGCTTTGGAGCCATGGCTCTTTTCAGCTGATGGCAACTTATTTTTTCTGCCAAATCAAATTGGCATCTATTTGACTCTGTATATACTTCATCTTCTTTGTATCCAGTCTCTGGCTCTTACCCCAAAATCACTCTAATTTTTCAGATCTTAATCTTTTATTCCTAAGCACATAGTGTTGATTGAAGTTGGAAATAAAAACGGGGGCAGGGTACCTTTCTCTGATCTGTTTAGTGTGGCAGTTCTTACATAAGCAGAGAAGCAAATTTAAATGAACCTTTGCTAACAATATTTGCATAAAGCAATATTCACATTGTGCGCGATTGTCCATATTCACTTCATCTCCTTTATGTGAAATAGATTCCTTCAAGAACTGAACCAGAGGCTCTTCCCTACATGTGCTTCAGATGCGGTTCAGCCATTCTCGAGAAGGATAAAGACCTGGGCCTTCAGTTGCTTTAGGTCATGGGCACTGGGGAAATATATTTTACAGGAAACCAGAAAAAGTCTAGCCTTAACTGACCTGTACAAACTGGCCTGTACATACCATTTATGGAGGTGACCTGCACAAGCAGTTTTGGTGTACTTCTATTACAGAATTTGATTTTGCATATCTCCAGAGAAGGAGACTCCACACCCTCTCGCATCAGTGTGTTTCAATCTCAGTCACCTGCACAGTGAAAAAGCTCTTCCTCGTGCTTAGGTGAAATTTCCTTCGTTCTAGTCAAACTTTGTATCGTCATACTATTTGGTAATGTCGTTATTTCTCACTGTGAAAGGTGATTAATATGAGAGAATCCCTCACACCAGAAAGATCCACCTGGGTTCTGGCCATTGAAAATCAAGGGAATTACAATCTGCCCCACTCAGTTCTGCTGCTGGGAACTGCACAGAATCAAACCCAGGTGAAGAAGTCACACCAGGCTCTGTTTAGTATCCATTATCTCCAACCTGGAGAACCTTAAAACCAGCATTACAATGTCATGCAATACCTTTTATTATCAATAATAATTTCCATTCATCTTTCATCACAGAGTACTGGATATTTGGGAATCAAGTCCTGGAGATTTTCTAAAAATATTTGCCATCTTTTCATGAACTCTGTTACTCATGTATATTGCTTATAGCTCTTATTTTAACAAGACACCCCCCATGGTAGAACTGATCAACATACTACAAAGTTGCTAAAGTGCCTAAACTTTGTGAGTTAAAAATTCCAAGCAAGGTTTCTCTCATACAAACTCTTCTTAAAATAAGCTGGGGATGATATTTAGAATTGAAAGGTCTCGAGACCTTTTTATATTTTTGAATCAAAGCAAATTGTATTTCTTATTTCAATTTATAACTTTCTTCTTTCTTTTTTTTTTTAATTTTAATGAAATGTGCAATCTTTCCAAACATAAAACACCTTCCTGTGCTCCTGGCATCACGTTTGAGCTACTGTGTAAATGCTATGAATGGATAAACAGATAGATACTCTCTCTGGGAAGACATACGGCGAAATCTAAAATGCATATCCTTTCAATTCAGTTTGACATTTAAAATATGAACAGATTTCAAATTACTTGAAAATCATGCTCTGTGTGTGGCAATTGCCTTAAACTTTTTGATTAATTTGTTGTTTGATGCTTGTTCACAGGACTATTTATTAGTGACTTCAGCTCCTAGTTAATGCAGTATAGATATTCTAAGTCCATGAGAGTTAGATTTGTGGTGTGGGGAGATGAGCTAACCAGGGCTCACAGCTGCAAAGCCAAACACGTATTCATGTCTGTCCCTCAGCTTTAACTAACATACTTTTGCCTCTGGCACTAGAAGTTTTCCTTGTAAAGCCAAAGTACTTTGGCAGTCAGAAAAGTTCTGAGTGATAGCTGAAGAAAGCTCCGAGCATTTCTTAAATTAGCTTTTGAAACTCATAGCCAAAACAGAACTCACTAACTTTTAAAACAAAACAAAGTGTGTTTGATGTCCTCATAGGATGTTATTTTGTCATGTTAGTATTCAACTATTTTAAGTTTCGCCATGACTACCATTATGAAATAGTTTATCATCAAACACATTTGCAATCAAATGAATTTGGCTCTTTGTCACATTTCAATTCTCTTAGGTGACCAGATTCCTCTTGTTTTAATTTGTGTTCACTTTTCTATATATTAGAAACACTTTTCACTTAGCTATGTTAGGAAAACCACGGTTAATTACAGACTCATGCCAGATTTTAAAATAAATTTGACTTATATTAAAAATTCAACATTATTGCTCATAGATAATATACTTTTGAGATGAATGAGTGAATTTTCTTTTCTTGGGACAGAAAAGCACATGCCTTTTAAAACTCAAAGCAGCTTGTCAAAGTAACATGAATTATTGAGTGGGATTCAAACAAAAAAAAAAAAAGTTCAGGGTATGGTTTCATTTTCCAGAGAAAATTAATGGCAATTAGGTGCTTGATGCTTATATATCATTAAAAAGACCCCAAGTCATTGACTAAGTTTTCATGGAAACTGAGAAAAGAAAACCTCCACCCACAAACCAGCAAAAAACCCCCAAATGCAACAATGGGGAAGAGCTTAATAAAGTGAGAAAAATCTGAAAAAGCCAAGGCGGGATAGTCTGGCCTTAATTAAATGCCTTTATGTTCACTTAGGTACAAAGCAGCATTTGCTACCTCTGTCCGAATGTGAGTGCCTGCTTCTCTCAGAGACTGGGCAGCACTGAGGGTCTGAAATCGTCACCTCCTTCAGCTCACAGCCGTATCTCCTACCCATGCAAACCCTCCCTGCTGCAAATGTCTAATTAACTTTTCTTCACTAGCCTTATTAACATAATAAACAGTAATTAAGAGCACCTGTGTCTAACCAGATTTTCGTTTGGATTTTGGTGCTTCTTGTCAGATTTTGTTAATTTATTTTAAGCTCAAAGTTTAACCCAATAAAAGTTATTACCTCTTCCTACAAAATGTTTGCATGGCCTCTATCAGCCTTCTGTTCCACAGGTCAAAGAATCCAGTAGTTCAGTAATTCTTCCGGGAATATATTTTCAAAATTTCCAAGGACCAAGGACTCCTACTGTGTGTCTTAAAAAAAAAAAAAAACAAAAAAGCTGTCTTTCATCACATGTTTAAATTTGTTATCCGTGTTATCCTTTAGAATTCACATTCTAAAACAGGAAAAACAGGGAAAACAGGCATGTATTGTCATTACAGGCTATGGTATGTCTATTTTTGTGGGATAATTTCCAGCACAGCTACAGCAATCAATTTAACTATGCTTATATAACTCCCCCCACATAGACAGTCAATCACTGAGTAAATGCAGCTGCCTCCCAGATTAATTACTTTACTTATAAATAATAAAAGCACTTTTTAAAAAATAATTTTAACAGTGTGGAGTCATATTAGGATAATTTAGGTGGACTGATTATTCTGCCAGTTTTATGTCTGAAGATGTCTCCCGACAGACAAACCCTTCAGTTGATGCAAGCTCCTTTGCATAGTCAGTCCCACAGTGGGAGCACAGTGTCTCCACCTCCACTAGGGAGATCTCTTTCCCATGTGAAAGGTGTCTGAGGAGAGCGTCTGTAGGGAGAGCTACCAGCAGGAATAACCACAGCATGATTATGAAACAGTGTGTTTTGATTTTCTATTACTTGTTTTTTTACTCTCACTCCTTCAGCAGTTTCCCTGACTGATTTTCTTTCCCTTCTTGCTGCCTTTTTTTTTTTTCAGTTTAATTTCCCCATTCACTTTAATTAAGCTCTCCCCAGGCTCACACGCTTGCAGACTCTTATTTATTTATTTTAAAGTGAGCTGACTAACTAGCCAGACATTTCCCAAACCTCTAAGCTCTCATTAAAATCTTCTGTCAAACTCTTTCACTACATTTTTAGTGAGACCGAACCAGGCATAAATTGAAATAAAAGAAGTAGGGGGAGGATGATTTATTCTATAGAAATAGAATAAACCTATTATTACATAGAAGCAGAAATTATGGAATCAGTTGAAAGGTGTGCACACGCTACTTAGATTACAGAAATCAGGAACTCCCATTACCTCACCAGTTGCAACCATGACATCCTCCTTGCTGTTTTCACTCCATCCTTCCATAGACTAGAATTTACAGATACCCAGTCTCAGTTTCTGCATAATTTCGTAGAGCTCTTCTTAAATTTACAAAGTATTTGATGTAAAATCACTGCATTTATCACTGTCCTTGGTGTGTAGGGCAGTCATTTGACTTCCTTATTGTAGTGAAAACATTTGAGTGAGTATAAAGGTTTAAGCGCAATCTGCCTTAGCAAAAAAATATTACTCTAATTCAAACCAATAAGAACATCGTTGGAGACTTTCTCTTAGCTGTTCTCCTCTCATGACTTTAAATTTTCTGGGAAAAAAAGCAGGAAACTATCCACAGATTCTACCTCCATACTCTCAACCTAAATTCAAGAAAAAAATCACATATGTAAGAATATTCACAGAATCATAAAATTAGAATAGTTTGTCTTGGGAGGGTCTTTTAGAGGCCATCTTGTCCAATCTCCCTGCAAGGATGTGGAACATCTTCCAATAACTTGGGTTGCTCAGAGCCATGTCCAAAATGACATTGAATGTTTCCAGAATGGGGCATCTATAACCTTTTGGACAACACATTCCAGTGGTTTACTTCCCTCATTGGAAAAATGTCTTCCAACATCTAGTCTAAATCTACACTCTTTTTGTTTAAGCCATTACCTCTTGTCCTGCCATAACAGGCTCAGCTAAAAGGCTGCAAAAACGTGTTCCCAGAGCTTTCTCTTCTCCAGGCTGAACAGGGTTCTTGTCTTGGCTTTCTTTTCTCTCTGTTCTTCTCTGAACTTGCTCCAACAGGTTCATGTCATTCCTGTGCTGAGGACCTCAGAATCAGATGCAGTGCTCCAGGTGAGGCCTCACCAGAGTGGAGTACAGGGGCAGAATCCCCTTCCTTGACCTGCTGGTTACATCTTCTTTTAGGTAGCCCAGGATATAGCTGGCTTTCCACCAAAGAAAATGTAGCAGGACGCTCCCCCCTCTCCCTTCTCTCTCTCCCTGATCGCCAGCCGGAGATGGATTGCTCAGATTAAGTTGATATCTTAATCCCAGCTATCTAGTACTGGCACCTGGAAGTCAAGGTGAGACACTGAGAGAATGTGAAGAATTTTTAGGTGACCACAAATCCACACTCTTTTTCCTATAAAACACCACGAAATCTTAGCAAAAGTAGAAGCTCTCTACATGGACATTGGAGCGTGAAGTAAAGTCTTCTCCCCTGAGCTTGGACGCAGGCTCTGTGGTTACTTCTCGCGGGACTGGGGGAGGATCCTGATGCATCCCCATCTCCAGAAATTGGATTTGGTAAGAGCATTGGTTTCCTAAGTTGTATTCTTCTTTGCAAGCCATAATAATACTAATAGCACTATATTGTTTTCCTTTTAGCACTATATTGTTTTTAATCTCCCTATTTTGAGCAACATATATATATATGTTTGTTTAGCTATGAATAGCTTTTCATGTATTGTGTAGTAAAAAATTGTCTAGTTCTTTGTTCCGTTCTCACCTGTGTCTAATAAACCATAATCTGTTTTAGATTAGACAGAAATCGGCTGTCTTTATAAGGACTTGTGAGTGAGACTGGGTTTTGGGGTGCTGGTCACTCTAAGTAGGTTTGGTCACTAGTTGTCACAATAGGCCTAAGCAACTGGTAAAATCTATCCACCCTCTGTCTTCACTCGTGGCAGAAAGCCTGAAAAACTTTAAGTCTGGAGAAAAGGAGGCTGGGAGGATGGAGAAGGGGGAACTTTTTTCTCACTACAATTACCTGAAAGGAGGGTGTAGTGAGGTGGGTGTCAATCTCTTCTCACAGGTAGCAAGCAATAAGATGAGAGGAAATGGCCTCAAGTTGCACCAACAGAGGTTGCATCAGATATTACAGAAACCTGTTTCACAGAAATGGTTGTCAAGTATTGAAAAAGTGCCCAGAGAAGCGGTGGAGTCACCATCCCTGAACATGTTAAAAAAGATGTGTGGATATGGTACTCAGGACATGGTTTAATAGCGAATTATGGTCGTGGTGCTGGGTCAATGGCTCGACTTGATCATAGCAGTCTTTTCCAAACTTAAAAATTCCATGGTTCTGTGATTCTGGGTTGTGAATGCAGAACACTGCTCAGTTGTGTCCAGCATTTCATCCACCACTATCCCCAAATCCTTCACCTCAAGGGTTCCTCTCAATCCCTTCATCCCTGTTACCCAGTGGTTACCATGACCCAGGCGCAGAACCTTGTACTTTGACTTGTTGAACCTGATGGGCCTGATGGGCTGACTTCTCAAGCTTGTCCAAGTATGTCTGGATGTTATTCCCTCAGTTATGTGAAAAATTTTAAGCATAGTTTTTTATATAATCACACAATAGAATAAAATATACAAAAAAATGAGGGAACTAATTTTATCATCCTCAGAAACTTCACAGCAAAGCTGAAATTATCACTGTGCTTCTTTGTTTATCATTCTACAATGAATTTTGTCAGTCTCTGTGGTAGTGCTCTTATGAGAGACAACATGAATTAATATTTTGTGGTTTCACAACAAAGCACATCACAGGCTTCAGTAAAATCAAAATACATTGCATCTGCTGTCTTCTCTGAAACTACTAACCCTGTAATTTTATCAAAAGCAACAGACTTGAATAAAAATATTTAAACATTTTAATTTGATACTCCCCATTCCTTGAATTCTAGTTATTGCTGTCCGCAGATACAAACTTACAGTTACTTAATAATATTTTGATGCATTATAATTTTGTGTGATAGTCCAAGGGTCATTGCTTACCATCACAGATAATGAAAATTTAAATATAGGGTAGTCATAACTTACATGTAATATAAATATTATTAATAATAATAATTTTTGGTTCAGCTTTATTTTTCATAAGGGATATCTCATGCCAATTTATTTTAAGATTATAAAGGTTAGCCTTTATTGATTAATTGATAAGGCAAGTATTGAATTGCTTATTACTGAAAAGCATGTATTTGGACAATGTGGTGTCCTAATGAAAGATCAAGACGTATGTGTAGACAAAGAAGGTACACTAAGCAAAGTGTCCCACTTTTCTTTTTCTGAATATAAAACATCATACATAGAAGGAAATATAACATTTTAATAATAAAATAACACACATTTTAAAAAGAAAATTTGTAGTTAGTCAGTTGGTCTTTTGTTAGACAATTCGAATCACTTAATCATTATTTATGAGCATATTTCTTATAGCTGGAAGTTTCAGTGAAAGAAAAAAGCCCTAAAATTTATTGACAAAATCATCAGGTGACTGATTTTTATATAATGTGAAAGACCTTAGTTCTCAGATTCTTTCCAGACAAATAAAAATTAAAATTACAAGCAGGATGTGACGTTAGTGATATTTTTAATGAAAAATTTGTTTGTTCCCTGCTCAGAAATCATGTCTTTTCATCTTGTTCTTGACCATTTTACATCACCAGTGCTGAATGACGAATATGCCCATGACATTTTTCCTTTTTTTTTTCCAAAAGCAAAATGTGACAAAAAGATCAGCATGACCATAAAGGTGTTTCATTCATAACAAGGGAATGTCTAGAAATCAGTAGAAATAAGTTTGGATGTCCACATTCATGCCACTAAAATAGATATAGATGAGAGGTTAGAAGATGTTTGGTTAAGAAAGATAAAAAGACATTTGAGTGAAATACACTGAACTATGCAGGAGCTCAAAGAAACGAATCATGGGAAACATCAGAAAAAGTTCCAGGATGATATGAAATAGTCTCACAGTAATAAAGTAAAAGGAAATGTAGCTGCTGTAAAAGCTACAGAAGGTGCTCTCTCTCAAATCTAATGTCAGGAAATTACAGAGAAAGCCAGCAACCTGAGGCGATCAGAATTTTATCAGCAGCTCAGTGAAGAGAACACCAGCATGACAAGTATGACCTCTTCTTTCCTTTCATATAATGACATTTTTTGCTAAGGTAGAGAAAAATTCTCTCACTGCAAGTGTATTTCAACAGAGATAACAGAGAGACTTTCCCTTAGATCTTCTTAAACTCCACCACCTCCATGTGGCAGTAATGAACTTTTGAAACATATGAACAAATACCAGCCACAATAGAATTGGCAGTGTGCATCTATGAAAAAATCGCTGACAAAGTGCTGAGCAACCAACAGCCGGTTCACCTTCAGAGAATAAAATTCTTATGAAAGCACTCCTGTGTCCAAAAAAGACAAATACGAAAATTTCTGAGTAGATGGAAAATCAATGCCCATGGTGACCATGCAACGAAATGTAGGTGTTATTCATGACATCACAGCCTTCCTCTCATGTCTCCCTAAGCAGTCTGTTAGAGATGTCATGAGGGAAATAAAACTTTATCCAACAAAAGCACTGAACTGGGATTACCTGTGAGCAATTCTGTATGTTGAAAAGGATGGAAATTCTAAGCACAAGTTTTCTGAGTGATTAAAAGTCAAAAGAAAGAAAAAAAAAAAGGAAATTGGAGTGTTAAAGATCTTGGAAAATATCTTCATGTACATGAGTGTTTGTTCTAAGTAAATATATGTTTGTATGATTAATCTTGTGTCCTATGTTCAAAAGTCTGTGGCAAATTAAACAGGGTACCTGCAAATATCCAAAAGGTGAAAGTTCTGGGATAAGAAACGTTTTGAGTGAGGGACAGAGACCAAAAAAAGTCTGAAGAGAGAGATCTGAAGTCAAGAATTGTGATACAGTTCAGGGTCCAGATATGGATGGAATGTTAAACAAATAGATTTTAGAAATGGTATAGATGACTGTTCTTAATGATGATAATTTGCATGCATTTATAAGATGGAAGATTGCTGTTGATCTTCTAAATATACTCTGCAAAAGCTTTGATTTTTTTTAAGATCTTCATATTGTTAATACTTAGTAAACATTTTTTATGTGTCATAGATTTTCTGAGTGCATGCAGATATTCCAGCCAAAACAAAAAGTGTGAGGAAACTTTAGTGGCCCGTTGAGTGAATTATCTCACATTCCATCCAAACAAAATTCATATGTTTCAAAAAAAAATCATTAACTGATAAATGTAGCAAAATTAGATATTTTGTATGTTATTTCATCAGTATGGTCAGATGTAGGAAATTAGAGGGATAAATGCCTGCAAGTATTTTATGACCTATGAAGATTGATTATTTTGGCAATAACTTTAAAGTACTGTTTTAAATTCTTCAGTAGTGATAATTAGACTCTTGCAAATTTGTCATTGCTTTAGAAAACTGGCTGCAGGGTATTATTCTAGCTATTCTGTTTCTGGTCATACCCTCTAGCTCCTCCTAGATGGAGGCCCATGAAATTATGCAGAAAACGCATTTCTACCTACAGAAACGACATACAGGTTCACTCAGTGGATTGAAGTAAAATTTTAGCATTTCAAAAAGGAAAAGACCAACATCATAATCTTGAGTCATAGATTAGTGTTGCCACTCAGTAAAAGGTATTTCATATGTAAGGCAGAACTGATGGAATTTAACATATGTGCTTAGAATCAACTGGCAAAAGGAGGAAAAATTAATTTTCACACAAATTATTTATTTTTTCATTTCCAGTATAAGCAATTTTGTTGGACCTTTTTTTTTTCCTCTGTAGTGCACAGTATTTGAAAGTGCTGTGCACAGTTAAAGTGTCCTCTAGAAGAGTGATAAAGTTAGCAAACTGTGGTTGTTCAGGACCTTGAAAGGTGCTTATGACACTTGTTTGGCCTGAATAATGAATCTAAAACTACACCGAGTGTTTCGTCTGACATGATGTGCATGACAAAGATGAACAAAATTTGATAAGAATATTACTCCACTAGTCAGGCCAAATTATTTAGACTGTTATTCATCAGTAGACACAGTGCTTTTAGAAGTGTTGTTAAAAAACCTCTGACAACCAATACTACTTTCGAGTAACTCTACATTGGTGGACAAAGGAAACGTAATGTTACTGGTAATGACCTATGACAATCTTTTGAAACAGATCTGTGCTGGAGACAAAAAAATTCCTACAATAACTGGTATGAAAATTATTTTGCTCTTTTTTGGCATATGATGAACTAAATTTAAACTAGGAAAAAACCCCGTATGTAGTCTTGCACTTTTGAATAATGAAATAACGAATACATTTTATGTGTCTCCATGGTGCCTAATATTGTGCCAAGAATATATTAATTAGCATTAATTACTGTCACAATATCATTAGCATCAAGGCTCAGATATTCGGAGCCTTTTCACAGCTATTTTATACACTGCATGTATCAATATGTATAAGCATGAATGCATATATAGTATGTGCCACGCTTAAAAATAAATAGAGGGACTGTACATAATGCTTTCCTTTCAATTAGCTCTGTGAAGGTCAGTAACTTTTCTTTCTTACCTCAACAGAATAATGTTACTCTTCCAATTATATATAGAGCTTATTGAGTGTTGCATTACTTGCAGGAAAAATATTTAGAGAGAAAAGCTGGTGCTAGTTCCATCCAGTCCTCAGGGAGGTTAAATGAGTCACTGTGCATGTTTATCTAAATCTTTATTAAATACCTTATCCCTTACTGTAGAGGGATCTAATGTTTAGACTTGATTTTATAGCTTTTGAGGGGATAAAATTAAACAAGTTTAATCCTACTAGAAGTGTATTGCTGTTTTAAATAACCTGAGTTTCTAATAATCAACATATTCTTCATTAGGCATTTCTGTTCACTAAACTAAAACTCATTACCCAGTATTAGATTTATTATATGGAAATTTTACCTATAGAGACCTGAATATAATGCAATATTCTTCACAAGCTTCACAAAGCCATAAAAAAATCACAGCTGTATTTTGCCGTACAACTGCAGGTTGTTCACAGGTAGTGTGAAGTATGAAGATCATAGTTTTTAAATAGTAGACAATAATGCGTGAAAGCAATATTCAGTAACCGACAATTTGATACCTTTGACTGTTGGAAGCACTGCTTTGTAATGCTTTCAGAGAAGACATATTTAGAATCATCTGAAATTTTCTTATAAAGTTAATAGAAATTAACAATACAGACCTAGAAAATCTAGCAGAGAAACACAATGTCAGCAAAATGCTTAACCTGTCCAGCATCTCTTAATATCAATTAATTACCTGGTTTGAGGGATTTTATAGGTAAGGGTAATGTCATACAAGCATTCTGCTTCTTTAAGTACTTTCACTTGATTGTTACATTGACTCATATACCTACTGTTTTCTCTCAGCTTACTTTAGAAAGTGTTTGCACAAAGGATATGTAGAAAAAGAGACAGTGCCCCAAGTTACTGTTCCACATTGTCTAAACTTGCAGAATTTACTGTTAAATTAGTGCATTTTCTCCTCAAATGTATCAGCTGAAGACTTAGGACAACTGTTCTAAACTGTACGAATCTGTAACCTCTCCCTTTACCGTAAGATTATCTGGGAATAAAAGAATAAATCAGACATTCAACATTTACAATGAGATCATATTTGCCTATGTGCTTTTTCTAAATACAGTTTTAGGTGAATGACTGAATCAAACATGTTATGGAAACAAAATGTTATTATATATACCTTCCTAGGTTCCTTTCACTTTTTTTCCCCTGTACGATTAAGAAATAAGTATATTTATTGATGATAAAATATAGTAAGAAATTGAGAAAGAGGAGGAAAACACATTAAACTCAATTTTAGCAATGAAATTAATTTCTTTGAAAAGTACTTGCAGTGTCAAATATTTTATTACTAAGATATTTTTAAGTCAACATAGATATACCAGTAGGAAATTTGGCACAATGGATGGCCAAGTTCAACATCTCACCTGCCTTTGGGTGGACTGCAGGCTGTCCGTTAAACATACCAGGGCATGTTTTCTGGCACTGAAATCACCTCCCATTGACCAGGTGTAACTGATATATTTTCAGAGTCTAAAACAGACTTCTGCCTGCAGGGACAATATCCCAGGCCATGGTGATTCCCCAGCCATGACTGAGTTGTGGTCCACATTTGTGTCGGTGTGTCAATTAAATTCTTATTCTAAGAATTTAATAATATAGACAACGAGTTTTAAGAATGTTCCCAAGTGCCATTTAAGTAATTAGTAAGGTCCTAACCCCACAGAGCTGTTTTGTAGTCACAGGTAGATCACTCAAGCTTTCTTCCCCAAGTCTTTGCTGTGGCTAGCTGTAGCTATAATGATTTTGGATAACCTTTATTTTTTGAATGAAAAATATAACAAAAAGAAAAAAACCTCATGTAATTTGCTACTTCTTTTGAGAATATGATATATTCTATCACCATGTTTAAGACCTACACAACAGCAATTCTATCAGTTAATGCTTGTGTTTTATATTTTGAGTTTTTTCCCTCTCCCGTCTATTTCTTTACATTGCAATAGTAATAGATATTTAAATAGCAACAAAAATCACATGAAGATTTATAAGGAAAGTTAGGAGTTTATCCCCAGCTGGCAACTAAGCCCCATGCAGCCACTTGTTCACATATCCTCCAAATGGGATGGAGGAAAGAATTGAAAGGGTAAAAGCGAAAGAAACTCATGGGTTGAGATAAAGACAATTTAATAGGCAAATCAAAAGCCATACAGATAAGCAAAGCAAAACAAGGAATTCATTCCCTACTTCCCATTGTAGGCAGGCATTCAGCCATCCCCGGGAAAGCAGGTCTCCATCACAAATAATGGTGGCTTGGGAATACAAATACCATCATGCTGAAGGTCTCCAGCTTCACCTTCCTCGCCCAGGTTTATGTACAGAGCATGATGCCATATGGCTGGGATATCCCTTGGATCAGCTGGGATCAGCTGTCCTCTCTGTGTGCTCTCCCAACTGCTTGTGCACCTCCACTCTCCTCACTGGTGGGCTGGGGTGAGAGGCAGCAAAGGTTTTGGCTCTGTGGAAGCCCTGCTCAGCAATTATGAAAATATCTCTGTATATCAACACTGTGTTCAGCACAAATCCAAAACACAGCCCCATAACAGCTACTGTGAGGAAAATTAATGCTACCCCAGCCCAAACCAACAGACCTTAATCTTTTAAACTCACCTTAGAACTGTGATATTCACTAATGATACAGTTTCATCTACTTTTTTTCATGCAGTATTTTCCATTTTTTCTCACCTTCTTCTCCCATCACATCAAGTAAATTAGGATTGCAGGTTCATACAGTCTGCAGCATAATTCAGTTTTCATTTGTGTGGCTTTCTAAGTGACAGTGCTTTAAAATATGATCTTGACAGCTAAAGAGTGAACAAAGTAACTGATGTATAATTTTGTGTGTTATTTATGGACAGATTCTCTTGATAGGTTGCAAGTATTTGGGAATAGCCATCAGGAAAAAAAGGAAGTAAGAAGCAGTCTGTCTCTATTTTAAAGTACAATAAGCATTCCTTACAATGATTTTATAGGTTATATATCTAAGCTCAAAGCTGACACTAAAAATAATGAGATTCTGGGTTCAGGCTCTCAAACTGCAAGAGATTTTACAGACAAATAATTCTCAAAAAGATCTTCTCAGCAGCTATGTAAGTAGTTGTTGTACATTATTCATCAGAACACTTAATACTCTTTTAGAACTTTGATTCAAAAAATGTATAAACTTCTATCACTTTATTATCAGCAGTCAGAAAAGAAATTGGTATGGAGAGCCCTGAATGCTTATAGAAGTTAATGAAAATCTCCTGCTGATCTCAGTGTCCTTTGGATCAGTCCATAAGTGTTCTCTAGTCCCCTTACAATTATTTTCTATGGCTCTGAAGTAAGCAAAGGTCCTACTGAGTTTTAATCACCAAGAAATTGAAGCAACCAAATTGAGTACAAACTGCTTAAAATACTGTTTTGATGCTGATCTGAGTGTTCAGACTGCAAACAATGTCAGTTGTGTGCATCTCCAGTTTAAAAAAAGAAAGTGTACAAAGAAGTGCAGAACTTTACAAAGGTCACTTCAGCCTGATATGGCAGGTTACGTATCCCTGAACAATAACTCAAGCTGAATCCTATTAGTTTTAATGACAGCACCACTGACATGTCCTAGAGAACATATCTGACAGGAACAGCTTCAGCGTGGCTGGCCCATTGATCCAGTGACTTGGACACATTTTTTAACTTCTACATTCTCTGATTTCTGAACATTTTGAAAAATGTAGCTGCATCTTTTGAAAGTATTTACATTCTTGTAGTTATCAAAAATGCAACCTGGGTTATGTATGCCATTCTGCAAAGTCAAGTCCAAACAAGAGAAAGATATCTGGCCTTGGTGTTTCTCTCCTCCTTACTAAAATACCTTAATAGCAAATGACAGAAGTTTACTTTCATTAACCATTTGATAAAATCCTCAGACTCTTGAAGGAATTTTTTGCTTATTTTTTAAAGATCATGAAGGACTGCTATGATTCACTGTGATCTAATTAACATTTCTGACCTGTGTTAGCAGGCAAAACTTCCATTGGACCAGGCTTGAGGTTTGAGGCAGCTGAAATCTTCTTCTGCTCCTTCTGTTGAAAGAATTTTATCCATTCACACAGAAAATGCTTTTCCATCTCAGCAGGAAAAGCCCTGGGCAACAGACAGGAAGCTGAGAAAAGATAGAATAAACCATTAAGAAACATTACTGTAGTTTAAATATGTCAAAATCAGCCATTAGCTGCTGATGATAATGAGCAATAACAGAGTGCAGAATTTTGCCCCTTATTGTTTAGTATGTGGGTGGTCTGTTCACTTTCACACACAGCTGCTTTGTAAGCAAGCTGGATTTTGGGCTGGGCTGCAGTTGCTGAAACAAAAAGTAGAATTTGACTTTGGAGATTAAAAAATGTTAGTAGTTTCAACAGCAGCTTCCAAACCCCTTTCTCTGCTATGTTTTCACCAGGTCAGTCCTCTTAAATAAGAGGCAGTGAAGCAAGGATAAAACCCAACAAACTGTATTGGTACAGGTTATAATTCTGATGTGTTGTTTAAAAAAAATGAAATATCACACTGTATATTGTATTGAATGCACACTGTTTTAACACTCTTGGATCTTCAGGTAAGTTTGCATACAAGAAACATACTTGTTTAGTTGTAATTAGATCCAAATCATATAAGTAATTTTAAATAATCATGTTTGTTAACTCTATTTCCAGTATATTTTAAAGCATTATTTGCTGCAAGTCTTACATTTTCTTCCCCCTGCACTTTTTTTTTGATAAATGGATATTATTAATTTATTTTCACTGTAATTTTATGTGAGGGTGTTTGGCTTTCTAATATATGATACAATTTAGCCACCAAGGAAACTATTTTTACCTCAAAAGAGCTGATTTCCCTCAGTTTACATTTTTTGCTTTTCTGATGGTAAAAAAAAAACCCAGATGGTACCTAAAAGACCTCATAACAAAAATTAATATTGTGATACCTGGTTCTATCTTTTACAAATTCCATAGTGTGACTCTGCTTACCCTGTTTTAAGAAGGGCTCTATCTGTAGCAACAGCCATTCAAAACTATGAGGGAAAAATAGTTAATTATCTACTTAGATCCGTATTTCATTTAATAATAATTTTACTTTAAGAAACTGTCTTGTCTATTGACATACACACAAGTCCAAGCAGATGCAGATGAGCAAACATGGTCTTTCTACCAAACCTAAGATGAATCTTAAGAAATTTTACTATGATTCTGAGCCATGTACTCCTGTTTTCAAAGCAAAATCAGTAATCATCTACTGAGACCAGCATATTTATAGATAGATAGATAGATACAAAAGATACACAGAGCTCCAGAAAGTTAATTTCCATGCTTTGATATGCAGGGAAGAAAGGAAAAAAAATCCAGAATACCCCATCCATCCTCCCCAACAGAGGAGATCCAGAAGCTCTGCATGAAATGTTTCTGCTCCAGGGAAAACAATCTGGCTTCATCATGCCTAGTTGGAAACTGTTGTAATAACTTCCTTTTCTTTGAGGCAATTTCCATAATCCAGCTATCAGTTATTCAAAGAAAGAAACAGGCATTATGCTACCATTTAAAACACTGCATGTTTACTAATCAGACTGAATTCTTTGAAATGAGCCCTTGCCTACATTTACATTTCCCTGTAGTGTCACACTACAGTAGCACTGGAATCCCTGTAATTGCAGAAAACCATTTGATTTCAGCTCCTTTTGCCTAAACAGAATTAAAATATGTTATTCACTGTAAGTTTTGTTATGATTAAATGCATTTCAGAAGCTGGATCTCTCCATATGATCCTGCAAGATTAAATAATTTCCTTTTGAGTACTCTAATTTTCACATTAATTACATTACTGAGGTATAAACCTTATCACCATAGATCTTGGAAACCCCATTAGCTGATTTAGTTGCCAAATCAGTAGTATCTCAAAGCAGTACAATGAATCTATGAATGTCAGTGTTTCTTAAGATAAGTACTGTCTGAATTTCCATGTTAACAGAGAACCAAAAGCAATAACGTCATTTGGGATAAAGCTTATCAACATATCTTTACTAAGGTTAATGAGTACAAAAATATGTAGGAAACCCCATAGGTCACTGTAGATCAGCATAAGATTTGTTATAACTGAATGAATTTCTGTTGTTTACTTGTATGTTTTACATGGATGGCAAAAGCAGAAGCGAATTCAGATTTAGTTATGCTGTGATTAATGAAAAGCCTTTGCTTACACAAAATTTGCATGAATTTGTACCCAATATAATTCACAGCATTTTGAAGATTCCTTGACAGCAAACACACATACCAGAGCTTTAAAGTATATATTTACTTGTTTTCGAATATTCTGCTTCTTATGGCCATATCTGACTGTGTTAAGCAGTACACAGACTAACAGCAAGATAATTTTTCCCACCCCAGAGAATTTCATATTTAAGTTCATACACTAGACCAGTTTTAAAAAAGTGCAAGAAACAATCTGCATTTTGAAATAAAATACAGATTTGTTTTTATTAGAATCAAGTCATCTGCTTGGCTATATGAGA
This sequence comes from Grantiella picta, assembly GCA_013397955.1. Lineage (NCBI taxonomy): Eukaryota > Metazoa > Chordata > Aves > Passeriformes > Meliphagidae > Grantiella > Grantiella picta. The sequence continues at coordinate 19,325 of VZRM01005072.1, forward strand.
CAAAGCTATGCCCAAAGTTCCTACAATAATCAAAATTTTATGAAATGTAATTGATGGAAAATAAAATATATACCTGATTTATTTTATTAAATGCAAAGGGACTATTACAGACATACAATGTTCTGTTAACCCTTCTCCTTCAAGAGCATTGGTGGCACAGATCCTTGTGCTCTTGTGAAAAGATAAATAGAGAATATTTCTGAGCTCAGTGAGGTAGCCTATTTTTGATACTTTCTGTGCAATACAAGGAGTTATGTTCTTCTAATTCATTTACGCTGAAACAAGTAGACAGTCACAAGTAAAAACTAAGAAGGATATGAACAAGCTTGTCTGCAGACTGTATTTAGTAGGATTCTTGATAATGTATAAAGTTACATGTTCTGAGAATAACCTACACTGAAGACTTTTGTTTGAAGAAACAGCTGTTTGCATGGGCAGTTATTAAGTGTTCATTAGTGACTTGCCTCACACCACCAAGCTGGAACTGATTCTCCACAGTGAAAATCCACACCAAAAAAATACATTTTTTCTTATTACTGCTAGTTTTAACCATACACTCCTTACAAGATCAAATCCTTCTTTTTGGGAAATCAAAACCAGCTACAGACGATGCCAAAGCCATTTCTACTGCCTTGCACAAGCATGCAACAATTTACAGGATTCAAAGGCCTTTTAGTGAAAATTAACTCTCAAATTATCAATTAAGCCAGGCTATCTTCTCTATTACAAACCCTGTGAGATAAACCCTCAGTTAAGCTTGGCAGTTGAATGCCCAATATACCAGAACACATTTAGACTCAGTCACCTCTTCAGTTAAGTGGGGAAATAACAAATAGATGAATGTATAAGGGAGATCTGAAAAATGCTGATCCAGAGAGAGCCTTGAGAAAACAGAGATCTAACCAAAGTCAGACTGAATCTCACCTCACACCATGGAATAAGATGCTTTATGGAATTACCACAGCATTGAGCCCCTCTGCTTTAAAGATAAGTATCTGGGTTTCAGCTCTACCTCATCTTTCATGTATGAAAAATGTCTTCTCCTTAGTATGACATTTATCAATCTGATCTTCTCTATTTTCTTCATAGAGGTTTGGGGGTTTCTTTTACAGTGAAAATAATTAGAGACATCCATACTTTCTTTTAATTTTTTTTTTAAATTAAGGTCTATGGCCAATTATGTACCTATTTCTTCAGTCACTTAAATTCACAAAATGGCTAATGAACATCTTCATTGTTCCTTTCACATGCAAAATTACACCCTGTGGAGTTACTTTGCTCTCTTTTCTTCTGTAATAGGGATGTATTATAGCTTGAGCCAAATTGCCCTCAGGTTTGAAGAATCAAAACAAGTTATTTCATCATTTTATTCAAACCACAGTATTATGGAATTCTATATACTTTTTAAAATGATACATCATCATTCAAAAGAATGATCAAATTATGATTTCACTGAGAGGCTAGGTTTTACGCCCATTGCTCTGCACAAAATTCTGGTATAGAAAAGTTCCTGCCTAAAGAAAAAACTACTTTTTCCCCTCCATTTGATTTGTTGTGTAAATATTGCTGAGTTGATATAGAAGATGCTCCCAGAATTTTGGCACAGTAGCTGTGTCACAGTTCAGAAGAATCTTTTCTGGATTTCAATGAGTGTTCATATAACAACAATGATCATAATTAACATTCTTTTTAATATTGAGGTATTGCCAGAACTTTTCTTTTCTGGATTAGACAACTAATTAATGTTCTTATAGAGAAGCAAATTTAAAAAAAAGGAAAAAAAAAAAAGAAAAATAGTACTCAAGAGTGATTTCATGTGTCTTTTTTAAAAGATTAGGAATTGACCGTTCAATAAAAATACTATTTTTTAAAATTTTAAAAATAACGAAAGGACAGCTAGTTCAAGTATTTAGTCTATATTTGCACAGCAAAGAAGTAAACTTTTTTTCCCTGCTAGTTGAAGTGTTTGCTGAAAAACTTAACAGCTCTGTATTCACACCAGCATCCATTATCTGATTGCTGTGGAAGATTATATGTGTTTTTCTTTTTGATTCAAAAGCCAGAGGGTGGTTGAATTATTGCAGGAAGTTTTCTGTATGACATTTCAGAGACTCCATGGCAACTGTATTCAAGTCATAGCACCTGCACAACGTGAAACTCTTCAGAGCTCTACTTTGGGTTCAAGGAAGGTATCATATAAAGTCATGATGACATGCAGAGATTGCCAAAGGAAAATGTGTCCATTATTTAAAAAAAAAAAAAAAGTGTGTGTAGAAGTATCTTGCAAGCCTAGCCACGTGGAAATGGTAAAAACATTCTTTTTCTGGAAATAACAATGAGCTGTGGCAATTCCTTTCATTGTTTTCCCTGAACTGCAAGCATTAAGAAGACTTATTAAGTAATATGTTAGTAGAAGAGAGGTGACATATACTCTTATACCCAACAGCATTTCCAAGAGATTCTTTTTTACCGCTTTGTGAAAACTTATGAGTTTGTTACTGTTGTCCTTTTAAGAAACAACACAAATAATCTTGCTGACGTTACTGCAAAACTTTAACATTGTGGTTACATTAACTTATAAATTAAGTATAATTTCCCTGATTAGCACTGGCTGCAACCACCAATTTTACAGTGTAGTAAGTGTTATTATTTACAATATTTTACAGCAGCATATGTATTTAAGGGCAACCTGGAAATAATTTTGCACAAATTACTTCAGCCTTCTACATCTTTCTCATTTTAAAAAGGGGGCTACAATTTCCTTTGCTCATTAAGAGTAATTTTCCTGTTTTTAATTTCTACTTTATCTGGAATGGGAGAGTTCCCCCCATACTCATTAAATTAAAAAGAAAGCAATTATTTTAAAATGTAGTGAAAAAAATTGTCTGAACAAATGACATTCTTTCATAATTGTTCAAATTTTTCATGTGCAGTGGCATCAGAGTTTCATTAATTCTCTAGTTTTTAGATTTTAACTTACGTAAAATATAAAAATTAAGCAGGAGTCATAATTAAAATGGCACATTTCACGTCACCATTTTTCTTAACGAGTCAACAAAAGTAAAAGAGCCATTATAAGACTTGAAAAAGGGCATAACAATTTTTAAACATACTGCTCTGTCATTGCTTTTAGATTTATGTTATCCAGGGTCACAGCCATGCACAAATCCAGAGTGGCAGCCTCCTGAACTGTAATATTCACGTAAAGCAGTCCTCTATATGACCTATGGTTGGGGCATATAGGGATTATCAAACACCTAAAATGTAGACAACCTGCATATACAAATCACACAGAGACAAAACCTCAGCTTCTGCACTCTGTGATTTGAACAGGCTGGGTGAGCAGGGAAGCAGAGCAATGCTGCTCCCTGCATTGCTCATTTCCTCACTTTGTCAGCGGCTATTCAAGGGACTCCCCAGCAGCCCTGAGCCACCTCATTCACTGCCCCGGTGACAAAACCCCCAGTACAGCACCCTCATTTCAGCAAACCCCATGTAGCTCATAAAGTGTCTTGGTTATCTCAGTGTTAAGGCCCATGAAAATATTGGGAAAAAAAAAAATTGACAGAGAAATTACAGGTATTTATTTATTCAATGTCTATTTTTAGTCATGCCCTAAAAATTGGAGACACTTCTTGAAAAAAATTAAGTTAATTTAGAGGTCAATAAGTATGACTATTACCAGTATTAATACAAATAATTTTAATATTATTACAAAATCTTTTTTCTCAAGTTCTCTGTGATGTTGTGGCACCTTTTTCTTCTCTTAAAAACCGAATGATTAATTTCTTTAGTAAAAGCAGATTTCACTGACAATGTACTAATGCAAACTGTGAGAATACAAAACCATTATGTAAAAAAATGAGTGAATATTAAAAAAAATTATTAATTGATTTCTATGATTTCCTCACCTGTTGATCTGCTTACTACTCAGTTATTGTCAGTGCCCAACGCAGGTGCTGGAAACATAAAGTAAGTCCATTAATTAGTTAGTTGCTGTACTTTTAATAATCTGGGTTGAAAACATCTGCTGTTTAAGACTTGGATCTTTACTTAATAACTTTTTTCTACTAACATATGGAAGAATCAGACCAACCATACATGAAGAAATAAGTGATGTTTTATTACCACTCATTTGGAGCTGAACAGCACTCCATGCTGTGCATAAGAAGCATTTCCAAAACCTGTTTTTCAAAGAATTTTAACCTTTACAAACTGATGTTGTGTCAAATTCTGTCACTCCTGAAATTTTGTCTTTTTGCTCTGACAGATCTTACCTGTTTATCCAGAGCACTACTGAATTATAATCAGGGGACCTGAGAAATGGAATTGCAGAAATGGTGCTTTCAAAGAAAAGAGGATTCTAGGAACTTTGAGGTTTAATTTAATTGCTCAGAGTTAGAGCTTTTATTAAACAGTGTTACAAATAAGCTTGTATACCACCAACTAGTGATTCATTTGGAAAAATGAGAAAGTTTTCCATTTGGAAAAATGAGAAAGTTTTCCATTACAGCAGGGTTTAACATTCAGAAATCAAAATATTTTCTTAGGTAAAGGCCCATTTCTTGTTTAGCTTGTTCCACACACAGAAGTGAGTGTTCTGCTGAATTCCAATAATTTTTCTTCTCTATCACCTCTCCTTCAGTACAACTCAGGTACTTTTCAGTTCTGATGTTATAAAGTGCTGAAAGGCCCTTCAAAATCAATCTGTTGAAAGCACTAAGCCATATATCTTTGCATCAGGTTTCACATATGAAAGAGCGTCAACCAGGTAGCAGAACTGTACAGTCTGTAATAGAATATCTGAAGGCAAAGAACAAGTCTCAGTTTGTTTCAAAGTTCAGACTAAGGATAAATAATGGAAATATTATGCTTTCCTTTCAATGATTATAGCAGGACATCCATTCATTGAATTCCCAAACAGAAGCTGTCATGAAGAGGATTGCCACAGTAAACATTAACATTGTCATAAAAAAAGTCTTATTTGGATATTTGTCTTGTATGTACTCCATAAATAATGCATAATCCATGTGTCAGACTTATTCTCACATTCTTATACCTTTTCCAAAAGAAAATACTGTTAAGTACTGCCACAAGGGAAATTAAGCTTTTTAATGTTTTGAAACCCAAAATATAGTTTGAAACCCTTAATCATGATGTCCTAGGTTACAATATATATGTATTTAGGAATTCTATTACCACCAGCTGTGGGCTGTTAGCTGTTATCACCTGCTAATGACCCACCCCGGGTGACAGACAATGGGCCATCAAGGACCCACCACATGACTCATGGACTTATCCTATTGTGAGATGCTCTGCCCAGGAGGGAGGAGCCAAGAATTCCCACCTGGATATAACCTGGCCTTGGAACTGCCCAAGTCAGCCCTGTCTACTGGGTTTCCAGAGGATAAGGGAGAACATGCTGGACCTTCAGGTAGAGACCACACTTTCTGTAGGATCACAGCTTCAACTGAATTACTTCATTTAGACTGCTACCACCACCCTAACAGAGTGTCAGGTTGTATCTGACTTTGTCAGTGCTTTTCCTTCTATTATTGCACTTATTTTGAATTTTCCTATTAAATTTTAATCCTGACTCGTGATCTGCCACTGGTTTGTTTTCAAACTAATACATATGACATACCTTATTTTAATCCCATGATGTCTTAACCATAGAAATATCTACATTTTTAAATTGCGTTTTTAGAAATTGCTTTCTTTCACATCCACAAATGCCTCAGATTAGACCAGGCTGAGCCTAATTCATACCAAGTCTTCTTAGGTATCTCAAATGTGCAGTTGCTTCACTTCTCACATCGAATACATCCATTGCAGATAAAGTAGTGATATTCCTCTCTGAGAAGGATGGAAAAATTAAGGTCCAAGATGCTGGGGGCAAGCAGGTGGGCTGTCAGTGGGACTAGGCCAGCTGATGAGGAAATGGGCAGGGGAAGGCGATCAGGGAGAAACCAAGAGGGTATAAAAGGGGCTGGTGGCACAATAAATGTGGATATGATCCTTAAGCCTGCCCAACCAGCTCAGCTTTGCTAATGGTCAACCCTGCAAAGGGGAGAGTGGCAGCTGCATCCTTCAGCCTCCAGACACCTGGGCAGGAGGGTCCCGAGCTGACGCTGCCAGAGCAGACAGCAACTCTTAATGTCACACGGCAGAAATTATCCTGTCTTTTTAGACTTGGTGGTGTCTGAAATGCCTATATTTTCCCATGCAGAGGAAATCTAAAAAGAGGTAGGTTCACCAGGCAATTAGACATCAAAATGTCACCCAGAGATCAATGTTTGCTGAATTGTTTTCTCTGTATTCTGAAAAAACATGTTAATTTTCAGCTTGATCCTCTTATGTAAATGATATTTTTCTTCAAACTCAGGAGGCTGTTCTTGCATTTTCCTGGCTCTTCTCCTACACTATACCAATCTTTGAAAAATAACAGCATTTGTACAAAGAAGGCTTACTTGAAATTTTTTATTTGACTTGAAATTAATTCAGATAACCTATTAAAGGGATTGAATTTTATGTGATGATGCATTTCTCCTAATATAAGAAATTTTACTACATGAGGAAAAGTAACTAAATTTTTGCTGTTTGTCTAAGAGAGAAGAAAAGATTTGTGTAGGCTTTTCCCTCCTTTCAACCTCTGAGCATTAAAATGTCACTCATCATAATTTATTTCATATATTTTTCTAATTAAAATGAAATTTGAATTTAAATAATATGAAATTCAAGTTCATTCAAAAAGGAAAACATGCCTTTTATTGATATTATGCTTTCATTAAAATTACAGATTCTGACAATGATTCACACATCCTTTTACATTTACATGTCATTTTGGCATCTTTGGGAAGATAAGACTACACTGTGTGAAAAATTAATGTGATGAGTTTAGCTAAGTTCAGTGCAGATTAGCTTTGTGTTTCCTCATGATTTGCCACCTCTTTTATATAAAGAAAGGCAGTAAAAAAAAAAGTCAGCATGGAAATAAAAGAATATTAAAGAAGGCCCACTTTTTTTAGTTACAATAGAGAGAGTCAAGACAAAAATTATAATTTTAAGCTATCAAATAGATGACAGACATGACTTTGGTAACAAACTATATACATTCTTGAAGTTAAAGGTATACTTCAATTGAAAATGTTAAAGAGATACAAAAGACTTAGAGAGTAAAAACTGATATGAGTATTTAGGATGTAGTAGAAAATGGGCAAAATTTAAATACAGGCGGTGAAGACTGGCAGATAAAATACAGTTCTTCAGAAGACTAACTTTTGTATTCTGAGGCTTAAAACAGGTTCTTAGCCCTGTAGGCTACACTGCTGCTGAAGGCTTCTCCCAATATGTTATGTTGTTGGTAAATCCCATGATCTTCTTGTCTAGAACATCAAGCCCAGCTGGACTCTGTGTGTGTGTTTGTTTGTGTGAAAGAAAGAGAAAAAGAGAGCCAGAAAGAAACAGTTTATATTACATGTAAAAACAAAAGCCAAAATGTTAACACAATAACATTGAAGGGAAATTGCTGTGCATGGGAATCAAATATAAAAATTAATTGTAGAAGAGGAGAAGAATTTGGCATGCTTATATTTTTTGCAGACTTGTACCAAGCTTGCTTAGATCTGTAGCTGAAATTACATTTTAGTTTCTGTAAGCCACCTGTCTTACCACCTAAATTAATTTCAACTTTTAACTGCAAAGATTATTGCTATTCCTTTAGAAAAACAACACGTTTTTATTGATTGCAATCTAGATCTTTGTGAAGTTAGTTTGTATTTATTGAAAACCATCCTTAAAAAGCTTTTGCCTGCAGGTTGGAAGAATAGATGTTTAAATTCATCATTTTTGTTTGAAGTGACACAAAAATGACATCATACATAATTGCAAGATTAACTGGATCATTGTGTTCAACAATGAGAAATTACATAGTATCATTATCATTGAACTACTCTTAAGGAGTAATTTTCAATAAATTTTGTGATGAGTTTGTTAACATAAAATCAACACAAAATGAATAGCAAATATACTCTGTGAGTTTCCAGTGAAAAATTATGAAGTACTCTATGTATGTATTAGGATAGTTCCAGGAATATATCATACCTGTTGTAACACTTCAGACATTCATAGAGGATCGCATTTATAATGAAAGCTGAATCGGAGACAAAATATATATTTATATATGTTGCATTTCTTTAGCAAAGTTATAAATGGAGGGTTTGACTGTGTGACTTAAAGTTTTATTATTCAAATAGAGGAGTATTCCTTATCAATCTCACAAACTCCTGTGAAAAACGTTAAGAGAATAATAAGGTTACAAATTTGAGAACACCAGAAAAAGGAATTTAAACAATTAAGCTACTTCTAGAAAAATGACATATGTTGCATTATTTGTACCAACCTTTTTATGAACACAGTGATCAAGTTGAGACCACAGACTGCTGAATGTTTCCAGCAAAATTAGTCAAGGGATTTGTTAGTCTTCCCGTTTTATGTCTTAACTACAAGTGACACTGCACTGGAGGAGCAAGATGGATAAAATAAATACATAATTATACCATGAAAAGTGTGTCAGTGTGTAAATGCTGTCACAAAAAAAAAAAAAAAAAGATAAAATTAAGGGTGTACATGTTTTCCAGAGAAGAGAATGAAAGAGCTGAAAGTAGGATTGGAAAAAAACCTTTTTTTTTTTTTTTTTAGAGGTTTTAGAAGCAGCATATTTGCATTCATTGCTGAAATATGGAAGCTTGGGAAAATCAAAAGATAGATACAAATTACATTATTTTACTAATTGATATTTTATTCTTACCTGTTTACTTTCTCAATATTTTTGAAAATAAGCACCAAAATTCCATAAGTAAGAGTTGAAGCAACTTCTAAAAAAATCTATCCAGATAAGTTTTGAAAATTATCCAGATATCTTGAAAATAATTTATATTTAGGAAAAACAAAAAACAAACAAAAAAGTCAGAGAAAATGTATTTTTTCATTTTTAAAACTTGTTAACGTGATTAACAGTTACTATGAAAAATATGGGTTTTTAAAACAGAATCTTCTTCCAAGAAAATGATGGGAATTACCAGTTTCATTTGATATAAAAATCAAACATGGATTGCTTCTGTGAATTTTTTTTGAAGTAAGAAACCGTAAAGAATATTGAAATGTAGCGGTACCTTTTGTCTAGCTTTCAGTTCACACTTGCTGATTGTCTGCTAAATTCAAGGACATTAATTTATATGGCAAAGCCTCTTAAATTTCTATAAGAATGTCTATTGCAAGTACAGGAATAATATAAACAGCTCCTGTGGTGCTGCTCATTAGCCTTTTTAAGATTTCATCAGTATTTCAGAAGATGTTTATATCATCTGCATCTGCATATCTTATCGCTCCTCTGCTGAACTTCTCTAGTCTAGATCAGTAAGAAAACTGACTGGTTCCCAAAGCAGTTCTTAAAGAACAACAGAGACTCTGAACTCTAACTCAGGGGTTTGACAATGATTGGTCCTTTTACCTATGCCATTTATGTTTTCAAACCATTTGCCCTCAAAGAACAAACACAACTTTACGAAAACAAACATTAAATTATTAAACCTCTTGTGTCTTCATAGACTTCTTGCACCTTCCACTTATCTACCCAAAATCATCCTAACTGCTTTATCTGGGAAGTTCTCTGATGGTCCTGAAAGATCATTGTTGATTCAAAATCAATAGCTTCCATGATTTTCTATTTGTTCAAATTAGAACTAGAGCAGTGTGAATCTGAAAAGCTTGCTTATCTCTCCTTATAGTCACTTGTGATGTATCATGAAAATTCAGGGATGTAATAAGGAATTAGTTACTTTATTACATTTCCCGTAATCTTATTGGGATGACTGCTGGTAAAATTTGTGTAAAAGTGATTTATTTTTCTTTTATGTAGCTCATACAATCCTATTTTTTTTTAAATTTTCATTTTCCTTACTTCTGAGGGCTTTTGAGAACAAGCTTTGACCCTTTCACAGCTATGTTGATAAAAAATGGGTTTGGTGATTTGTAATCCTGCAGAACTTCTTGCTTGGAGGGACAAGCAGTAAATACTATTCTGAATCTTTAGAACTTGCTTGCTTTGAAGTGAAAGGCCTCAGTAAATCTTTGTGAAAGTAGCCAGGACTTCAGGTTTACACTATACCAAGACTTGCCTAGCCAACAAACTAGGCAGCTCCAAAGGCATTAGACTCTTAGAAATCTATTTCTAGCTTCTTTGGAAAGTTAAAGTTGAAGTGAGAGTTACTGCTAAATCAATCATGTTTATTTGTCTGTAAGCCACAACTGCCTTAATTCTTTGTTTCACTCAGAACAGATCACACTATGTAACACCACACACTTCTCTCATTGAAGGACCGTGGCAGACCTCCATAAAATACAACTTGGACTCTTGCAATGCTTCCCTGACTGAGCTTTCATTTAGATTTTCAGAAAAGTCTCAGTGGTTGCAAGAACAATATGTTCAGACTTAAGCTTTTAACAGGGCATGTGCCAGAGGTATGTGGAGTGCCCAGAAGCTGTTGGGATTATTAGGGAGTTGCCATCTTGTACAAGCAGGAACGCAGTACACACTGTGAAAAAGAGAAAACAGCTGGGCAAGGGCATGGATATTTTAAAATTCCTGGGTGGAAAAAAAAAAAAAGAATTTTGTGAAGTGCTTTAGAAATCTTCAAACTCTGATGATCAGAGCACAGACTCAAACAGCAGCTTCTTGACAAACTGTGATAAGCCCAAAACGACTATTTACTGTGTATCGAGCCTACTTATTTCAGATACTCACCTGTCAGAGTACAATGTGCAAGAAGGCGGAACAGAAAGGAGTTCCAAGAAGGAAAATCTTATGTTTAATTTTATGTCAGGGGGATTCTGTAGTCTATTTATTTTTTTGCTTTTGCCTAGCAATAGCATCGTGTAGTACCTGGAGGTTCCAGAAAATTTACTTTGATTAATGCAAAACCAAAAAAAAAAGAACAGACACAAATGTGCATTTCTCACATTTGATAAGATTATAACAAAAGTAGGTCTACTTGTTTAATTTCAGTATCACATTTTCAAGATTGCTTTAAATTTCAAAACCTTAAGCTGGGCAAAGTACTTAACAAGCAACAACAGAAAAGGCCCATTTCATACTTAGAGGCAAAAATGAAAAGTAAAAATTGATCACATAAATTCATGAAAGAATAGATATATCCAATGAAGTCCCATTGATTAAAAATGGGGTTGCACTCAGTCTTCATGTAGCATAACTAGCACATATTTAAGCACACACACATATGTATATAAAAATGTTATTTTATTTAATTTTTTAATTTATTTCATTTAATTTTTTTATTTAGATATAAAATAAAAGAAGAACAGAGAAATGTAGCAAGAAGACTGAAGATGTGGTGAAAAAGAAAAGGTCTTTGGAGACAGATATTCACCTTTACATTGAAAAAAATCATTAAAATACTTTTTCATGCCTTCAGTGTCAGTGACCTGCGAAGAGACAACTGAAAATGAGAGAGAAATAAGCAAATTTAATAGACACCTGCTGAACAGGTTATATCTCCCAGAATAAGTTAGATATCTAATATTTTTAACAGCAACACCTTTAATTGATCCTAGAAACTCAGGATGACTCACCATCTCCTTGGTAACAGGTAAAACAATTTCCAGTCTGTTAGCCTAAAATATAACTCCTAGATGACCTGAAGTATAGACCTAAATTAAAAATTTATTCCTATTTGCAAACTTGAAAGTCAAGGAAAGATATGTATTTTTTTATTATATAGCTGGGTTTTCTTGACTACCCATTGTAAAATTGCAATATGATTCCAAATATTATGACAATAAATTTCCAGCAAAGAAATATACTTATTTGCCTAATGAAAAACTGAAGTAAAAAGAAATAAGTTCAAATAATATAACTTACACATAATGACAATAAAAACTAAGAAAAATTCCCTATTCAATTTTTATGTCTACTATTAAGATATCCAACTGAGCTACTGAGCTGGGTGTCATTTACCTGATTTTTAAATTATTAGATAAATTGCATATTTTTTTCCTTAAAATTGCTATTTAAATGACTACTGAAATTGCAGGTCATTTTCCCAAATGTTATAAAGTTTTACATGTAAATGTAACACCCTCTTCTGAAGTAATAAAATTACTTTAAAAACTATTCTTTGATTTTAAAAAGACCTTTTAAAATAATGAAATTAATGTCAAATCTGTTTCCAGTTCTGCAATATGAGTTATCATAGGAATGCTATATATTGTAAGATGATTTCACATTCTCAAAAACTTGAAGCTACTTTGCTTTTTCTAAATTACGTATTTGGTGGATCTGAGCAGGGTCACAGTAATTAGGGCATTTATTTGTTGTGTGGGAGGCTGAGAATAGAGACCTTGTTCCAATTAGCATACAATTATTCATGCAAAGTGAATCAGGTCTAGCAGGAGTAATACCTTAGCAGGAATAGCAAATACACTGGTAGTGACCTGGACAGTGAAGAACGGTAGAGAAAGAAACAATTTTCTTTCTCATCCCAAAATGGAGTAAAAATTCTTTGCACAATTTTCAATTCAACAAAAATTTTGAGATTTTTCCCCTGCTTTTTCTATGTTAACCCAAATTTTACCTTTGAGCTTAACAAATACAGTTAGGCATGTTATTACAAAAAAATTTAGTTACCAATGTATCATATAATATTATCCTCTGGAAAAAACCTAACAGTTCCTAGGACCCAGGAAATACCATTTTCCACTACAGCCTCTACAGAAATGAGAAAATGTGTTTTTACAAATGTAGAACTCTCCTTATAGACTGGAACTATGATACTTAGAGGTTTCCCTTCTTTTCAGAAATGGTGTCTGGATAGACTTGGAGGATTCTGTGAAACTTGTCTAGGATTTGGAAATTTTTGGCTCCTCTTCAGGCTGGTATTAATATGCTGTGGATCATTCAACTGCCACAACTTTTCAAATCCCAGAAATATTCATAGCTCCTTGTCAGGAAGTGACAATTCTAACTTTTCCTGGAATTATCTTTAAATTCAACTTGGATACACACTGTGTACACAGCCATTTTCTGCATTTCAATCACAATAACTGTGATCGTGTGTATAATAACTGTGTATATCTTTGGGTAACTTACATCCAGCAAATCTTCTCACTGCTCTACCAGAAATCAGAAAATAACAATTTCATTCTGAAGAAGACTTATAGCCAAAGTAACACCCATACGATTTGTGTCACTCTAACATTGACTGCATTTTTACTTTGTTAATTATGATGTAAGAAAATGTCCCCATTTAGTTGCCTTCTTCTGATGGCTGAAGCTGTTTAAACTGTAGAGAGTTCCTGAAAGTATTTTAAGAGTATGAATAATTATTAAATATTAATAAAAGATCTTAAGTAATTTTGGTCGAAAACTGCTGAGCTATCATTTTATATTTTAATTGTAAAAAAAAATAATTCTTTCAAGCTTTTATTGAGACAGACCTTGAGGCAGGGATTTTTATGCTTATACCAGTTGTTTATTTCTTGTACAAAGGAATCAATTTTTTGTGAAAGTTATTTTTTATATAGTGCTTATTGTTTCTTTTGCTTTATTATTCTCATAGCATCCAGCTGGTTTATTCACATAGAGAATATTTTTACTCAAAGTACTGTGCAGGTATAGAGCACAAAGAGATCTGTAGACTTTAATAAAGTCTTAATTTTTTCAAATTTTATAGAGGAAACAGAACAAATATTCAATAAAATGATACAAAGGAGTGCAAGGAAAACTGAGACAATAGTGGTTAATTGAATAGGCTGCAGCAAAAGTTCATGGAAGACTTTGGAAGAGAAATATGAATTATTTTGATGGATGACTATCCAAGCCATGACAGAAAGCACAAAAATACTGGTTTGAAAATATATTTCTTGCAAGGAATAATGACAATTAGTATATAGGTGGCCAGTTAATTAAGACAAAGAAAGCTGTAGCAACTTGTCTCTGCAGAGTTCCACGAGGCTTTTCCTTTGTTCTCCTGCTTTTCATGTTATTCGCTGTTCTGAAATATGCGCCCTGCCTTATCAGAAGTCTATTGGTGTGTTCCCCTGCCTTTTTTCCCTCAGACCTTCCTAGATTGGCTCCTTAGAGCTATTTCCCTCCCCTCTTCCCTTCCCTCATAAACCCATGCCAGCGTGAGCCTGGGTGTTACTGTTTCTGGGATCCCAGAGCCCTCGCCCTTCCCCCACGCTCCTTCCTCCTTTGCTTCCCCTGGAACCTCACCCGAAGACCCCAAATAAACATCCCTGGAAGAACAGAAACAGTCTCCAGTACGTTCCTTAGCCTCACCCTGGTTCCCGCCGAGTTTCTGTCGCCTGAGCCCCACACTGCTCTGTGCGCTACCCAGACTGGCGCCAGCCAGCCCGCCTAGCGCGTCCCACACAGCCATTAGCCTTTGGGGCGTTGGGGCTCTGGCTGCTTTCAGGGGACAATGTCTCAGAAAACATTACAATGGGTTAGATCAACCTTTCTTCTCAGATTTAAAATCTTTGGAGTAAGACTTACTGGTATATAGATTATCAGTGCTGAAATAGTTACTACAATAGGATGCTACAATAATTATTTTGTTACTACAATTGTTACTACTAAGTTACTACAATAGTTACTACAATAATTATTTTGGCGGTGTCAGAAACTGAAAGGAAACTCTTTAAAAATAACATTTCCTTAATAAGATGTAAATTCCTATGAGCTATTTCCGGTAGACTTCTATCAACTGTTTATAGAGTGAGGAATACCTTCCCAAAGAGAAAGTCAGGGGACATGAGTTAGGAGTCAGTTTACTGCATTTATTTATACAGAGACCCTAAAATAGGATGTCATATTCATGATAGACCTCAGATAGAGTGAGATTTTGAGAAAGGTGGCACTTAAGCTATGTGGAGAATAAGAAAACTCCTAAATCATTGACCTAGGAGCCATATTTCCTGACATCCTGTCTAGAGCTGTAAATTCAACTCTATCTGATTAAAAAGAAGGAAGGCCCAAACTTACCTCTGGTCATGGTTTTTGCTTTGAGCAGTGGTCTGAAAAAGAAATAATATAAAAAAGGAACAAACTCACTTATTTAAAGCCTATGTTACTTCATACTATCTATTTTAATATTTGAGCTATCATTAATTTATTTTTTTCCAAACTTCATGATAATGTTTGAGATTATAAAATACATGCAATGCACTTTAAAAATATTCAATATATTCAGACTGATTGTCTACAAAGAGCTTTGCTAATGCAATAGAAAAATAGTTAATACAGGGAAGAATTAGTACATCACTGATGAGTTTTGTCTGCATTTGCAGAAGTAATTCAAACCCGTGTTCTCTTAATAAAGCATTAACATTCTGATTTAAATAAGCACATACTGGGCTTCTATGAGCAGCACAAGTTACTGTCCTTAATTCTTAGATACATATTTAAATTTTCCTGTGTAGGATAATAGGTGCTACAGGAAGATGTGGTTTGTCAAGTAATTGTAGAATGGAATTAATGATGTTGAATACCATAGTTGCCATTTGAGCTATTTTTATCAGAATGTATATGTGAATAATTTTTAATTTTATATCCAGACAGTTGTACAATGAGTTACTGGCAGAATCAGGACGTGAAGTTATAGAGCTTATCCTTTGTGGGAGGAATTTTAAATGGATTTAAGAAAACACTGGAGCCTCTAACTGCATAGAAGGCATTTTTGGTGGAGCAATACAAGCCTAAGCATCCCTGTACAATGTTGATTAGTTTCAAGAAGGTCAGTGCAGCGAAGTAGTTTCATGCTCGTGAGTAGAAGACAAAAGTGTGAACAGCTCAAGAGTCTAAACTAGCATAGGGTATCTTAAAGGTGTAAAGTACCCCATTCTGAAGTCTTATTTATTAAACAAGGAAGAAAAAAGGTATGAAATAATAATTTTTATCATCGTTATACTGGAGAAAGTAAGGAGCAATTAGTAACTACCTGTCCATTAAGTATGAGGAAGTGCATGACAGATGATGGAACTAAAGCCAGACTGATTATGTTCTAGTTTAATGTAACAAACAGAATAACTTCTACAGCAACTCCCCAAAACAATATTCTTCCTGGAAGTCTCCCTCATTTTATAAATAAAAATCATAATTTAGACCAATAAATACTTTCTTATACAATTGAGTACAATTGAGCAGAGAGATAGCAAAGCCATTAAGGAAATAAATGTCACTAGAAAGCAAAGTACAAAACAATCCTCAATTCCTAGTGTGCTGTTCAGACAACTTCAAAACTTCAAGAGCAGCTGCTGTGAAAACATCAGATAATGCTTTTCCAACTCAACCAAATCAAAATATCCTTTAAAATGGATTTCTGTTTGGCTGGTATGAGAATCAACATTTTCCAGAGGGACAGCATAGTAGGGCAAAAGCAATCCCAAGGGAAGTGCAAAGTCTGTTCCTGGGGCAGAACATCCCCATTCACCAGTGCATGCCAAGGGTGGACCAGGATAAATATCTCTCTCAATTTACATAAGGTATCCAAGTAATGGATTACCATTCCATACTGTTCCAAGTAATGGTGTTCAGGAATGACTAACCTTGCCCAAGACTTTAGGAAGTTATTTTTTTTTCTATCAGGAAATATCTTTGTTCATTTATTCTGGAAGCAGATTTTTATCACAGTAACTACAGGAACAACATCTAAAATAAGACCTTAACTTTGCTCTCAATCTGATATTCCCTTATAGCTACTTTCCTATGCACGTAGAGGATTTTTTTGTGTGGAAAAAGGCAACGGAAGAAGATATGGCTGTATATGTTTTGAATGTATACGTGTGTGCGACTAACTGTAATCTTGAAAATGGTTTTAATCAACCTGAGAAACAGAAATGGATATGTGCCAAATTCTGCTGGTTAGTAATGCTATTTGTACAGTTGCTGCAAAGAGAAAGGACAACAGAAGACCGATATTTGTGAAACCAGCTGGGGTCTTACCAGTCCCTTTAAAAAAACATTTTGCAAGCAAATTTAATTTGGTGAAAGACACAAAAAGAATGAAGGTTATAATGAAGAAATCCTATTCTACCTCTAATGAAGGTATGTCTTGTAGAGATAGAATGTTGCCCTTTATGAAAACCACATAATTTAAAGAAGCAAGACTTCACAAGAAGAATAGATTACTTCATTGTATGTAAGTACATTTTTAAACAGAATGCATCATTTGAAAAATTACTAAAGTTTAAACTTTTAATTTCTGACTCCCATATTCATGGTCATATCTGTTAAGAAACACAGAACACGTTAACTATTTTTCATTATTCCCAGTGCTTCAGATCATAGTTGCATCTGAATAAACTCTTTTGTAATCTACCATGGCCATTGAAAACACAACTTTTAAATAAGGGGTTTAATTTACTGCAAAGCAAGAATCCTGTATTCAGATTAAATTGGAATTCTATATACCTCTTTTAGAGGGTATTTTCCAGGTTTCCAGTCACATAGGAAGAACATTTCTTTAGGTTAAGCAACTTTATTTTTCCACTTGTGCTCTGTGGACTAACATAGAAGTAAATCTTGCATGCAAAAAAAATAGGAAAGAAAAGCAGGAAATCCTCTGATATTATTATCTCTCCATGTACAAAGCCCTCAGTGAAAACCACATATCACTTAAAATTCATTGCTCACTGAGAGCCTCAGAGAGATTTGATCCTGGTCTTACAAATGCTGCCCTTACAGCTTTGTGTGCCTAATTCCTAAGCTATCCCTATAACGAATATGAGAGAAAGGGATAGTGTCACACTAAAAACAGCTTTTCTCTGTTAGATGAGAAAAGTTTCCTCCTCGGTATACCCCACAGGTGATTTTCCTAACATAATCCATAAGAAGTATTTATACTTTCAGATGAATGTTTGAGCTACTGCATTGCTGAAATCTTGGCTTTGCTTATCGTTAACTTGGAGTTACAGGGCAGATATTTTTTCATGGACATGCAATGGTAGCAGTTGCTGCATATTTTTTCATCATTGTGCACCATATATAACAATTTAAATAGAATTAAAATCACTAGTAATTACTGCCAAGCATATGTGCCCATTTCAAGATCCCTTACGACAGCATAAAAGACAACAAAGCAGTGGGGTAGTAGCAGGATCACTATCCTTTGCATAAAATGTACATGAATTTTCAGCTGAGTTGTTTTAAAATTCATGTATATTTTTTTACCCTGAACCATGGAATCATTAGCAATGAAAATCTTAAAAGCACAAGTCAGTTTATCCTAACAATTAGCCTATTTTTTATTGGAAGCTGCAGTAAGAGAAGACTAAGCTGTATGTCTCTCTGAGTCCTGCTGTTTTACAATTTTTAGAGCTTTACTAATGCAGAAAAATTTCAGACAATTGCTTTAACTATGTGACTAGTAACCACTGTGCAGTTCCTTTAGATAAAACCTCCTCATTGCATTCTAGACAGTATTTAACAAAAGCAAAGATCACAACTAATGGCTGCATAGTCACACATCTTTTTGTTTTAAAGTGATTTTCTCTGAATACAAACAACCTTTAATTTTCACCTCTAGATAAAATTAAAAATCTCTCTCAGACCTTTTGAAGTAAGGTATTATGCTAGTTTACAAAACTAATCAGTATAATAATCCTCTGTATTTATGCAGCATCCTTAATATCAGTGTCTCCAAGTGTTTAAAGAATATTCCTTAGATTTTATAAAACTCTTGTAAAGGAGGTGATTTCTGAGTCAAATCTGCCTGTGCAGCTACACAGCTCCTGGAAATTCATTCATCTTCACAAACTGTGCAATCACAGAAGCTGCCTGTAATTGGAGAGGCTGTGCCTAACTCACAGGAACAGAAGCCACTTCTGGGCAGCCTCTGTACTTGATAATAACTGAGAAAAATAAGAAATAAAAACAAAGACCACAAAGCAGTGCATCATTTTAAATTCTCCTGATTCTTAGAGATAGCCCAAGTCTCCCTATACTCCTGTTAAAAAATTTGTGGCAGAATTTTAGAAAGCATCAGCAGACTAAAATATTCAGCTCAGAAAT
Source organism: Grantiella picta (assembly GCA_013397955.1). Classification (NCBI taxonomy): domain Eukaryota; kingdom Metazoa; phylum Chordata; class Aves; order Passeriformes; family Meliphagidae; genus Grantiella; species Grantiella picta. The sequence continues at coordinate 38,412 of VZRM01005072.1, forward strand.
TATTTTGCGCAACCTGAACAAGCTATTTTTCCCACCTTAAGCTTACTGAGATGTGCTTAATACAAATGGCATAAGAAGATGAGATTTGTGTACGAGCAAAACAGAAAAAAAAGTTAGGCCCTCCTTTTTTCAGGTCATGTCACCTGTTTCCAGCATCCATCTAGTTGCCCTTTTTTTTCTGTTCATGAGGTATTGGTTTTCAGTTTTTATTGGCTTGTTCAACAAGTGAATCCTGAATATCTGAACATGTAATTATTTTTCTTATGTGTGAAATCAGATTTATACATTAATATTTTCTAGGCTGGGAATTAATCTTAGGTGAACTGTAAGGAGAATGAAAAGTAAAGGTTTTGGAAAGTTTTAAGTCATCAAGTGAACAGATGAGATGAAAATACTTTGCTGCTATTGGCAGGAAAAGAACTCCACCTGTATTATCAAGCAGTTTCAATTTTGCAGATCAGACTGGTAAAGGAAATAAGTTGTGCACTCTCACTATACATCTTTGTGCTTCTTCAGTTCCTGTAGGTTGTGTTAATGTCACGTGCAGAGGATGGGTGCCAACTGTTTAGCGAAAAGGCCTATGTTTGATGATGACTGGTGAAGAGGAATTAATAGGAATTTTTTAATATATTCTATAACATGTTACATATTATCCATTACATATTTTTATATACACAACACATCCTGTCAATTCATAAAATGATAGAATCATTTTAGTTGAAAAAGACCTTTATGATCAAGTCCAACTGAAAATGTAGTCCTGCCAAGTCCACCATTAAACCATATCTACACGTCTTTTAAATACCTCAAGGGGTTGTGACTCTACCACTTCCCTGGGTAGACTGTTCCAAAGCCTGACAACCCTTTCGGGGAAGAAATGTTTGCTAATACCCAAGAGTAGAAAGGTCTCACCTCAGTTTCCTTTCCTCCAGGCTACACAACCCCAGCTCCCTCAGCTGCTTTTCATAAACCACGCACTGGACTTCTTGGCCACCTTGGCACGTGCTGGCTCATGTCCAGGCAGTGGTTGACCAGCATCCCCAGGTCCTTTTCTGCTGGGCAGCTTTCCAGCCACTCTGCCCCAAGTCTATCAAGATATCTTGATTTCTCAAATCTGAAGTTTGCTTTAGCCCTATGGAAATTAGAAATGCAGGCTACACCTAACTCCATAAGCAACTCCCTAGTCCTCCAGAGCATATTCAGTCACAGAGCAGTTGGAAAGCATTTCTTCTGGCAATGTAGACTAAAGACTCAGAGCGACAAGTGTCAAGTGCCAATGAACAAAAGTAAAAGCTGCAGTACAACAGCCCAGAGCAGTGATTCTGTTCCTGGATGAACTCCAAGTGCCTTGCTGAGTGGAGCATCCGAAATGTTTTTCAAAGCAGAATTGCCTTCATGCGGTGGGGAATGCTTTACATTTACATTCCTTGAAATTAGAGCCATTAACTTTTCAAAATTTCAATACTTTCTCTAACCGTTCTGTTAATTATCAGGGTTTTGTTCTTCCTCACACACCCACATGATCTTTCTCTGTGATCCTGCAATGAATTCATCATGTTGACATTTTGACAGTTCACTTATTTCCAAGCAGTAGACTACTATGTCATAAACATAGTGTTTTGATTTTGCTGAAGAATAAAGTAAAGGTGGAAAGAGAAAGAACATTTTTATTCAAAAGCAAATGTCAACAACAGTGTCTGAGGGAAAATAGAACATTTCTGGCATAGAAAATTACTCACAGAATCACTACCTTTTATCTTCCTAACTTTTGATATATCTTTCCACAGATACAGATTTACAAACATTAGTGAAATTCCTTTATCACCATGTTCAATTTTTCTTGCTATCTTGCTGATATTTACTCAAAAGAAAACAATTTTTCAAAAAGTGCTTATTGTATAAAAAAATACTGTCAAATTTTCTCATGTATTTGACCATTTATTATAAACTCTAAGACCAAACAGTAAAAAACCCCCTATTTTCCTTTACCTTCACATCATGGCATAGTTTCTAAATTGCTTGTGTGACTATGACAAACTCCATAGACCTTCATCATTACAGCCCTAGCAAATTTGTTAGTATTCAGAGCTACTTTGTAGACAACAAAAAACCCAAATTCATGTTTCCCGCAAAAAATATTTATGAAAAGAATTATTGACACGATTTTTAACCTTAAAAAGTTATGTTAGTCAGTTTAGTTTTTAAAGAGAAAGAAACATTTCTTGTATCCTTGTAGGAATCATAGAATGGTTTGGGTTGGAAGGGGCCTTAAAGATCATCTAGTTCCAACTCCCCAGCAATGGGCAAAGATACCACCACTAAATCAGGTTGCTCAGAGTCCTATCCAAACTGGCTGTGAACATTAGAGGAATGGAGTAAACACAACCTTTTTGGGCAATCTCTTCCTGTGCCTCACCACAGTAAAGAATTTCTTCCTAACCTTTAATCTAAAGCTATCCTCTCTCATTTTGAAGCCAATCCCCTTTGTCCTATCACTCCATGTCCTTGTCAAAAGCCCCTCTCCAGCTCTCCTGCAGGCCCCTTTTAGGCACTGGAAGGTGCTAAAAGATCTCTCCAGAGTCTCCCTTTCTCCAGGTTAAACAACCCAACTCTCAGCTTGTCCTCACAGGAGATGTGCTCCAGCCCTCTGATCCCATGTCCCTCCTCTGGACTTGCTCCAAAAGATTGATGTCCTTACTGGGTCATGCTTCCCCTTTTCCAATCAGTGGGAATTTCAGTGAACTGCCATGCTTTCTAAAACATTGTGGCATAGCCGCTTTCCACACCAGTTCCCTCCGGACCCATGGATTCATCTCATTCAGTCCCATGGACTTGTGTACCTCCAGGTTCCTTAGATGGCCTTGAACCTGGTTATCTTCTACAGCAGGGGTCGTATTTTTCCCCTTCATTGCCTTGCCTTCTATTACTGAGGCAGTGTGGCTGGAGTACTTGGTAGTGAAGGCAAAAGCAGAAAAGTCAATGAGCACCTCAGTCTTCTTGACATCCCATCGTCCTTAACAGTAGTCCAAAAAGCAATTAATTTTATAGGCTACTGTTACAGGTTATTTTTTTCAATAGACATGAACAAATTTTCTGGGTTTTTTTGTTTTTACTCACTGTGTTCATGTTTTGCATTTTCTTCAGATTTTTTTATAATTAATATATTTAACAATATAATTAATAAAGTCAAATAAATAAAGTTAATTTACTGATATAGTCAATAATATTTATATTTAATAATATTTAGTATTTTGCATTGAATATTTCTAATGTTTTCTTCAATGTTTTTATACTTAGCAAAGCCATTTCTTCTCATAGTTACTTCATGCAAGATATGTGGTATCAACATTCATAGATAATTGTAGTGGTGTAGGAAATTCCCTAGATGCCAGGGTGCTTTAATCCAGATAGAGTGTTGATGGACCGTGCCTTGGCAGCCATAAGGGCCAGCTATATCCTGGACCTCAGCTTGAGTCCTGTGTGCACATTTGGGCACAGCAATATAAGAAGGTTATAAAGCTATTAAAGAGCATCCAAAGGATGGCAACAGAGATGGTGAAGGGTCTAGAGGGAGACCTCATTGCAGTCTAGAGGTTTCTCACGAGGGCAAGCAGAGGGGCCTAGAGGGAGACCTCATTGCAGTCTAGAGGTTTCTCACGAGGGCAAGCAGAGGGGCAGACACTTCTCTTCAGTGACAGGACCTGAGAGAATGGCCTGAAGTTGTGTCAGGGGCGGATAAGTCGGATGTTAGAAAAAGGTTCTTCACCCAGAGGGTGGTTGGGCACTCAAACAGCTCCCCAGGGCAGTGGTCGCAGCACCAAGCCTGACAGAATTCAAGAAGTGTTTGGACAATGCTGTCAGGTACATGGCGTGACTCTTGAGGTGTCCTGTGCAGGGCTGGGAGTTGGACTTTGATGATCCTCGTGGGTCCCTTCCAACTCAGCATATTCTATGATTCTTGGGCTTTGAATCAGTTTCTCAGAGGGCTGGTGTGTAGAATTCAGTTCAATGCAAGCTTTATTCTGTCAATGTCTTGGATTTTCAACCACTTGAAAAAGAAAGAAGAGTTTATTCCCAGACTTACTGAAGCTGCTAAAATTACTGATATAACACTTATAAAATAAACCAATTCAAAACCCTCGCTTATGACAAAAAAAGTCATAAACTATCAAATGAAGACATTCATTTTAGAACTGTAAATGAGATTCTGTCTTAAGTATAAATGCTAGAAGACAGCTATAGATAATTTTCAGAGATCAGAAAATCTGAGATACTTGGAAAATATTTATCTTCCTATACCTATAAATCCTCACAGGTTTTGCATTCAGAGTATGCCATTCTGGGTATTTTAATCAAAGTATAAGGAAGCTCAGTTGATTCTGTAAAGCGTATTTCATGTTAAATGACAAGGCCTATTTTATATTTGAGACATGTGACTTGTTCCATTTAAATCAAATGTTCAGTTTGGTTTGTTTGTGGCAAGTCAGTCCTAACTTTGAAATGATATGACAATGCTTTGTTTTATTTTCCCCCAACAAGTAATGTTTTTAGACTCTTAATTTTTGGATATAATATGTCATTTAAATTCTTTTTTACTTCTTGTAGAATGAAAGGCAGTACCATCATGGTGACTGCAGTGTTTAGCTGATGTGAAATCATGTTGTATTTTTCTGGTTTATTAATCTGTACTTCAAGAAAATTTTACTTATTTAGAGTACCAGTTTAAATTGTTGGAGTTTAGTACACTCTTAATCTGTGTAAACCTGAGAAGATTGCTTACTCTTTGTTGGGGTCCCCGCTGCAGAACCACCTGCGGTCAATGCGGTGGACGCACTCGGACTGGACTCTGAAGAACTGGATTCTTTCGAGAGCGAGAGCTCTGATGAGCAGGCGTGTGAATCCAGACTGTAAGCCACCGCCCGCCTTCCAAGTTTTCAAAGTTTCTTGTGTTTGTGATTTGTTGAAAGTTTGCTGTTAACTCTCCCTAGTTTGCATACCCCTCCCTTTTTTCTGGAATGTTCTTGTTATTTAATACTTAGCTTGTCGTGGATTGGCTGTTTGGTTTATCCTCCCCTTACTGTTGATTGATTTATCCATCCCCCAATGTCCCGCTTTCCCCTGGTTCCTTCCCCGCGCCCATTCGTTCCTGCTCCCTTCTCCGCCTCCCACCCCCCCTCCCTTAAAAGCCGGTGCACAGTGTGCTCCAGTGAGGTGGTCTCCTCGTCTGGACCCTGTAGCGATCCCCCTATTAAAGGACCTTGGACTCATCTCTGTCTCTTGCTCCTTTGTTGGCGTGGCTGTCTCTATCGTGTGCTCCTGTTCCTGTACAGAGACCGAGCTGTCTCTATTTGGACTTTCGGTGAGCCATCTACCGCCTATCCCTAGGCCGCAGGCCGCTAGCCGGGGCTTCTGGCCAGGGACAGCGCAAGTCCCAGCCAGGCGACTTGTAATCACTGAAGTGATTACAACAACTCTTGCTATTCAAAAAATTAAGTTTTGGATTAACTTAATGCATTTAAATATCAGGTTTTTAAGGTCTTATACACATTATATTTCAGTATTCACATCAACAAAATTTTTTTCCCCAGCTGAGAATGTAGCAAACACCATAAAAATGTGCAAAACCCCCCTGTATGAGAATAATCCAGGTGCTTGTCCAGAATAGGTATGTTTCCAACAACCCCATTTCCCAAAGCAACAACACACCTCCAAAGTCTTGCGAACTTCAGCTGGAATTAAAAAAACCTCAATAAACCAGAAACAGAAACAGCAGCAACAGGAAGCCCACAACCTTGATCCAATAAACCTTAATTTAAAAGTGGTTTCAGGGTATAATCAGCAGCATGACTCCAGTGAAGAATGCATGTATCATGTTTGAAGAAAGTATGAGTAGGAATATATAGCAGCTTTCTTATGATAGAGCAGCTAAACTTGATTATCTCCCTGGCAAGTGCCTTTACAAAAATCCATGTAGACTTCACAGTGAAATCAACACAGGTGGAATAATATAATCAAGATATTTTTAATTTCATGAGACAATTCGGGTTTCATTTTTGTCAATTAGTTCTTTTTATCTTCGGATTGAATCCCAGGAGGTTTCTACCTTGTAGCCCTTCAAAAACCAAACAAAACGCCACCCTCTTATCTAAGCTACTCTCTCTCACCTCAGTTTCTTCCATGTGATGGAGCACAGGTCAGTATTATAACTCATTCTGAAAAGATTCTTTGGATTTAATTGGAACTTAACATACCTTATTTTTACACCTTCATACTCTACATTGAAAATATTCGATCAATTTAAAAGCAGGACATGGGGTGAAAATTTGTAACTTTTATGTTGTCCTGCTGAGGATCATCAGTCCTCCAAGAAAGGTAAAACAAGCTAGGAATAAGTCCTGAATGTTCCACTTATATTTCTATACAATAGGCTCTGGAGTGGCAAGTGTCTTTGAAAAAAGATAAAAAAGTTTTAAAAATCTGACTCACTAAAATCAACAGTCCAGTGAATGGCTTTGGAACAGGCTCTACAGTTGCCTTCACAGTAAGATTTTAATCCATGAATGGTACTCATTGCAATGTCAATAATACTGTAAAATAACCATTACTTCCCCTTTCAAAATATTAAAGGAGGAATACATCTTCCCTCATAAAACTCAGTTATTTAGACGTTTAACAGTTCATGAAGAATTATAGGTTCTCCAAAAAGCAGCAAAATAAACCTCATATGCCTGCAAGTTTTGCAGCATTTCACATCAAAGCTTTCTAACTGAGCAAATGCACCTATCATACTTTACTTTAAAAAAAGACAGAAATACATTCTAGTCAATGTATGTCAATACAGAGCAGCTGTCTTATCAGCTTGTAGGAAAGTTAGGTCTAAAATTATATGAAAAAATTACTTGAAATGTCTGCCTAACACCATTAAAAACTGTCACCACCATTATAACTGACATCATTATATGTCAGTTATATTTTTCTATTAACTATCTTCTAAAATATTACTAAATATCCCAAATAATGCTTTTTCACTCTTCAGAAAAAGACTTTGTTAATTCAAGAATAGAAATCATCGCGAAACATGGGATAATGCAATTTCTTTTCTTTATTAAGCCTGATGTGTATACAAGCCCTTACTTCTGTCATAGGTAACCAAATGAAAGAACTGTTCTTGGAGGGACACAGGACAAGGTATAGTGACAAGTGAAGGATTTATTCTCCATTTACCTCAAGAATAAAACTACTGTTGAACAAAGTTAGCAAAGAATTTCACCTATACTGAGGACTGAAATTCAAATTCAGGGAGAGTTTAATTCAGACATGTCACTGCTTGTCTTGAATACCTTACTAGGGATCAATGACTTTTCTCAGCCTGAAAAGATTCCCTCAGAAAATGTTTTCTCTTATAAAATGGATTTGGCGGTTATGACACAGGCTGATCATTAAGGTTTGGATGCTGGCTGTATGACAAGCTTTGTCTCCATATTGTCAAGATTTCTCAGGCTGTTGATCAGCAAAAATTCTCCATCTGTCGGCAAGGCAATTTACATTTTTACTCCAGTTTGGACTTTGTGAGCTAATCCCAGGGAAAGAAATGCAGGCCTAAGGATTCTGGTTACTGACTAAGATCTTCTGTTTAACTGGGAACCCAAGTATCTTGAGCCATGTGCCTTTGCAACCCTGAGCTTTGCAACCCTTTGCAACCCCTTGCATCTCCTCCTAAACCCCAGACACCAGATCTGGCATTGATGTGTCCTGGGGATCCGAAGTGAAACAGCTTTTTTGTGTTTCAATTCCCTGTGCTATGGTGCAGAGCAACAGCACTTCTGCAGTTTATAGGAGTGATGCTAGAATCCCACAGTATCAGAAGTCTTTCTATGCTAAAATACTGTGCTAGAGAGAACCATGCATATAAAATCCCCTAGCAAGAATGAGAACTGTAGGAGTCATAGACACTGCTGTGAGAGTGGATATTGGAGACTAGACATGAATAATTTCCAGTTCTCTGGCTATCCTTAGGGACAGGAATTATTTATGTAGTGCGGCAAGGAGCTTTCTTTGACTCAGTAAGTCTACTTCTTGCAATACAAAAAAAGGCAAAAGTGAAAAAGAGACAAATAAGCAAAAATAGCATTTTTGGCATCCAAAATGGTTGGTTGGTTGTTTTTTTCCATTTTTTTCGCTATAACTGTCATGTCTGCTATGTTGGTAAAAGACAAAAGGATGTGGAACAAGTTCAAACCACAGGTACATAATAGTTTACCAACTGATCAGCTGAAACAAAATGGAATAAAATGCTTTGCAAAAAAGTAAGCATATTTCAACACCAGTTTTGAATACCTTATATCCTGTCATGACCAATACAATTTTGTTTTTAAACTCTTTCTTACCATCATTAGTTCCAAATACTTCCTAATAACTAGAACTGTGGTTAAACACATATTTAGCAAATTTATTTTTACTGTTGACATTCATTTCCAAGCTAGGAATTATACAACTAGACATTAAATTAATGAAGTTTGTGAATTTCTAAGCATAGATAGATAAATAACAGGTTTTTTAAAATATCCTGTTTTCAAATAACTAATACAAATTCTATGCTCAAATAATGAATTACTCAAATGCCCGTGAATAAAGAATATATCTGAAATGTGTGTGAACTGCTCACAGAAAATCAAGGAATGTACCATTTTTAAATTTGTCTGCTCAGGTCCACTAAAAAGCTATAGGTAATATTTCCCTTAGTGTAACTTTTGGACACCTGTTCTTGGTTTCTCTGGTGCCCCAGGAAAATAATAGATAAATCACCACAGACACCAGAGAAAACACTAAAGGTAAAGATTTCAGAAAAACAGTTCTAAAGAAACAAAGCCACTCCTTGGTCCCACACCCTAAGATGACTAAACCAGATAATTGCAAGCCTTTCATTTTCTAATTTAAGGGACCTATGAGGGAGTTTTTACAGCTCAAAACTAAATCACCTGTGCTAGAAATAAAAGATGAAGACACGCAAAACTTGTTTTATCATTAAATAAGATTTTAATATCAGTTTATGACTTACTTTTGCTTGTGATGTTTAATGTATTTATTGAATGAGCACATACCTATTTAATCAAATTGCAAAGACACTGCATTTGGAAGAAAAAAATGGTGTGACTAGAGAGACATAGTCAATCAGAAAGATTATATGCATGTTGTTGGAAGAGCTTGTCCATAGACTCTAGTCTACTACCTTTCTCTAGGATGACACCCGGATTATTTATGAAACATTTTTTACGCTGTTTCCAGAAAATCTTTAGTAACAGGAATTCTACCAATTCACTTATTTCAGGGTTTTGTTTTTTCTTTTATTGTTGTAAGGTTTTTTCTCTAGTATGTAATTTAAATTTCCCCTTCTGCAACTTGATTCTTGTACTCCTCTGAGTAGATACTGAGCAGAAAGACATTCTTAAATAAACACTGTTTGCATTTGGAGTGCTAACAGTCTTCGTATATCCCCTTATTCTCTTCTCTAACCTAAACAACTTCATCATTTTGGTTTTGCAGAAATCTTACTTTCAGAACCTTTACCACTCTTATAAATCTACTTGGCATTATAATCCAATTATCTGTCTTTTTCTTAAACTAAGGGGCCAAAATCATTGATGCCAAAGGCATTGAATAATTATTCACAGACTCACACATCTGACAATTGTCTTAATATGTCCCAGGAAAAGTTTTTTCTGCAATAGCACTTCAACATTAAATCATATTTAATCCCTTTACCCACCACAGTATAAGGCATTTTTCTGAACAATGTCATTTTACATTAATTTAATCTGCTTTTCTTTATTTGTTAAAATTTTTTTCCCACAAAATCTTCACTGAACAGAATAATTCTGGGAGACCATATCCTGTTATGTTATGCAATTTGAGGGAAATTTATTGTCACTCATTTTTGAGAACATTTTATGAACTGACCTAATAAAATATACCTTTGAAGGTTTTATTTTACTACACCTTTCAGAATGCTAGCTTTCAGAAGGGTAATAAAATAAAGATATTTTACACTGGTTTCTTTTCTGTCCAGTAAGACATTTAGTTGTCAGTGAAGTAAATTTCATTCAATTAATTTCAATTATCCTCATTGGCTAAGAATCTGTATAAAAGTATAACACTTGAATACATCACAGAATTCTGCTTTTGCTTGTGTATAATATGTTTAACGAAGACCTATAATCCTTTATGAACTGACATTTTGGAAGAGGTGCTCAAAAATATTGTTATAAAACTGAGGTTAATTTTCAAAAATTATCCACAGAAACTTACTAATATTGGTTGAATTTCTCAGCCAGTGCTCAATCTGTGCTGCTGTGGCCATTCTCCTAACAGATCTTTGTTTTGCTACTAGTAAAGGTAATGAGTCTGTAGAAGTCACCATAATGATAGGAGTTTTACCTTATCTTCAGTCTCCTCATTGATTTCTCTACAAAGAGGAAATTAAGTGATGATACAATTTAACTAATATATATTATTTTTGATCTAACCAGGAGATTCACAACAAATTCTACCCAGTGTATTCTGTTAGCTTACATGATTAAATGCTAATTTTTCCCAGAGAAACCTCTTTACCCTGAGTCAGAGACATGAGACCCTGCTCCCCTGTCCCCTGGGGCTATCCCAGGAAAGCATTATGAGCCCTGTGGGCTTGGTGTGTCCCAGCACTAGGAGTCCACAGGGGCAGCTCCCTGATGTGGAAGATGACACTCCCTGTGCCAAGAAAGCGTGTTCTGGGACTGCAGAAGGTAATGGAATGTTTAGCTGGGGGGGAGCCAAATGTGAGGCAAGGGAGGGATTAAGGTGTTTAGAAGAGCAGGAAAATAAAAGGATCAGGAGATAAAATGGGCTGGTCTTGTGTAAGAAAAAGATCTGTGCTTGTAGTGCACACAGTACATGGGTGAGCATGTAGGTGCTTGTAATTTCCTAGAGAACTTCAGGTTGGACTAGACAATGAGAAGAAAAAAAAGGATGGGAATCAGGTATCAGAGGTGCCATAAGTTTACTTAAACACAGGTGAGTTCCAAGGCGTTGAGACTGACTGCTGGAGAGACAGCTGGCCCATCCAGCTACTGAGATTAGAGGATCTCAGAGAGGGCTATGAGCAAGGCCACACATCTAAACCACCTACTTGTGAGTTTCCATTCATGCATGTTTGGGCATGAGGCAAATGGAGAAATGCAGAAATCCAAGGGCATAGATAGACTAGATAGACTGTCCAAGGTTTGTTACTGGACGAAATTAGGGGTCCATGTGTCTCTGCACCCATGTGATGTGGGTTTTGTGTGTTTGGGTTTCAACAATTGGAGTGGGGCTGTGAACATTAGGGGTTCATGTGTTGATGTGCTGGCCATGCACTAGCCTAGGATCCAGAGCCAGCTACTGTTTATATATGTGTGTTATTTCCACTGGTGTTTTTTGCTTCATCAGCCAGGAGGGGAACAGGATGAGGCCATTTGTGCTTGTTATATTTGTGTGAGTATGGTATTGTGTGTATTTGTATTGATCTGTACGTATGGATCAACCGTGCAAATATATACATATGGAGGGAGAGAGAGAGTATACATATTGGGAATACACGGTCAGCCTGACTGCTGACTGGGCCCAGGGTTATCAAGTTGCAACAGCCTTGCCTCTGTTGGGCTAAAAATTTTGGCAGTTTGTAAAAGACTCACCTTTAGAAAGTGAGATAAACAGGTGTTAAAATCAGCATGAACAAAATAGAACTGATTACTCAGCAGCACAAAACACACTTTATTGACACAAATGGCTATCCACAGCTTGTTGCAGATTTATACCAAAGAGTAGAAATAATTTTTAAAAAGTATATAAAAAAGGGTTTATTTAAGATTTGTAGTCTTGAGCACACAGGATTCTGAGCTGGACATTTTGCCGTGGCAAATGCTGAATGCAGTAAGTCTGAGCTCCGCTGAATACTAAGTTTTGGGATATATTGTTTTTGCTGCTGGGTAGTTGTCTACATGAACACTGAACAGACATTTTCTGGGATATTTCAGTCTTGAACTGTGTAACAGGTTCAATAAGTAGAAACACAAAAGGTAGAAATGGCTATGTAGAAAATTTCATACAAAGATGACTCTAAATACTCCACAGGAGTAGAAACCAAAATAAAAGTGGGTTGCAAAATGATCAAAATATGCAGGTCATGAGGATTAAACTACACACTCAAAAAATGAAGTATTTAACTCTACTAATATAAAACCAGAACTCAGTCCAGATTTTTTAAAAAGATCATGAACCATTGAACTGGACTTTTGACTCAAACTAAGCTTTTGAAAACTCCATTTCTTCCCAGAGGAGCAGTGAAAGAGGATTGTGTTAGCTTTTGATATACTTTACTTGCTATCAGCAGGGATTCAATAGTGTTTGAGGAGTTCTGCTTTGAATTTTCTCATTTGTTTACATGCTTCCAAAGGAATTAAAAAAGCACATCTTTCCTTTTCGTGAAGATTTATCATGTTCTTTGGTAAAGCATGGATGATTGATATCAAAAGGTTTAATCTTCTCTGAGAGTTTACCATAGATAAAGCTTTGGCACCACAAGCTCCAATGTTCGGCTCCTTCTTTCTGAAATAGCACATGACAATCCAGTGTAAGAAAAAAAACAGCAAAAGCCCATATTCTGTAGAAATACCACCCCACCACCACCACCACCACCATCCCCCATTACGTTATTTAAAAAGAAGCTGGACTGATATGTACCTAAGAAGGATCTTGGAAAACCAGAGTGTATCTCAAGATATCCCCTTTAATCAGAATATTAAAACATCCTTATATAAACAAGGTTGTCTGTCTTCTAGCTTGGATAAAACAGTTCTATGTATAACAGGAAATATGTGCAAATTTCTGCAAGACTGAGACATTATAACAACAAAAAATATATTTTAAAAACGGCAATTATCTTCAGCTCATACATTTACACAAAATATTCAACTGGAGCAACTCTGCAGAGTTGGTAACAATGCAATACCAAAACTGGAAAAAGCACAAATGGAAGTGGGAAAAGGCAGTTTCAGCTGCCTCTAATAATCGTGAAAAAAAACCAAATTAAAAGTTCATCAATTATAGAATGCTACAAATAATATAATATCAAGAATACCCTCACATTTCAAATAAAAACTAGAAACCCATTCCAAATCTGTGAAAGAAAAAGGCAAATATAACAATAATTTAAATTTGTTATGTGTTTCAGGTATATGTCTGAGATTCATCTGTGATGAATCAGCTGTCATAGAATGGAAAGATCATTTGAAGTAAAGCCAGGAATACACCAATTCACTTAGCCAAGCTGAGTGTCAGCTGTTTTCCTAAGTGGGAAACATGATAAAATTACTTCAGTACTGTTAGTAACAAATGCTGTGAGTGAGCATAGTTATAGTCCTTGGTGACATTTTATGACTTGGGTTTAATCCACAATGGAAAAATTAAAATCCATTTAGTTATGGCCTTTTATCACTTAGAACTTACAGGGGGCTCAGAAAGTTCCATTCTAAAATATCCCAGACATGCATTATTATTTGGAAACTTTCCAGAATTATGTATTAATTTATTAATTTTGCTTTTTTAAATAATCAAATTAAATATAGTTAATTTTTTGCTGTTGCTAGATTCACACAGTAGTAGAAAATGGGGGGAAAAAGTAATAATATGACATGCAAAAAATGAAAATATAATTCTGTGCAGCCTAGGCAGCCAAATGATGAAAAGCCAGTCACTACAACACTAAAAATTGCCACTCCAGCATATTAGTACACACCTGCCCACCTGAAACACTGCCCACTTTACACACATAATTTTTGGATTGTTGTGATTTCTGTGCTGGACACATGTACCAGAGGAGTCTCTATAAAGTTTGCACTGAGAAAGGACTTTTCAGGAAAGCTGCTGAGCTCTCAGGCAAGCTACATCTGCTCAGAGCAAATTAACTATGTGGGAAACACATCAAAACATGTTTTAGATCTCCCAAGACTAAACTTATACTGTCCATGAGAATATAGGCCAGGAAATGGAGTAAAGAAGCCTTCTCATACTTTGTATAACATAGATGTTGATTAAAGGAAGTCATGTGTGAAATGTGTTGGATGTGATTAGACTGAGCGATAACTATGTCTGTAATTTTTTTTAATTTTTTTTTAATTTTTATTGTTTTCAATCTCAAAAAGTCACTACTTTCAGAAATTGGCTTCCCAGGTCACTGTGCTTGCTTCAGCACTGGACTTAAAACCGCTTGGGTATAAAATAGTTTCAGGAATTCAAACACTTATGATCTTTCTGGAAAGTTTCTTGCCAGTTCTTTATGGATATTCTGGAATATTCCTTGGAATGAACATGAGATTTTTAGTCAGTGGTCTTCTGCATAATGTCAAAGGTTGTCAGCGGTGTTTAAACCATTTTTTTGTTCACATACACAGTAGGTATGCGCACAGTACAAGGCAGGAAACTAATGCCCATTTTGGCTCTAGAAAGAGTCCTGAAAATGTATTAAGTGACAACTATGTTACCTCATTTCTTATTCAGGAGCATATGTTTTCTCACTTTCTTTCTTCTGTGTCCGGTTTTCTGGTTCCTCTCCTCAAGGTTTCCTTAACATATAATGACTATGTATACTTAATATATTACAGAAGTTTCAGCTGTCAAATTAGTTTTAACTAGTTTAAGACTGAAACTGCTGAGATTTGGAACCTTTCATTTTCTCCTGTACACATAAAAATTGCAGAAACAATTTTTTGAGTCAGCAACCAGCAATACTGCCCAATCCTAGGCTGTTAGAGGACTGCATTTGGCTTTGTTGTTAATCTCTGTGCTAAATGGCAGCATTATTTCAGTATTTTAAACCATTTTTGGAGCATACGTTGCTTCTTTTCCTGCCTCCTGCAAGCCCGCCTCTGATCTTACTGAACTTTTTCTTTCTTCTCCTCTTAGAAGTTATTTTTTTCCAGTTCATTTTATGTTTTGTGAACATGACAAAAGGCAAGACAGTAACATTGTATATTAAAAGTGCATCACAACATTTAATGGGTCAATTTAAATGAAGTTATATAATTGGAATATAGATAATAAAAATAATAAAAAATAGAAATATCATTTACGTTTAAACATATAAAGAATTTAAAATTTTGTTGTTGACTATGGATCTGAACAAAAAAAAAAGAATGAGAGCATTTATCATAGGAATGAAAAAGATATTTTATTCAGCAATCAAGTTTCACAAAACCCAAGTATTTTGTGATACTTAATTTTTTACCTTTAAATTTTGAATATAATTGTACTGAAATTTAAATATATTTCAGAATTATATTTTCTCTGCTATCATTCTCTTTATTATTTCTCTCCAAATATTCAACAGAAGTAATATTATCATTATTTTTTTGAGTTTTGTATTCATGATTAAGCAAAACAGTGCCATAGATAATGCCTAAAAATAACTTACTTATATAAGCAGTGTTAATAGCTATTTCCAATTATTTTGTACAATTTTACACAAACTTCCTGTTTATTAACTGCTTACAGAATTCAAATAAATAGACAATAATCTGATGGATGTGAGATGGCTGTGTTGACAATAATAGTTTGACAAATAGGTCTTGGGAAGGAAGCACTTCCTCCTGTAATTTTATTGTCAGAATGCTCAAAAATAAAGTGCATCTGAAGACAACAATCTGTCAGAAAAGACCAGTCACAAAATTGATTTGACAGCCTTGTTTTTGGCTGGTTGCTCTCACTCTCTTTAACATCTTAAATCAGCCTCCAGTTTTTCCTCTGACTAAAAGCTTCAGATTGCTCCTCTTTTTTTCTTTTTTTTCTCCTTTTTATTTCCCATGCTGGAAACTTTTTTTTCCTTGAGCTTTAATTTGAATATAGGCAGGTACTCTCTCTCTTCAGGCAAGAACCCTAATTAAGACTAAAAGATTTTCAATGAATGTAATCTCAGCTCCACCAGAAACCTAGAGCTCAATCCTACAGAGGACTTTGATACCAAAAATAGAATTTAGGTGGAACTGAGTTGCCTATATTTAAACGTGCTATCTTAAAAGCTTGCCAACCTGCACCTTAGCCTATTCAAGGTGAAGGAATGAGGTGCACTTTTGTTTAACTCCACCATGGGGGCTGAGCTGCTCCTTGGCATCTCAGTACCTTGACAGACTCCACATGGAATGACAGCCTATTTTAGCAATATGGTGCTGGGGTTACAATCTCCCTTTTAAACAATTGCCTCAGGTCTGAATCGAGTTTTCAAAGCAGGCGTTGAGGATCAGCATCATTCTCAGTTTAATATGTTCTATAAAAACTACTGGAGATTAATTATATTTTCTGGAAGACTGATCTACTTACCAAGTATTTTTAGGTATGTGAAGTACCCAACCACTGACAAAACAGTGCAGCAAAGAAAAAAATATGTAAAATTTGTGAAGCCCTTTACATTGTCGGAAGTGTAAATCCTGGTGATTGTGATCCCTGATACAGTCCTGTTTGCATATCTCATGAAATGGATGTACATTAGAGAAGAAATTCCTGAGAGAGGGCATGAGCCCAGAATCTTACCCTTCCACTGAAGAGCAGAAGACACTAAGTTGAAGAACCACATACCCTCTGGTCTAGACAAGAAAATATGAATTATCTAACAATATCTGGATTCTTTATTGTATAGTGAAAAAGGTACAAGACAGGGAATAAAGAGTTCTCCCTACTTCTGGTACTTAGTCAATTACTTCAAACCTAGTCATTGATGAGAGTAGATTTGAGTTTCAATGTTCATTTTAGACATATAAATTACTAACTGGCCTTCAGTCTAGTTCCATTCTGAGTCTAATTCTTAACCATGTACCTAACTTGATACAGAAAAGTGATACCATTTAGTCTCAACTATGATGCCAGTCTAGGAAATAAAGTGGAATGAATCACAAGCTATTAACTGATTTTGGAATTATTGTTTCACACTCCCCTCTTTTTTTTTTTCCCAGGTCCTGCAGAACATAATAGATGGGCAGAGTTTTCGCACTCAAGTAAAAGCTATGTGTTTATTCAAGAAAATAAACAACAATCATCAAAAAAGTCTACTAACTTACAGTGTTAGGCTTGGCCATTTGAAATGAGAATACATGAACAGCATTTTTGTTGCTATTAACCTGAAAATTCTATAGCATTTTATCACTACAGACTTTTATCTTTACTATGATCACTCTAAGAATTATTTTGTTATAGATCCTTATTTCTTACAGTAATTGCCTTGGCTTATGAAAACACAAAATAGGAATAGTCAACTAATTGGGAGAATTTTTAGTGAATGTGTATTGAAAATGAAATGTTTATTATATGTACTCTTTGTCATCAAGTGCATGTTTGTTTGTACTTGCCATCATCCAACTTATTTTAAAGAGACATCTATAGGTAGGTCATAGATACAAATTTTCTTTCAAACCCATTTTAAATTACCTGATATATAGTTTGTCTTGTAACAAATAATTTCTGAATGCATTGCTGTTCATTCAGAAGCACATATAACTCTAATTACCTCAAGATCTATCTGTTTCCCTTAAAATATTTCTGAGGAGCTAGAGCTATTCTCTGTGATCTCGTATTGAGAACACAAATGCAATTATTATCCAACAGAAAAGCCCCTCCATTGAGCTGTAAACTGGGGTTGAAAGCTATATTTATTCTCTTGACAGAGGAACGGAACTTTTGAAAAATACCATCACATTTACAGTAAGGTTCATTTAGAAGTTCTTCTGTGTGCTTCTGTGCATATGTCTCAGCACACAGAGGTGGGAGGTCTCTAATCTATGTGATGATTTCCTTTGTATTGCTACAACTGCAGCGCACAGCTCTGCCAAGAGAAAAGATATTTGCAAGACCTATTTTATCTATCAGTGAGTACTACACTCCTAGTTTCACTATTCCTCTTTGTGGAAATAGAATTATGGCAGTAGCAATAAAAAGTGAATAAATGTCCAAGAAGTAAAAGGCTAATAACTGATGTCATATCACTGCCGTTACTGGGATGATGAAATCCAAAGCAGTAATTGAAGGAGAGTAACTTGGAAAGTAGCCCACATAACCTGATATATTTTTAATTTATATGAGACATATCATATTTGAATATTTTTTTGTGATTATTCTACTTTCAATTAGTAAATATAGCTGTGAAAGAAAATCTTTTCTATGGAAAATTCTACTATTCATTTGCAAAATAATAAATTATGTACGTTTACTTATGCATGAGAGACAAAGGAGGAGGTGGGTGAGGATGTGAACAGTTCTCAGCTCTATTGTTTATCAAATATAATATATGAGGTGAGACAGAAAAATAGTTACCACATTTATTATTGTCATTGTTTTCCAGTTGGACTTTTGACTGTTGTAATTCCATTGATTCGAAATTCAACTCTGAGCAGTCAGCTGAGTTTATATTGTTCCATCATAACATGATTTTGCATTTCATGGGAGGAAAGGCTAATGTTTCCGTAATCAAAACCCATTCTGACACTCACTGAAATGATCACACAAGGGATGTTTTGCTCTGAAGAAATATTTTTTTCTCTGTAAATGGAGACAGTACTCCAAACAATTAATGTAGACCAGCAAATAGAGTACTGATAAACATTGTGCTTTAAAACTGCTTTTGTATTGGCTTTTTGTAGTGGATTTTTGTGGTTTGTGGTTGGTGGTTTTTTTCCTATCTCTTGTGCTAAAGCAGTAGGATGTTTTTAAACCAAAACATTGAGAGTTCTCTTAACACCTGTGTTTCTTTCTGTGCTGGTTGGGAGATAAGTTAGTCTTTGACTGTTTCCTCTCTTAGAGGTAAGTAACTCTTCAACTGTATCTTTCCTCTCTACTGATGTCCATTAAGTTCTCCTGAGTCTGAGTTGTTCTGAAGTTTTCAGTCAGCAGTATTTAAGAGTTTACAGACAAGATTTAAGAATATATTTAATATGATCACATGCTAACACACAGATCTTCATCTTTGTTCAAATAAGTGGAGTATGAATGATAATAATTGAAAATATGCATTTGTGTGTTTTGCATATGCTAACTTTACTTTTAATGTGAAAACTTTGAGACACAGGTAAAAAAAAACTAATTTGCTTGAAATATGCCCTCTAGCTAGAACACTTTCTCATATCACGTATAGTGCTATTTCATTGTCATTGAAATAAAAGTTCACTTTTCATTGCCCAGACAGCTGAAAAATCTATTGCAACCTCAGGTACCCAGAGTTACACAAGCTGACATTTACATTTGCCATATCTTGGTTAATAAATTTCAGATTCTGACTTTCCTGACATTTTCTCATACAAAGTTACTTTCCTTACCTAGAAGTTTAGCAGGTATGCATTCAAGTCTAAGAAGCTGTGGTGTCAAGTTTGGGGGATGAGGTGTAGAAAGAGTGCAAGACAAGACAGAAAGAAAAACTTATGGGACATAATAAAATTAGAAGTGGATTGTCAAGGAGTTTATCTTTGAAGAAATATAGTGTGAGCTTATTTTAAAAAAAAAGGGCAGAAAAAACCTTTTTGCCATTTTATTTGTTTTACTAAAATTATAAATCTGCTGATGAGATTTAAAACTCTTGTGTTGTTTGTATTGACGTAATCAAGAGCAGCCTAAGTCAAATTATGTGCTTTATAGTCTAACAAAGAAAGTTCAAAGACACTTCTGAAGTTATTGTTAGTACAGGGTCTAACTTGGGTTGTCATATTGATTATGCCTTTACTATGAAATATACCCACAAGCAATTGTATGTGTTTTAGCTGATGATTCACTTTTTCAACATGTGTTTTGCTGCATAAATATTCACTTTGCTGCTTTGATCTCACTTGGCTCATTTTAAGTCTTGTTGAAAACAAGCATGCAATTCAAATTCTGAAAACCATCTCTTTTGAGGGTCTTAGAGCAATAAGAAACTGTGTGACCACATTTAGTTTACCAGTATGCATTTTAAGAAGCATAAAACTGATGCAGAGAGAATATTTCAAAATTCCTTTGAATTCCCATATTAAACAAGTACTTGCCAAACTTTAAAGTTCAAAATGTGTCTTTGTTTCCATATGCAACAGCTTTCTCAATTCCAGTTAAAATTTCAGAATTCCTTTGTATCTGAATGCTAAAAAGATGGGATCTGATTCTGATCTGACTTACATCTCCATGGTTCTCTAACTTAAACATACCTGAGTGTTTGTGTATAAAGGTAGTTATGAAAGTAAATCAAGTCTAATATACTGGACTATTTTTCTGACATTAGTTACTGTTAAACCAAAGATTTTATTTTTAGCACATTTTTTATCTCATTGAAAGCATTTTCTTTCTAGGTACAATTCTGTAGACATACAAGTGGTAACAGGCACTTCTAAATCATGGTTTCAACATGAGCTTTCATCATCATATTACAAAAATATATGGTTCACATATCGTGCCACAAACTTTAATTGTTGTTTAAACATCCCGTGAATGACTTTGGAAATGTCTGTGCTATGTCTGCTTCTTTTGAAGACACTTTCTGCCTCTCGTAACACGTTCCCTGCCATCATCATCACCAGTTTTCTTCATCTACCTTAGCTTTTTGACATTTCCATTGTGGCCTGCAATCAATTTTCAAGGTCACGTAGTTCTATAATGGAATACTAACACCCTGAGAGTAGGCTTGCCAGCAGGAAGTGTGTCAGAGCAATTTGAAAAAGAGTGCTTTGAAGGACAATGACCTTGGAAGCCTTTAGCAGGACAATCTATGAATTTGGAGTAGCTGTCAGATTGAATTGTAAAAAGGTGTGTATTAACACAGGGGATTACAATGAAGACTCATTCATAAACATTGACATCCTGCCAAAGAATGGATCACACAAAAGTTTAATAGAATATCTCTTCTCCTATTATGAACATATAACCCCCCCAAATTATCTGTCTGCATTCTTGGATCACCACAATTGTACCATAGTTTTCAAGTCCTTATTTTTCACACTTAAATGTTTTCCTTATGGCATGCCAAATCCTTCCGCAACTGGGCACTGGCAAAGGTCCCACTGACCTTAGCAGAAGTAGACCTGCCTTCAAAAGTCAGTTATAATGGTGCTCATGTTAAAATTGGGAACCACAGCACATTCTTTTAGGCTGCAGCTAAGCATCTGAAATTAAATTTTTAAATCCAGAGTGTTATAGCTACATAAATTTCACCTGCAAAGACAATCAGTAGCCATGAATTAACAGAAAAGACCTAGAGGAATGAAAAATAGGTTATATTTATCTATGAGTCTTAATAAGGATTTAAAGCCTTAACTGCAGACATGCAGTTTTGGAAATCTTGGCCTATGGTTGCAGCTCAAACATCTCCAGTATTTTCTGAGAACGATCAGCACTGTTGACTATGGCATAATTAAAGAGACACACTAAAGCAATGAGTGCTCAACTTAAAAAATATTGTAAAATTACATGTAACCACTGAGCAGATTGTTTTTAGATTCAGTTGAAAAAACCTCTGGGAACTAAAACTACAAAAATAAAATATAAATTATAATTACTCAGCCTAAACATACATTTGTGAGGAACTATTCTCAGTAATTTTGCATTTATGAACATCATTTAAAAAGCAGATTTGCACAGCAGAAAATTTTCAATTACAAACAGAATCTTCCCTTTTGCAGTAGAAGTGTGCTGCTGTTAGAAGTACTTATGTTCTTCATGCTCGACACTACAGTTTATCTCCTTATTAAGTGTACAGAAAATTTGAAAACGCTAATCCTACCATCTTGCACTGCTACTCAGTGCAGCATAGTAAGAACTTAAGCAGGTATTGTCTGCAAAAAAACCCTGGACCATCTAACGTGTGTAATTGGCATAAGGAGATATCTCCTTTTGGCTGGTGTCCCCATTTAGTACAACATGACATGACAGCACATGCAAGTCACACCATTCTGAAGCCCTGCTGGTATCCACAGGCTGAAGCAATCACCATCCCAGACCTGATCCAAGGCTGGCTGAAGTGAAAAGGAGCTATCTTACTGCTTTCAGTGGCTTTTGGATCATGCAATCCTTGATAAATATACCCTTCACTACACCCTGACAAAACTCTCATATCACACAAGGTAGTTGGACACAAAAGGTACTACAACATCAGCAGGCATAAGATTTATTTCAAGTTGTTGAATGATATTCTTTGCACATCAAGGCTGATCCCCAGCCAAATGTTCGTATGTCCACTTTTAGCAGAAAAATGCAATTCCTCCTGAAGTAGAATTTTGACTCCACTAATAATTTCAACAATTCTTTAAAAATATTTTTTCCCTCAGAGTTCATTTCACACACCTTTGTAAATACTGGTGTACAACCACACAGGGCAGAGGCAGGCAGTGCCAGATTGCTTGACATTCATGATTCTTCACTGTCAATGTAAAATTGTTTTCCTTTACTGTATTTTTTATCTCTCTCTTTTTAAATTCCTATGCTATAAACTGAACATATATACTTTATGATTAATTGTTTTTGTGAAATCAAGGTTCTGTTCATTGACATGAAGACTCTGCTATTACCCTCAGCTTTTCAACACAATAATAATGAGCTATGTAGACAGTTCTGGGCTAGCATTAAAACATCATTTCCCAATAACTTAAAACAGCAGAGTCAAAGTGCTTTTTCCTACCCACTATACCAATTTCCATTCTTATAAACTATACACAGAAGAAGCTATTTTTTATTAGGCTATAATTCCATAAGTGGCACAATACAGTAAGGGAAAAACAATTTTTCTAAAATAATTTTTAATAATGATATATAAACCAAAAAAACCCATTTAACTGTTTTATTTGTAAGCTTATAGTCCTTAGATAAACCACGTCACCTTGAAAGAGAATAGAACAAGTGAAACAAAATGAAAAATGTTGCATCTTTCAATGGCCTTGAGTCACATGTTCTGCAACAGATTTATGCTTCACTGCACCTTTACTCCTTATGCTGGAGGTTTATTTTAAAATAAAGCCAGAGATAACCCAAATAAGAATTGGAAGCAGAATTATAGTGAGAGGAGCTATTGAAAAAGAAGGAACAGAAGGTTGAAGGGGATAAAGGACAGCGAGGCAATGGAGAGAAGTGTGGGGGAGGCTGCACATTTTCCATCACACTAACTGAATATTCAGGTAGTTGGCACCAATTACTATGAACTCTAGGCGTGTTTTTATGCCTAACAAAATTTAATCTGAGGATTATAAACATGGAAATGCAGTACCTGACTATTGTTTTAGATAGAGCTGGGAATTCTACTCCCTGACTGCAATCACCGTTTCAAGTCACTTTTTTTTAAAGGGAAAATACAGAAAATAGAAAAGTAGGATTTGTTTTTATTTGTATGTAATGAGCAGCTTCAGTGCAGTTTCTGTTTACACAAAAACCTCTTCCAATGTCTAGCTTAAATCTATTTCTTGCAATAGCATTGTACTTTGCATTATGTACCTTTTCTCCCTCACTGTTTATAAGTTCTCATTTCAGTCACCTTGGTGTGGAGAACAACATGATACTTCTAAAAGGAAACAACTGGCTTGCTGGATGAGCAGACCACAATCAATATGGTCTACCTTGACTTTGACAAAGTTTTCAACACTGTCTCCCATAACATCCTCAGAGAAGCCAACACGGTATGGGCTGGATGGGCATGCAATGAGGTGGACTGAAAATTGGCTGAACAGAACCCAGAGTGGGATGATCTACAGCACAAAATCTAATCGGAGGCATCACCAGTGTAAACTGACAGTAAATACTGTGTGTGAAGCTCTTTATTATCTTCATTACTATTCTGGATAATGGGAAAGAGGGTAATCTCAAAAAGTTTGCTCATGATGCAAGACTCACCATGGTGTGACGCTCATGACACACCAGAGAGTCATGCTGTAATCCACAGGGACTTCAACAGGCTGGCGAAATGTATTGACAGCAACCTCATTAAGTTCAATAAGGGGAGGTAAAAATTCCTGCACCAGGATATGCTGTGGACCACCCAGCTGGAAAGCAGCTTTGCATAAAAGGACCTCAGCATCCTGGCAGAGCTTTCTGAGTATTATGGAAATCTCTGAAATGTGTGATGATACCTGTTCAGTAGTTCAAGACTGAGTTACTCTTTTCCTGCATTGTCACACACATATCTTGACTTCACTACTCTGAAACTGCTATTCAAAAAGTTATTAAAATCTCACTCTGCTCTAAGTGAAATAAAATAGGCACACATTCTTCTTTTATCATGAGTCTATTTGTATGTCCACAGGGGACAGACTAACCTTATGACATACTTCTACTATCAGCACCCTTTGGGCAACAACACATATTATGACATTGTCTCAGTTTGCAGCCAAAAATATTTACAAATGCAATCAGACTTCTGTTCTTTTTGCCCTCACTTCTGTCATTTCTTTAGTACATTTTTGTTATCAGTCACATGTTTCTTATACAAATCAGGATGCACACTTTCCATTTAAACCCATCTCCTGGGATCCTGTCAAGGTCAGCCTCACTTTTGTTTGGTATAGCTCATTAGGGGTACTGGAGAAGTTCAAGTCCTAGGAATACAAATCTAAGAAGGTAAACTACCTTCCAGTTATTCTAAAATTTAATTATTAATTTGGTGCTGTTGCAGTGTGCTATAGGATTTTTTTTGTGTATTAATGCTGCTTTACATATTTTTCTCTGGCTGGAGTCTGTATGATTTTTCCCCTCATTAATCACTCCCCTCTGGCTTTCCCTGGTTGGCTCATGTGAGTTAACTCCTCCCCTCGTCCCCCTCCTGATAACTCCCGGCAAAAGCCAGACCTGGGGTTCGCCATTTGGGCTTTCCTGGACCCCACACCTTCCCCTGCCTCTCCACCCCTCTCCATCATCCCTGAACCCTCCCTTTTTGGACCTTAATAAACCCCCTGGAAACCTCAAATCGTGATCCTGCGCTTCTTAAACTGCCGTGCCTCCACAGCGAATTGCGTCCTCAGCAGCCCCACAGCCCGCTGCTGCCCCACGCATGCCTGGTGTGTTTTGGCTTTGAGCAGCTTCACCCACATTGCAGGGTGGGGTGGCTGCCTTTGAGACTGCGTTGCTGCATGTTGCAAAATGCCAAATGCTTACATGAAGAAGCATTCACCTCTGTTACTTAGTACCATGCTGCACGTACAGTCTAATGCTTTAAGTAATTCACTGCAACAATTTCCAAGTCATCCAAGGCTGTCTCATGGTAGTGCTCACTGATAGTCTGTATAAAACAGTAAGGTCATGTGGACACCCTGCTGTCACTTTACCATAATTTGTCTGTCACAGGAAATATGCACAAAGCATCAGGATCATAAAACTCTCAGACAGAATGTGCCTATTTGTATATCCCATGAGGACAAGAAGAGCTTATTTTCTGAACAGCAGAAGTGTCTTATGAAAAACAGAAACACATAAAGAAAGACAAAACTATTTATTTTTAAGTAATAACATTAGGTTCGTAAGTGAAGCTTATACTGAAAAAACTGTTAAGAAGAGGAAGAGAAATCCTTTGTGTATTTTGGAGTGTAGTACCTGTCTAATTTTTAGAATTGCTGAAGCACATCCTATTTCAAATGCAAATACAACAGAGCAGTTGTGACATCAGATATTATAAATTTCCTATGGCCAATACACCGACTTTTTTCAGCATTTATAATGGCATATATTACCACAAAATTATTTATGAGAATTACAGCACTATTAGTTTCCAAAATAATTTTTTTTACAAATATGAAGCCGCAATGTACTTTATGTAAGATAAATACAACTGAAGGCATGTTTTCTCTCTTATTCCTGGTGTACATACAGGCACTGTGGCAAGCAAGCTGAAGTGTGTGAAGACTTATGAAAACATGTCTAGGTGAGTCTTCTCCCTGGTCCTGAATTTGGGCTTGTTTCTTCTTCTTTAGTATTTTGGCTTCTTTGGTAAAGTGCTCAGCAGTATCACAGGTTTGCGTTTGGGGTTTTTTAATTATTTTCTCTGCCATTTGGGATCACATTGTTCCATGAAACTTGTAGTGGCTAAATGGAAAAATTTATGTTTAAGCAACCATTCTTTTATCTTCCAGTGCATACACACCTAGATTTCTAAAGCACAGACTGGCCTTTATGAGTAGAATAGATATTCAGTTTATTAGATTTTCCCCTTCCTCCTCATTGCTTTTCTCACAAATCCCTTCTCATGCTTTCCAAATATTTTACCTTAGACTTGTCCTATCTTTGAGGTCAGCATGTAGATATTGTGGCTGTCAGTTCATACAACAAATTCCATATGATCCTGCTGAAGCCAGTAAGAGTTGTGCGATGAACTCATTAGAGTCAGTATGCCAACTAATGTCTTAAAGTTGTTTAGAAAACCCCAACCAAACAAAAAACCCCCTTAGTTTTCTTTTTTCAGTTCAAGTGGGACAGCCCAGTACAAAAGGACATAAAAAAGAGACTAATAGCACTGTTTTCCTCAGCACCCTTGTGACTGGATGGAAGCATTCCATCTACCCTGCAGTTAGGGAAATACACTCTCATAAATTTGTAGAAGAAATTGATTTTTTAGGTAAAGACTTTGAGATTGAACCAAAGGCTGGTACACTTTCAGAGATCCTATAAGATAGTGTTCTTCCTTCAGTTTCAGTGCTAACACTTCACACTCAGTCTTTGGGCTCAGCATATAAACAGTCCCTAATTTGCTATCAATCGTCTATCTTTCAAGACCATTTGTGTCAAGTGGCTGCAGCACCAAGATACATTACACAAATTCTCTTCCCTTATCTTCACATTACCATTGACTAAGAATACAAGACAAATCTTGGGGAACCAGCTCATGTGGTCTCACAGCGAGATATTGAGCTCTCACTGCTCCAAAAGTAATGATCATTAAGCTGTTTCTGGTAAATCTCCTTGCCTTTCTCTGAATTATGTCCTTTGGCAAGATACAAACTCAAACTACATATAAGTGCTTTCTCAATCCCCTCTGATTGCCAGCTGATAATGTGTTTTTGCTTTTTTTTTTGTTTGTTTTAGAAAGAAACAGGAAAGCTTAGCATGGCATGAGAAAGTTTTAACAAGGATCTAAAAATAATCTGCTCTCTTTTCAGTGAATATCTGGCAATCAGCTTGAAGGCAGAAAGCAACACAGGGTTTATGAAAATCTACCTTATTTTCTAGTTTGCTAAATTTTCTAAAGTCTAATATCCAACCATATAAAAGCAAGCTTTAGTCATAGCTCAAGAAAATGACATGACACAATGACATAGCACATTGCAGGCCTCATCATCACCATTAAGTGATGAAGCAATGCAAGTTTGGTGTGAAGTTTCAGGCTTCATGGTGCTTAGCGCTGCCTTAGGTCTACACCACGTTGCCCACTGTGTAAATTCGATATGAATATTGGGCCTTTTTTTATGTTTACATATTTGAAAGGTTCGATTAACATCTGTCTTTTGCTACTAGAAGAGCTACCAAAAAAGACAAGGACTAACATATCTATACCAGTGGATATATTCTGTGTTAAGCAAGGTGGAATCTTCATCTTAATTTTCATCTAAGGCAAATGTAATTTAATTGTTATTAGGAACATTTTGTCAGGTTCAGTAGAGACAGTATATATTCCAACTCACAGCTTGACAATTGAAATGTTGTTGGATAGAAGCTAACAATTAGAAAGTATAATTTTCAGTACTATTGAGAAAACATTATAAAAATGTGCTTTTGTATTTTGATGAACATAATGGCCTCTGTCTAAGTTATGAGTACATTCATGCCAATTTGTTATTAATAATTATCTTCTTCTTCTGGTAAGATTAATTCAGCTTAATCCATTTTATAGACAGCACGTGGAGAGGCAGGTGAGTGAAATCAAGCTTTACTTAACTTTATCTGTGTTTCTTGTATTGAAATCCAACTTATCCTCCCCTGAAACAACTTCAGCCCATTCTCTTTGGTCCTGTCACCAGTTCACTGATCAGCACAGGGAAGAGATCAGTGCCTGCCTCTCCTCTTCCCCTCACAAGGAAGCTGTAACTGCAGTGAGGTCTCCCCTCAGTCTCTTCCAGCCTGAATGGACCAAGTGACCTCAGCCTCATGCTTCTTCCCCTCAAGGCCTTTTACCATCCTCATGGCCCTCCTTTGGACACTCTAAGAGCTTAATGTCTTTCTCATATTGTAATGAGCTAAACTGGTCACAATATTCAAGGTGAGGCCCTACAATTACATTACATATGCTCTGAAGGAATTACTAGGCTGGATGACACCACTAACCTGTATCATAATTACATCCACGCTATGTGTTGATGGTAGCATAACAGCTTCTAGGGAGCTGTTACTATGTCAGTGCAATAAAACTGTGATTTTTTGGCTCATCATTTTAATGTAAAGCATTTTTGCTGGGCATAATCCTGTCACAGAAAACAAGTGGCCACTCTTGGATCATTCTCTTTGAATGGGAGTAAGGAAAAAACCATATTGCTAAGTCCTCTAGAGAAGAAAAATGGGGTTATTGAGAAGTATGTCTGGAAGAACTACTAAACAGGTTCCTTGGCAACAGGAATAACCCACCATGGCCCAGGTGTTCCCACAGAAGGTTTAACTTGGTTTATTATTTTTGGTGACCACAAAGTTTTGCTTGTGCTCTCTTTTGCAGTATTGTCTATAATGCAAGGCTATTTAGTCACAATGCATATTCATACATGTATACAAATATATCCTTACATACGTATCCATTAACATACATAGAGGCAGGTTTTTTTTATTTCTGTTACTTTATATGGAATTTTTAACACAAAAATAAGATTGTAACAATTCTGTTAATATGATCAATAATTTTCCTTCTATAAAATCTGTAGGCAAATTTGTATGCATTTTTAATCTTTTTTGTTGCTCCTAAATACTCCACTACCAACCAGTAAAGAATTCTGGTTTCTGTGGCATTCTGGTCCTCTAATAATCTGTTATACCACTAGAAACAATTGAAGCTCTTACTTATAACCTTTTCAAAGCATAACCACAATCCTGTTTTCAAGATGTATTTTTCCAAGGCTTCCTGCCAGCAGATATAACACTTTTCCAGCCCTCTACTTGTCACTGTGATTACAGATATTCCTTCTAATACCTTTTTCAAAACAGAAATTTTGGATCCAAACTTTTGATCTACTTTTGTTAATGTCCATCTTTGAATAAATAGTAGGAATAAATAAATGCTGCACAGACTATACAGGTAAGCTTAGATCTTAGTTGGAGCTATTGCTCCAACAGGCATTAAATACTATTGTTCTTCGAAGACCATACAGAAAATTTAACATAATTTTCTATAATCATCTTGGTGTATAAATCATATTATCTGTTTTTCAAATAAGAGCATCCCATGGAAGTCATCACTAATGTCTGAAACAGGTTAAGTTGATTAATGATCTTAGGTTTTCTTCCTGATGAAGTCACTTTAATTAAATGGTGCTAACCATGGTCAGCTTGAAATATAGTCTAACAATGAAACATTTTAGAGAGGAAAAGCTTAATTCAACCAAAGGTGGTGAATAATATTTAAAAGATTTGGACTTCTTTTTTTCATACCACATTAATTAATTATTTTAAATTATACGGACAAAAATATTGAGCAAACCCTCTGACTGGATTGTTTGTATATGTTTTAATTGTCTGAAAAATTAGATGATCAGCTTTATGCATACTGTCACTGACCTTTGATTTTAGGCCTTGTTATTAAATTTTCAGAGCATTTATTGAGTAGAATCCTCAGTATCTTTGCTATTGCTATATAAGGAGAGATTACTTTACAAATGACTGTCTCAACATTATAAATAGCCCCACTATGTTACAGTTTTCCCATGGGTATCCTCACTATTGAGTAAATTGACCTTATACAGGATGGCAAGTCATTAACGACTGGGAACCTTAAACTACAGAATAAATTTGGAATCACTCACATCCTAACTAGACAGTCTGTATTTAGCTACAACAGAACCATAAAAATGCTGTATGAAGTATCTAGCTGAGATCCTAATACAATTAGTCTCCTATTCAAATCTGTATTTCCTATATTCTGCTAAACTGCACTTCCATAAATGCACTCTCAGTGTGGGAAAAAAGCACTGGTAGAAGACATGCTTTGCAGTGTACCTTTGCTATGTAAAATCAAGTGGTATTTATGAAGGCTTCTTCACAATTTTAGTAATGAACCTAAAGTGCACAGAAAGATCTTTTTCTAGTAACAGCTTAGTTAAAAAATACCTACAAAATAAGCATAGCTTACTCCATCTACACTTCATGAGAACAACAAAAATTGGGAAAGCAGTTCACTCTCTAAATTAATTCAGTCACTTCTCTGGTGAGATTTCGAGCATGACATGACAGAGCAGCTTTGTGATATGTGCTTGGCTTGAAAGTCCTGGTCTCAACAAGGACTTAAGTTTCTAACATGCTTTGGATCAGTACCATCCTGAGAAGGGATGACTGTAGTGATGGAAAAGGGTCATTGAGCTGTTCTTAGACCTCAGAATATAAAAATGATCTTGCTGAGTGTGACTTTTTGACTATTCAGATTTAGAATTGATGTTGCTAAACTAGAAGGATGAAAGGATGAGCAAATGCTTTCAGTATTATCTTATGTATACCAGGTCCTCGATGCCTCCTTTCCCCTCAAAATAACACAACTAAATCGCAGGTAAATGAGGCCACAGCATATAATCATGTACAAATAATTAATGCTTTAGGCTCTTCTAGGTAAGATGGCTCTTTTAGGCCACTTACAAATGGCCCTTAGGGATAGAACCTTTCATTTTGAAATATATCTGAAGTCATTTTACTGTATATGACTCTATAGGCAGATTGTATTAATCCAGACAATGTTAAAGTGCTTGGTGGAACACTTTCCTAGAGGGAAAGTGAGGTTCCAGGTCCTTTATTTGAAGAAACACAGTTATTTTGCTAGATATTTTTGACTGGAGATACAGCAACATTGGTGAAACCGCTCTTTGCCTCAGGCCTCCTTTCCTTCCTTTATTCAAGAACTGAAAATGAAAAAACAGTGACACAAAGCATTGTCCAGAATAAAATGCAGCCACTTGATAGATAGCTGGGAATGCTTCACACATATCTCAGGGCTGGTGTAATGCCCTTCAGTGATACAGGCAGAACTGCATTTTTCTGCCCTGCGTATCAAGAATGTAGTAAAAGAGGAGGATTAAAGTCAAGAGTCAAGCTCAGGTAAAGTGCTTAGACAAAAAACATACTGCAGGAGTTTATTCTGCTGGCGAGATGCATGTAGGGAAAGGATTTTCCCATCATGCAGGAGTTACTCCTCAGACATGGCTACCCTACTCCAAATAAATCTCTAGAATTGGTTCATCTACAGCTTTCTCGACTAGGAGGATAGACTGAATGCAGCACCCTCTCCTCCATTGCTTTAGGCTAAAATAGTACTGTTATCCCCTCAGAACAGTACTGTTATTAGCATCCTCTATTCCAGTCATTCTGTTCTAGGATATCAAGAACAGACTGGTCAAAGACTACATTTAGCCCATGCCTTCCCAACATATTTGCTTCTTCTCTGTCTCAAAACAACCTGTATAAACCAGATGGAAGAGCTATAATTTCTATGATAAAACTCCCAACTGGACTTTGCCTAAACTGCAAGAACTACCTGAGTGTGATATCAAGTCCACTCTAAACAAATTTTAATGAGTCTGTGGTGTGATAGGTAATGAGGGCTTCTAAAAAACAGTTAAAGGGTGCACAAAGGGATGGATGGATGGATGGATGGATGGATGGATGGATGGATGGATGGATAAACAGGTTGATGGGTAGAAGAAACAAAGAAATATTCAAAGTCAGTTTTCAAAGGGTATAGTCACTGCAGCAAAATAATCACAGTCCTTCCCATGCTTTAACTTCTCTAATGCCAGGTCTCGACATGTCTGTGGTCACAGATGGCTCCAACTTCTCTTACTATCCACCAGAACGCTTTCTTTCATTAAATTTGGACTAATATTTCTATTTATTATCTGTTATGTAGTGCCAGCTGCAGCAGAGATGAGAAGAAAAAAACCAAGAGTATTCAGAAATACACTGGCCCACACAGAGACCTGACACTAGTGCAGGGGTCTGGATTCCTGAGCTGCTGGTGCTAGTATCTAGACCTAGCGGGTCCTCCTCATCTCATTTGGGAAAAACTATGAGATGGAAGCTTCTCCAAACCTGGCTTGTGCAACAGTGTTTTAGTTAAATCCTAAGCCTCAAGTCAAGTACATCTTCTCTTCTGTTCAGGCTGTTAAACTGCTCAAAGCAGGTTCTGTTCTCTCATTCAGTTCACTGAACACCGACTTAGCAAACTACCTATACAACCTTAAATTACCCATATTTCTAGAAGAGGAAGTTAAGAGTAGAAAAGAAGAGAAAGAAAGAAAAGAGAGAAAAGCAAAATATAGCAACTGCCTTGTCAATTCTGGTACGATCTCAGCTGCCATACCATCCAAGGACAATAGGGACAAAACATGAGCTTGCCTCATGCTTTGGCTTAAATATTCTTTGGCTTTCCTGAGCCCTTCCTCCAGGTGGAACTTCCAGTCTGGTGAGCGCTGGGGAGCTGGGTTAGGGGATCCAGGGGTAGGTGTGGAGCATTGCCTGCAGTGTGCCAGGGACTGGTGGCTGCTGCAGGGCTGAGCTCTAGGGTGGGGTGGGGTGTGTGGAGTGGGGCACCATCTCACCAGGGCAAGACTTGACCTGTCTCTTCCCCCAAACATGCACCTGAAATGTTCCAAGCCAGCAATCCTTCCAGTCTCTCATACTGGTCTTGAGAAAAAAGCTAAAGAGAGACAGGATTTGCTTGTATGCTTCTCATCCCGGAGGCTTCCCATTGCAAAAGTGACCAGAATTTTGACCATAATATCTGAAATCAACATCATACTAATGGTTCCAGAGAGAGTATAATATGACCTGCACTAGATGAAGTACAAAGTTGCTCTTTGGGAAGTAATTTAAATCAATACAAAATACCTCAGAATTCACAGAGGCTTTGCCATCCTACCTGCTCTCTACTTTATTGATGTACTACTAAATGAAACTAAGTAGTACATCAATACACAGTTTTAATTAGGATACTGGGGCCTGAGGAGATGTCTGACATTTTTTTGGTGGGAGAAGAAACTATCAAGCCTAGCAAAGAAAAAAACAGAGCTAAAGGAAAAATTGGTGTCAAGAGAGTAATAAAATGTTAACAAAATCACCAGAGCTTGAACAAAGAAATAGAAGATAGTACAGGTGAAGATCAATGTCTCAAAGCAAACAGAAGGGAGAAAATGGACTGGTGATATTGACAACAATAAAACTTTGTGCATCTAGTTATTTTCTTGGTTTGTTGTCATTTTTTATAACACAATGGAAAATATAGATTTAAAAAGAGAAAGAAAAAAAATTGTTAGTTGAAAGAATGGGAGAGTTTTTCCCCCTTAAGTCTGAGTGACAAGTTTTCCTTAGGGAATTGTATTTGAAATCATTAGATATTTTTGGACTGTAGATTTCCCTGCCCTGGTGAAAATGACTGGGATAAAAAGGTGAGAGAGAAATAAAAAAAAAACCCTCAAAATGAGCAGTTAACTACTTGTTTAACTCAAGCTAGTTGCTAAGTTATCATTAAGACTTCCAAACCACATTTACTGACAATAAGAATGCCCAAGGATTATTTGTGTGTGACCAGAAGAATGCTATGGATGTCATCATTGCTATGTTGTATTTTGAAATTATATTCTAAGAGAAATGAATATATTGCATTTTTATGAATAAATAGAAGAGATTTTTAATACAGCACTAACCACTGTAAAATATGTGCATGTGTAGATTTCAAAAGAAAGTTATTTTCAACAAGAAAATACTGAACATTTTCTGAAATTTATTTTTAGATTAACAGAAACTACTATAGAATAGCAACATCAAGACATACAAAAATACAAATTCACCACTAATGCAGTTTCAGTGACTTGAAAACAATTTTACTTCAATCAGCCTGAATGCTGCAATTAAGTAGAATAAGAACAGGTTTTTAGTTTTCAGTCTTATGAAACAAAAACTGTGGGAGCAGTCCTTTATTTGTTGGGCTTTTTACAACAATTCTGTAACAAAAATATTAATTTTTTTTCTGTTCTTTTCTGAGACTGTTAAAATTCTGGTGACTCCTGCCCTATTACTCTTGGCTTATGACACATGAAAGAATTCAAAGTAATTTTACTCTTGGAACTTGCATGTAATGAAGTCAACAGTCATTCAATAACTTAATGAAGATGAAATTTCTAAGCCTTTTACTTGAGTAAAGTAATGACAGCAATAAGAAACAAAAACACAATTGAAATTTAAGATTAATTCAATATTGTAAAGATATGAAGTGGTGTTTTTTTAAATTTAAGTTGCTTCATAAATCCATTAATTTCAGGTAATGTATCTGATGTTTAAATCAGGATTTCAGAATATTTCAGAGAAGATATGAAATAATTAGACATTTCAAATTCCTGAGAAAATGCATGATACGGATGTAAAAACAGAAAGACATATTTTGAGAGTCCACAGAGAAAAAGGAAAGCAGGTAAAAAGTATTTTAATTGTGAATTGTATGGAGAAAATACAGATTAAAATATCAAGATTGTGTTTTGTGACAGACTGTTGGGCATGAAAGGATTTTACAGCAGGATAATTAATTTCACTGAACGATTGTCTTGGAATTATGATTTTTCATTCCTTGTTCACCATTAATGCAAAATACTTTTCAAGGACCATTTAACTTGGAACATGTGAGTCTTTCCAAATATTGACAATTTCCTTATAAATAGTGTAAAAGCTCTGTAAAATTGTTTAACCTTGGTATTTGAATTTATGTTATGAAGATCTTGAGATTATGAATTTTTTTTTCTTTCTGGGTATTTTGGTGGTGGTGCTAGTGTTCATTCTTTTTTTTTTTTAACCAGACTTATGCGTTACTATTTTTCCCACCAGGGTCACTGTACATTTAATTGAGGATGTAAGTGAAAATTTAAAAAATAGTAATCACCTTGCTAGTTCTACTTCTTTTAAAGTAGTTAATAAAACACCTTTGGCTTCAGAAGGGGCACTGGTATAAGGATTTACCTATCCTTTAAAAGTGTTCCACTTGGTTTCTGCATTTTCTTTGCCAACAGAAAATACAATAGGAGCAGAAAAAGAAGAATTACAAACATAAGTAGACTGCAGTGTTTTTTTTTTTAAAAATTCGCTCTTATTCTTTAATGTATCTACAGTAATTGCAAAAATGAAAAGATTTATTGTTAGATTTATTGTCCTCAGGACGCTGTTAGACAATGAAGGACATAATCTGAAGAGTTCTATCTCATCACGCCTGGTTGGGTTTTCTATGTAATTTTGAAGAGTTTGTTAAACTTTTTCTCCAACAGCTCTTAGAAAAGAAAACAAAAAGCAAACACACAAAAAAAACCCCAAAACAAAATGAAAAATAAAATCTTACCAATAATTATTAAATCTCTAATAAAAAAACCAATGCTAATAAAATTCATTAGTGTCTTTGATAAGCTCAGTTTCTTTTGCCATAAAGAAAATACAAGCACAGTACACAGGATGTAGTCTCCAAACCAACCACAGCAAATAGAGAGTTCCTTTAAATTTCAAAATTCTGTTTAGCAATTAATTGTTCATATGGCTAATGATTTTAAGACCAACTGCTCTTAGATGTTGTTGCAATTTATTGCATGAACTGCAATTGGTTGTTGGTTAAACTAGAGATGGATCTAACGGTCTTCTAACATTCGGTTTAACAAGGTTATAAGATCCAAGAACATGGTTTTAGTTGAGCATCATCAAACAGTTTTAATTTGTCAGTAAAGACTCATCCAGGGCAGGTCTTCCACTGCAGTTGGTCTGTGTTTAATAATATATTAAACTGGTATGCAACAATATACCAGTAGGAGAAGAGGATAAAGAAATTCTACGTATAGCATGGAGGTGGTGATTCTGGTGGATGGTTTAAAATCTTCTTTCTCTGCCACTATCTAAACATCTCTTCAGAGTCTTCTTTACATGTTGCACTTCTTTGTATTAGTTTGAAAACAAAGCACTAGGAAATCGCAAATCAGGATTAAAATTTAATATGAAAATTAAATAAAATAAGTGCAAAAATAGAAGGAAAAGCATTGACAAAGTCAGATACAACCTGACACCCTGTTGGGATGCTGGCAGCAGTCCAAATGAAGTAGTTCAGTTGAAGCAGTGACACTGTGGAAGGTCTGATCTCCACCTGAAAGTCCAGTGGTAGCTCTTGTCCTCTGAGAACCCAGTAGACAGGGCTGACTTAGCCACTTCTAAGGCTAGGTTATATCCAAGTGGGAATGCTTGACTCCTCTTTCCTGGGTGGAGCAGCTCACAATAGGATGAGATAATTCCATGAGTCATGCAGTGGGTTCTTGATGGCTCATTGTCTGTTATCAGGGGTGAGTCATAGCAGGAGATAACAGCTAATGTCCCACAGCTGGTGGTAATAGAATACTGAATACATCTATATTGTAACCTAGGACACACTTACTTTCTCAGCATATATCTATACAAATTTTTCATGAATTATTTTCTTTCTTATTTTTTATTATTTTTGAAGTTAAAATATTTACCTTGCAGGCAAGACTGTATCCTGTATTGCTATGAGACTTCTGCTCAGAATAAGGCGGGATAAATGCACAGATTTGAAGGATGTGAAATGCAGTAGGAAAGCTAAAATAGGGTAAAAGGAGCTCCCAAATAAAGTAAAAATCTATAGAAGAATAATAGTTAGAAGTACCGTTTTATTTTAATGCATATATAATACATATATTGGCTTAGTTGCAATGGCAGTTAAGGTAAAAATAACATCAAGTCTTTGAAGTTTCTCCCATTGAGTAAAACCTAAAAAAATTAACCCTCCACACCCCTTCCTTAAACCTTAAAGGAATTAATTTACTGAAATAGCAAGCAAAATATCAGAAATTTAGATTTTCCTCTGCATTCACATTTACGGAAATGCTGGAATCTGCCCCAAATCCATTCAACAAATAAAAGCCTAACTGGGCTATAA
The DNA here is from genome assembly GCA_013397955.1 of Grantiella picta. NCBI lineage: Eukaryota > Metazoa > Chordata > Aves > Passeriformes > Meliphagidae > Grantiella > Grantiella picta. The sequence goes on from VZRM01005072.1 coordinate 75,541, forward strand.
TCTGATTTTACACACGTCTGCTCATGTTTTCCTACAGGTTTTATATATTTGATGCTTACTCCAGGTTTTGGATGGAGAAACAGAAAATCCTTAGCTTGGTGAAAGCGTTTTCTTTTCCTTCTTGGTCCCTCCTCCTCTGTCCTGCTTTACTGAGTGTTCTGTGAGGCTGCTTTTTAGATCTTACTTTTCTTCTGTTTAAATGGCGCCAAGTCCCCCCTTAAAAACAGTTAATGATTTCTGCAGAACTGTTTGACAGACTGACCATCCAAGGAAGAATTAGTTGCAGGCAACTTCAAAATCTTTTCCTGATAGCATGGTTTATTTCTTAGAATATGAAAAATCAGTTATAAATTAATGCGCTGCAATAATACAAGGTCTTCTAAACTTTGACTGATCACGAGACTGGGAGATAGCTTCACCCAAAAACATCTTTTCTAGCACCTAATTACCCTTTCTTTTTTGTCATTTTTATTGCAATCCATTATATTTTTGAGTTTTTTGGGCCAGGAAAACTACACTATTTACAGTAGTGGCTATTCTATGGACCTAGGCTGCCTGAATTTTGATAGCTTGCATATCTACATTCAAGGTTGGGAGGCTGAATAAAATAATTGAGTTGCATTTAATCAAATGAGTCTTCAACTATCTAATGATTTCCTCTTTTGTGTCTCTTTTCCAGGTCCATCAGAAACGCTAGCAGGTATTTATCACACATGTAGCCACAATCCTTTTATGTTTGTCAGTGCTGAAAGTATGGATATGTGGAATTTTAGTAAGAGGAAACACAGTAATTAAATTGAGTTTCCTAAGAAGTAATTTTGGCATGTCCTTTTTTATAAAAAATGGACACATTTATGAACAGACAAAAAGCAATTAACTAAGTCTGGAAATTACTTATAAAATCGAGCTACTTTAGCTGGAAAAGGTGTTCTTTCTATGACAAACAAGGTTTACCACTGTGAATTCTCTTGCTGTGAATGATGAGCAGCAACTGAAACCTGAGCTCAAATTTCATTTCATCATCACAGCAAAACACAGTAAAATGGACCATTGCTGTTTTGCCTGGTTTTTTTTTCAGAAAGTGTCAGAAACATATCTAATAAACGTTTTTACTTAAAAATGTGATTTTCGTGCCAAACTTAACCAAACACGGCATTGTTTGAAAGATCCAAAGGAGTATTCAAGCCTGATGTGGAGGAGTGCGTCTCTGTATTTCAGACACACCTCAATGATGAATGCGATGGAGAACTGAGGGAGAAGCTGCCCCATGAGGGGGTCAAGCTGAGGGTGACCCTGCACAGGCTCTGCTCTCACCAGTGATGCACAGTCCTACAGGGCATGAACACAGGGAGGATTGGACTGGTAGCAACCATTGGCAGCTCCTGACAGGGGCAAGCGATGAACCAGATCTGGGATCCCTCCAGGAGCCAAGCTGGGGGGAAAGAGGGAAGAGCACTGGAGAGGAGTCTACAGTGTAGGTCCAAGATGTCCATCCAGGGGGCAGGAACAGCCACTCTTCTGGTGTTGATGGGGCAGGGTGAGGGAAGGCCCCAGATGGGGCTGGGCAGGATTAGGAAGGGCTGTTAGTATCCTCAGGACGCTGAGAAATTTGACCAGCGTGCATCTGTCATCATCACATTGCAGAACCAACCCTATCAGCCTTTCAGATATAACTGAGAAAGAGGGAGTTTTGTGCAAGGTCTCTTTTCCTCAAACCCACACAGTTTTAAATTGGAACACTATAAAACAAGCCCTAAGAGATGTTTAAGCCCAGGTACATCGACTGTATTTTGTGTTCTCTATTCCCTTGGTAGGTAATGGATTTGTATTCAATTAAACATAAACAAGAAAAAAAAATAGGCCAAAGAGCACCACAGTATTTAAGTTTCCAATGAACTCTTTAAAAATACTGTAACAAAAATCTCAGGTACTTAAGATCATCTGCTTGTTAAAAGAATTAATAAGGAAAATTGCTCAGTGCAGTGGCTTGACTGCTATTCCTCTGAAAACACAGAGCTTCTATCAGTTGCCTTATTGTTCCATAAACATAAAAAGCTCCAGTTTTCTGCTCCACTGGCATTAAGGGACCAGTTTTCAGGCTTGACTGCCTAAGATGCCAGCAAGCAAATCCCTAAATGAAAGCTTAAATTGGTATTTAAGTGACTAAATAATGATCTATGTCCAAAATTTTTATACTTGACTGCTTAAAATTAGGAAGGATAAATAAATCCCTAGTTAAAGGACAGTTATTTATGCAGAAGTGGAATGATCTTCAAAGCTGGAAAAAAACCTAGTGGATGTCCCTGGAAGGGATCAGATATGCATGCACTTGCAGGCATAGGCCATCAGAAGATCAAGAATTTCATTCTGTTGCCTACATTTGGCTTATAATCTTACCTTCCCTCTGACATTTTTTGAAAACAGTAGCACGAAAGATATATATGATGAAATAAGGAAGTAATACAAGGTTGTTATAATGAAATTATTTTACTTATTTTCTAATGACATGGAAAGATATATGAATTCAGATTCACTTGTGTATAGGGTTCATTTCACTCAAACCTAGGTATTCTAATGTAGGTTCCTTCATTTGGAATTAGTTTCTTAGCTTCCCATTATAGATATAGATAACAGAGGTCTAATCAGCATATTCACTGGAGTTTAGTCTTAAATCCATTGCCCATATGTAGAAGTTCAATTTAGAAAGAAGTGAATTATACCTTGGCTTCCATGCTGATTAATTCTTTGCCAACAGTGAGGGACGTCAGGTGATTTTAACATTTCAGTCACCAACATTTAACCAGATTAACCCAATAAAGTTATAATACTTATAACTTAATGAAGTTATTCCGCAGTGACAATGGAATGAGGAAAGAAATTATAGTTCTTTGTGACTCTATAATGTAATACTGGATCTTTTCCCCATTATTTTAAAACAGCTTCTTCAAATCAGCTGAAATAAAGTCCTAAAAAAAAAAAATCAACTTAGGAATTTTACATTTTCTTTTTTTTACCCAAGTGTACTCTCAACAAGTGCCAAGCGTATTTGATTTTAAGAGGAACATGAAAAAATCAATATTAATTTGTTCAGATGTTTTTCCGATTTTTAACAGCTTTGTGATGTGGTCAGCATACAAGAAAGAGATCATTTTCTATCCATCACTGCACAATTGTTTGAATGTTTGACCATGCCATAGAGCGGGAATTAACCACTAGATTCGAGCTTGAAAATCGCATTTATTTGTCCTGTATACAATAGTATATTGGAAAAATGGTGTGATGTAGGGCAGTGATGAATGATATTTATGAGGACAGAAAAGCTTGCAGTCATTTTTGCCTTGGCATTTGATTTGCAGAGACAAGAACAGGTGACCTCTGGAGAGCATTTATGACATGGATATTTGCATACAGGTTAAATAACATAATCTTGTGCAAAATAATGTTTTTCTAGGATTATCAACTTTTTCTTCTGCTTGGGTTGTACACATTGTCATGCTGATATACTGCATACATTTTTTTTTTAGATTTTTAAATAAATGTCATTATTTCACTACACATCACTAGACATACTTCCTGTCCCTAGTCTCCATTATAACCTCAGAGTTTCTGTTTCTGCTGGCTATAGCAGCAATATTCCAACAGGACAAATGCTGGTGATTAAGATTTTCTGCTTCAAGAAACATGTTTTACTCACTAGTTGTCAAGGAACTTTCTGAAGGCAAAATCCACAAGAAAGGCACTGTGAGGAGCCTTGTTAACAAATCTAGGTCCTCCCAAGTCTGGAAAAATGTTTATGATGTCCTATGCTAACAATAGTTGTTGTAAAGGTATGTTTTCTCACAATCAGGTTTGCAGCCTGCTCATGACAGTATGTGGAATATTTAGTTTACAGACAAAGCAGTCCCAAGGTTACCAGCCCATGTCATAAGTTGCTAAACACTAAGAGAGAAAAACATACTGAACATTATTATCTGTCAACAGCAGAGGGTAAGACCTTAAAATCGCTGTGCAAGAGTAAAAAATGAGTGTTCATATAGTATTTTAATTTTAGATTAAGACAAAATAAAGATGGTGTCATCTCATGGAAGAAATCTTCTTGGATCTCTAGGCGTAAATACTGTACAAATTCCTCCTCATTGTTTTGCCACAAGCTGTCTGAAGAAGGTACCCTATTTGTAGTCAGAGGATTAAATTGCGTCAGGACACAACAAAGACTTTTACATGGAAGATATGAATATATTTTTGTCCACATCTGTGAGACAGACCAGATGACTGGGCTTATAATTATCTTCAATGATCTTATAATTCCAGGATGATTTAAATTAGATTTGCTCATAGGAAACAAGTGTTTTTTTCACTGCAATACTTGTGCCTCAATTTAGACGTCAGCAGCAAAATGAGGAGTATCTGACTGTGAACAGGCCTATTTCTCTTCATGGGTGAAGAAAGGAGTCTTGATGACTGACTCAGTTCTAGGTATATACAATGCAGAGATGGATCATAAAAATTTTCCTAGCAGAGGGCAGACCAGGCCGCAGATTATCTGACACAATGTACCACAATTCTATTCCCCACATATAGCCATGTATGACTATTTCACTGGCTCATTTCATGACCATTTTGTTTGCTAGTGCATATCTTGAATGCAATAATAATAAAAAAGTTGAAGTATAAGCAAAAGGCCATTTAAGCAGAGATCCAGGTTTCACTGCAGCACTAGCTGTGTGATTAACCTGTGTAAATGGTGCTCCATTTATGTTTATGGTATGTTAACCAGATTTTCACAATTCAGAAATGCATTAAGAGATAGTGCATCAGGGCTTTTACCTCTGCCATTACTATATATAAGTTTCTTTCCGACCTCTGACCAAGAACTTCCCTGTTAAAGGCATACATTGTTTAAAAAGCCCTATCTCAAGTTTTAGTTACTGACTATATTACTATTTTTAATCCCTTACTTCTTGTTCAATACGTAAAAGCTGAGAGCTGCTCAGCAATAATAACCTAGATGAATCTGGATTTGTGGAACTGAAACTCAGAGCCCACATGAAATGGGCCCAGTGACTGCTCTTTATGCTGATAGAAGTTCACAAAGAATTAAAGTACCCTCTAGGCCTCAAAGTTATGCACTGAATTTTACTTAACTGAAGGTTGGCACAGTTTGAAGAACAGGGGAAATGTCGCTGTTCCAGCTTTGTAAACCACGATGGTTATAGCAAATCTTCTCTGAAGTAAATGCTTTAGCTCTGTTGCTAAGGTGGCCATCTGTGCTATCCTCTAAGCTACTGCTGTAGAGGTAAGCAGTAACCCTTCCTCCAGGGTTTTTAATAAAAATAATTGTGAGCATTGTTCGGGCTGCTAGAGAGTACTAAGTGTACAAAGATTGCTCATATCAGTTCAGCTCCTTTGGCCCCTGAAGCCTGTGACTCCAGTTCTGTGAATCCTGAACAGCTGGAGGCTGGATGGAGCCCTGAGCTGCTTGGCTCAGCCAGGATGGCAGATCCTCTAAATAACTACATTGCCAAACTTTAGGCATTAACACGTTTTCTGGTAGAATTTGGTTGTCTGCATGCTGTTAGGCACCCAAGTAAAGTGGAAATTGCTGATCAGCTTTTTGGACTTTCAAATGTAGATAAAAATTTAGATTTTTTTTAATACGAATTTTTGTTTTATTTCTCCCTGAGCTGTTCAGAAGACAAGAAAATTGTTTTGGTATAACCATTCCATAAAGTGATCGACTGCAAAGAAGAAAAAGGGGAGAGCAATAAACATCCAGTGTTGTAGATCCCTATTTTTGTTTATCAGTGAAAAAAACACTCTGTGAGGGAATTAAGTTGCATTCTCTGCCTATGACAGACATTTGTTTCATATAATTTTCTTTGAATAGGTATTAAATATCATTATCAAATTAAACCACTTGACCCTTTTTTTTCTTTTTTAATGTATAAATATCTGCAAGTGACTAATATGTACATTTGTGATTTTCAATTTGTGAAACCAGTTTATAAATGCTGCATTGGAAACTGTTCTCAAACACAAAAGCAATTAATAAAAATCATCAGGCAAACATACTTTTAGTGTTTATCCCAAGGGAAATCAGACACCTTCTTGAATTTCAAAAGCTTGACAGTGCTAGTGATGGTTAGATAGTTTCGAAGCATCTGATACTCGAAACCAATTCAATTATTCTATTTCTTTTGGATTATGTATTAAGAATTGCAGTGTAAGTGTTATTGGAAGAAAAGCTCTTAGAATTAATAAGATTTAATTCACTGATTCATATCCACTGCTATTTTGTGCTGATGATTAACAGGGGAACTTATCTTGGCTGAACTGCCTGTCCCAAAAGGAAATTACTTGATCCTACAGTGCTTTTCATGGTAAAGAAAAAAACGGGTTTAGTGGAACTGGTCAGATTTTTTCTAGAACTGTTGTTTTTGAATTTACATACAGGAACACTTGATTGGTAATTTTATCCAGTAGCACAACATTTCCCAAATAAGGCACATCATTCCAATACAAAAAAATAACTAAACTGAGATGTTGCAAGAGAATTTTATCTTTGCAGATGTCAGACAAAGAATACACTATAATTTATCATAGGCATTAAATATGGGTAAATCTATATGCATCAATTATTCCCACAACAAAGAAGCTTGGAGTTTCAAATAAATTCATGGGCAGAGAAGATCCCATCAAATTTTTGAGCTGGATGTCTTTTCATACACTATCTGAAAAATTTGCCAAAGAACAGTGATTGATCAAGACAGAAAAAAGCAAGGCAGCAACTTACAAGAAGCATCTATATATCTAAATATTTTTAATATCAGCCCCAATTTCCCAGTAAAGTTACAGTCTTAAAAATCATACTGTTGCAGATTTTAGACTCTGATGATGAAAGCTTGAGAGAAACAAAAAAAAATTGTTGCTTTCAAACACCATTGCAATGCTCACTGGAAGTTTTGGTTCCAAAGTCGAGAGCCTTTGATGAGCTTATTCACTTTTCTGCAATCACTCCTAGAATGTCTACCAACATGGCAGATGTTGAAATAAGTTAACCAGTTGTTAAAATCAATATATCCTTTCTAAAAATTCATTTATTGACAGGGTTTATTTTGCTTTGCAAGAATCATATCTGAGAAAGTTAAATGCTTTCTTTAATTGTTCCACCTCACACACCAATTCAATAGCAATGATTGGGTCAATACACTTTTTTGACTCTATATTTTTTTAATAACAATTACATTAATTACATACCATATATTCTGATTTCAGAAATGACCAGTCCATGAGTTTCTGTTAGAGACCCACAACATTAGGTCTTTTTATGTTGAAATGTGAAAAATTTGAAACCATTGTGAGTCTAATGGACATTTATTAAGCTTGAAAGAAAATTATTTTCCCTTTACATGGCAAAATTTGAGAGTTTTCATTTAGTCACATTTTTAAATGGAACAAAAAATAAACCATAAAATCTCTTTCATAAGTAAAAAAATAGTAAGAAAAATATAGATTTCATTGTGGCTAAATACGTAACACTTTGATTAAAATGTTGTTTGCTAATTTTATTATCAACTTTAAAGTTAAATTAGTTCTTATTTAACAAAATTTTGAAAGTTTAATTGACTTTATTTCCCCCTTTTTATATATTCAGATATTGTTAAGCGCTATTTCTCTGAAAAAATTAGTTAAAAAGTGGTATTTATATGTGTTCCATTTATAATGAAACAATTATAATCAGAGGTGATATTTTAATACAAGTAAAGATGTAGGTACATTTAGAATTAGGGAAAAATGTTCCCGTTTTCCCACTGGGTATCAGAGGTAATGGAAACTTAGATTTCCCATTTTATCTCTCATATAGACTTTTTGTATAGCATTATGTGAGGTACATTATCCCTCAGACAACATTTCATTTGCAAGAAATGCAGTGAGGATTAATGAGTTGCTATTTGTTAGGGCTAGGAGGCTGAAAGGCATTTAATAGCAGGGCCACATTTGGGTTTGGTTAAAATCTTAATACATCCTAATTTGTCTACAACAGCAACTGGCCTAAAGATGTTTATTGGATTTTGTTTACAAAAAGTATTTTCTGAGCTCAGCCTGGGAGACAGTAAAATACTCAGAGCTGAATTCTGCCCAGTTCTCCCATGTGGACCATGCAAGCCTAAATTAATTCCTGCTAAAGAAACATCACAATTTTTAATCTGTGTTTTTCAGTTTGTAGTTCATTCCCACCTCAACAAAAGACTGCTCCAATGATTTAGGTTTCATATGAGAAGAAAGCCCACTATATTTTGTACTTTCATAAGTATTTAAATCAGGATCAGAAAAACATTAAAAGTGTTTGGATTTCCACTGGTGTAAATGAGAACTTTCATCAGTTTTCTGTCATCAGATCTTTCGCTACCAAATGTTTTAATACATGGTACTTTGGTGGAATACTGATAAACTTGGTCAATGGTGAGCTCTTCTATCAAACTAGATTCAGAGCTGGGATCTTATCTGTTTTCATTTTAGACTGTATGAATTTTCTTTTAAAGTATGTTTTATGTCAGAAAGTTAAACCTTTATTCTTGGCCTGATTTAACATTACACAAAACAAACTACACCCCTTAAAAGCAAATCAAGCCCCATTTCTAACATGAACATCTTCTGCAGCAAGCCATTTGGATGGAACATTGGAGTCAATTTGCATAATTTACAATTCAAAACAGTCAAAGGAAATGTTGACAATTGATGAAGGATTATCATGTTGATCAATTACTATATTTTGTTTTTAAAACTACATAACTGCATCAAATTAGACAATGGAGAAAAGAGATGCCAAAGGATGGTAAATTGGATTAAAAAAATCAGGTATTTGTTGAAATTTCAGCATTATTTCTTAATTTACAATATGATTTACAGACAAATAAAGGAGCAGCAAATAGGAAAAAAAAGTGAAATGGACAGAAGCAGTATACACAGATAATTTTAAGTGAATATCAGTCAGTGTAAACATTCTCCATCTCTAATGAAAAACCGGAGACTGAGCAAAAATCCTTGAAGTTATAGGATGAGTGGTTTTATTAACTACAGAAGTATTTTTAGCATACACATAGTATTATTTAGTCGTTGTGTCCTGGTAGCACACAGCAGTTAGGAGCAGTTAGAATAGCTGATCCTCATTGTGTTAGGTATTTTATGGATAACTGAGAAAACATGGTTCCTGTCTTAAGAACCTGACAATTCACCTTTTATATTCAGCAAAAATTCTGCACAATTTTCTATGACATTGAATACAACAGGAAACAATTTTAATTTTAAGCCCAGGGTTGAATATTCTATCCTACTCTGACAGAAATTAATGGAACTTCTGTGAATTTATCCAGGGTGAAGCATAATGAGAAATGGTTATATAAAGAATAAGCCACATCTGTTTCTAAGAAAAAGAAGAGAGAGATAAACACTGACTACAACAGAAATCCAAAATGCTGCACAGTACTACCCAAATTTAAGCAGATCTAGACAAAGTCTATTGTGCTCTGGTTTTGCTAAGAGCATGATTCATTCTTAGAAGAAGTTAAGTTGGGAAGTGTCCCAGAGGGAGTAAGAAAGGGGAATCTTTTCAAAGCTGGACTCTTTCATGCATTGGTGGCCACATTTTCCTTCAGGGAACATAAATATATGGAAAATGCATTGCTGGATTTCAACTGGATAGAAAAAATGCTCTATGTCTGTGGCACGATGCAGTATCTTTCCTGCTCTGAAAATTCCCATGCCTATGCAGCTCATCAGCTAGCAATCTCCTGCATCTCACACTTCATGCCGAAAAGCTAGAAAAAAACTGCAATATTGTAAGGGAATGCAGGGGCTGGCAGAAGCCCAAAGCGAAGAGACAAGACATTAATGCCTGCAGGAAACTTTGGTGTATCATGGCATCCAAGAACAGTTTCTGTCCTCATACTTCTATCACTCTCCTAGCCATGGAAGCCTGAGAAACCTTGAGGCCACCAGCCTTTTGGATAACTACTGTGGTGAATGACACTTTCATCATCACAGAAGGCTCCTTTAAAAGCTATTCATATTATGATACATATTCTTGCTCGTTGCTTGTTGCATGCAAATTTTGCATGGCAGAAAGCATGCTGTGAAGACATTCCTCCATTTTCCACGGACATCTACCTCTCTCCTCTTCCTTTGAACACTGTCGACATGCTAAGCTTGCCTATATTAATAAGGAGCAAAAGTGAAAAATACCTATAGAACCCATGACAAGTGATTTATTTTTCTCTTCATCAGTAATTTCTAACTTGAATTTATTTCTTTATGGAATTTTACTATCTTCTACCTGGGCAAATGTACATATGTATTTTTTACTTGTTACACACGATGTAGAAGAAAATTACAAACACTATGAACAAACACATTGAATTTAAACATCTAAAACATTTGGCTTGAGCCCAGAAGTCAGTCTCAGCACTACTATAAACCAGAAATATATTTTTGATGTTGACATGTCAAAGGGCATATGACTGGATTTTAGTGATGCTTAAACATTCTTTTGGGTATTTCAGTCCCTAAAAATATAGCTGTTAATACCAGGCTTTCCCAGTAGGCTTTCCCAGGACAAATCTACACTCACACATATGTTCCACTGTTTTACACAAAATTGCCTGAATCTAGGTAAAGCTCATTGTTTAAATCAAGAAAACAGGAGAGAATAGAAGAAAGAGTTCTGTATCTTGGTCTTGGAAGCGTGTAATTTTTCTTTTTCATTAGTTTTTAGTCTTAAAACATTCAATAACACGAGTGCAAATTCTCATTGATAATATATATAGCTAGAGCCTCTTTCCCCTGACAGAAGCTGTCCTTGATTTTCCATTTCCTGAGAAGTAGCACAGTGAATATTTTCATGCCTACTTAGAATTTATGGCTCATGTAAGAAAATACCTAAAGAACTGTTGTGCACTTCCCCTTTAAATCTCTTAGCAAGACACATGTAACACAGCCACAAATCAAATGTCCATTGCTATGGGTTCAGTAAAACTGAGCATAAAACTTATTTTGAAAATCTGATTGTATGATACTGGTTATCTGTCCCAGCTATCCATTGCTTGTTGTCTAAAGAGTAGGGAAAAAAGGGATGTTTTTCTTATGGTTTAAAGAAATGTTTTGTACATGAAAAAAGCACCAACTTTTCCAGTACAATAGGATTGTACTAGAAAGTCAGACTTGTATTGTTGTTCCATTCCCAATGATAACCATTATGTCAGTGACAATAAGTACTAATTTTAATCAAAACCCTCCATATAAAGACAAAAATACATTTGAAAGAATTTATTTTTGTTCCATAAGTTCACACAGGCTTTGCTAAAGACTTCTCAGGAAGACTGGCAAATGAAATACTGCCACAGCAAAGGTCAATAGGGGAAAAAAAAGAAGTTATTTTTAGGAATGGATAGTTCTTCCTCTTGCTGTTCCTGCTGCTATAAATTCTTCTCTTTCCCCCAGCTGGCCCTAGCTTTCCCTCCAAAATCTATATTCTCTTCATTCCTACAGCACAGGACTTCCTTTCAGGTACCATGTTAATGTGGCTGAAGAGTGAACAACTCTGCAGCCCTGGCTTGGAGGAGCAATATGTAAAACTGCTTTATACAGGGTGGTGTTGGGACCTACATTTAATGTGAAAAAGCTCCAAACCACAGAGCATTAAAATTTGTGTGAATTACAAAGGCATCAACCTGGATAAATAGGGCTTGTACCTCTATACTGACTTGAGTTGTACCAGATCAGCTTTATACTATCCATTAGGTTTAAATTACAATTAAATAATTAATATGTGCATAAATTTATACATATATTTATGAACAGACATATATGTGTACATGTATATATGTTTATATATATGTAAGAACTGTGAAGAATGCTTTATGTCTACTGTTCCAAGTAAAGACCAGATTCAATCTTTTTCTTGCCTGTTACTGAGACTTTGGAATTATGTCCCTGGAAAAATAATTGTTCCTAGGTTTGTAGCAAGATGAAAATTTCAGTGATGTTCTAATGCATATAAACATTCAGTCTTTAGGAAGGTTGCTTTTACTAAATAATTCTTTAAAAAAAGGACATTTTGTTGAAGTGTTTGGTCTTATGGTTAAAAAAATACATCAAACATTGGTTTTACTAAGACCATCTTATAGTGATTGCAGTCAATGTTCTGCAACAGATAGCATCACAGACATATTTCAACTTACATCTGTGGTAAAGAGTTATCATCTACTACACCCATATGCAAATTATTCATATTTTCCTATTTATAGGAAGCCATTGTACCAAGTTGGATGACCTCAGCAAACGCCTCTATCTCAGCATCAGTTCTGCACTAGATTTCTGCATCAGTGTGTCCTTGAAGCACAAAGCCTTCATGTTTCAGCTCAGTTTTGCAAGAGAGAAGCTTTGGTCTTACACTGACATAACCTTAAAATATTATGTCAGGTGAAAAGTGAAGAAAGGGGAATAATTTTCACAGTACATAAATAATAATAGCAAGTATTTATAAAAACATACTGGAAAAAATTTTAATAGAGAATTGTGTTGAATGAGTTACTTTCTCTTCCTTTCTTCTTTTGGTAAGTAATAATGAAATTTATTCCAAGTTCAGCATCTGGATTATTGGCACAGTTAAGCTGGAGAATTTTGCATTTTTCACAGGTTATTCATATATTTGTAACCATTCCTGTTTCCATTTGAATTCATTTTACCAGATCCTTTTTCAGCAATGAATGCTCTATCTAAAGCCTTTTGAGTTCAGTGGAAAGTGCACTTCTGACTTATGTATTGGAATCAAGGCCCATATACCCTACAAACTCCTCTTGCAGACACCAGGACAATCTTCTAATTGAGTATAGCCCTCAGCTGGTGAACAGACACCCATCTGCCAGTGGAATCCACCAGCTGCACCTCACTGCAGAGAGCAAGCAGGTAAAACCAGACAGTTTCAGGAAGTTAGGATGGCTGTAGACAGTCTTCACATATAGTACCTATCATCCAAAGCTGGTACAGCAATTACTTGTCCAGTGTGAGAATATAGCAGTGAGTAAATGTTTTATAAATTCAGGGATATGTTTTTAGTGGATTTTACTGCATGAGGTGTTATTTTTTTGGATTTGAAAGTTTGGGAAGCATTGGCTGTCAGTATGTCTTCCATATTAACTACAGCTGGCTAGGTAACAGGAATGGTACAACATGGAAAAAAAATAAAATAAACTCAAAACCAAACTCCAGGTGTCACAGAAAATTGTTTCAATGGCATCCTGAAAAACAAGCAAGCAAATGAGACTGCTTCCACCATTCCTCTTTCTTCTTTTCTTTTCAATCAATAGTTCTGTGATTAAGCCATTTTTTCTGGCATAGGACATAGCAAGTTGAAAGCCCCTTCAAAAGGAATGCTTCCACCAGAGTTATCCACATCTGCAGTGTGGAGGGTTGCACAGCTGTGTACTCGAGTCAGTCCCAAGACGTGAGGAGTAAATTTGTCCTGCATCCCACTCTGGACAATGGGAGAGAGGTGGGAATGCAGTGCTGCAGCTGGAGGTCTTTCCTGCTTCATGGCCAGTGGGATGGGGAATCTGTGGGCTGCTGTGAGCTGCCAGTGGTGACCAGGGCAGAAGTCAAACACCCACACCCATATGAATGCATTCAAATTAGCACTGATCATTAGGGTGCTTCTCGAGTATTGAGTCTTGTTGCTGACTCCAAACATGGGAAGTACTCTAGTGAAATTTTTGTGAAAATAGACCTATTGCCACTAAAAGTTAGAGTTGACATATCATTCCTATTTAACAGAAAAAACAGTTTTTTGAAAAATTCCTTTCTGGTTTTACATCACAGTATTTAACTGGTAGAGGAAGTGGTGGGTGTAGAGGGGCAGACTCAGCAAATGCTCAGAGGACTATCAGGGAAATTAGCTGTAAGCCTAAGAAAAATCATGAGCAAGTAAGGGCAGTTTTCAAAAACAAGCAATAGGATGTCAGTGTGACTTCTACTCCTAAATCTTTTTATCTGCTTGATACTGCTATCTTAAATCTTTCTTCTGATCAGCTTTCTGTCATTTGAATGTTTCCACTGTTGATGATGATTTCACTTCACTGGGAAATATTATTCTGTTGCTAGGAAGTAAATGTGGCAAGCAGGATTCTATAAAACAACAAGGAGTTTATAATGGTTTTCGTAAAGAATGATATTCACATAAGTTAATAGTGTCGGGGAACATGACACTATTGGAAGTGGGAAGCCTGTGATCATTAGGTAAAAGAACAGCCTGAGACATTTGTCTACAGAAACGAGAAACTGCAACGTTTTCTTCCAAAGTGATTACAGAAGAACATCTGAGACATTGGCAGGCACATTAATGTGCTGGCTCATACAGTAGGTGATTCTGAGAATGAAGTAGTTGACATACAGAAGAAAACTTTAGAGATCAAGGAAGAAAACTATAGAAGTAAGCCCTACATAACTATAGAAATAAGGATTCTAGTTCAAGTACTCTACTTCCTTAGAAGTCTCAAAAAGTGGTGCTGATTTTATGTCCCCCTACAGATAGAAAACAACAGCATGGCAGACACAAATGGTGATTTGACACTTCTCTTTCTTACCCTTTGTCTAATAATTATATGAATCAATGTGTCCTTGATTGACAAATATGAATCCTGCATTTCCTCTAGGGCAAAACTAGGGTTCACATTTTTGTCATAGTGTCTGAATAGCTGGAGAGATGGACATTTGCACCATTTACATTTCTATCAATAATAAAAATATCCTTGACTTGGAACGGTAATTTATCAATAATAAAAATATCCTTGACTTGGAACTGTAACTTTTTCACAACCACTCTGCAGAAATGTCAATACCTTCACAGGTACAAGGCAAGAAAATCATCACATGCAATTTCTGAATATAACTTCTCCGGGAAAATTGCAGTTGTTTCTGGCTAGAATCTTGCATGGTCCTATGGGAGTGCCAGGCTATTTATGTTTTAAGCTTTGTTAGTATAAGATGCAGGATTATTATTTTCCTGGAAGAATCTTGGGATAGGGCTTTGTGGTTGTTTTCTGTTAAGTGGAATGTCTAAATAAAAATACAGTGGTTTGACAGAAATAATGGAATATATGATTTGCCATATAAGGATTTCTTCTCTCTCCTTTTCAATTGCATTGTAGCTAAATTTCCACTTTTATGTTTGCATTTTCAAATCTATAATTATTTGAGGGCTCATTTTATTGTACATTTGAGTCTAATTACTTCTTTGGTGGGCCCAATCTGGTATTTAGTCAACTAACTACTTGAGAAAAAACAACAATTTTTTGTAAGTATAATTACTTGCAATCAGAAAGACAAGTGGAAAGGTGACACTTTCTTTGGAAATTAGCCCTTCTACATGATCTATTTATTTATATAATGCACACAAGAGACCAATTCACTTTTGGAAAGATAAAGTGGAATTCTTAGGAAATCCGAAATCACTCTTTCTCTTTCCTCACTGATGCTGTAAGAAGCAGTCAAAAGGAAATGTTCAGAGTAGGCAATCCTTCAAAGCATTTATGCATTACAAAAAAATTGCTATACACATCAGTATTGAGGATATTTAAGTAGCTGTGCTTTTTGCTGAATATTTGGCAGATATTAAATTCTCTTAAAGAAATTAGTAAGTAGGAAAATCCTACTAAGCCATTTTGCAGAAACAGCTGTGAGGAAAGAAGATATTTTTATGGATATTTCTTTAACTATCCCACAAACATACAATACATAATTACATGTTTATTTAAGTAAAGTGTTTTTTTGCAGTTCAGTAATTGCCTCTGAAATTGTTTTGTCATATATTGAATTTTATCTATTTCTTATTGTATTAGGGAGCAGCTTTCCTATTTTACATATAATGACTTCCATTTAATCCACTTATTGGTAATTTGATCTGCTGTCCAAAGATTTGGAAATGGATCATGAGAAAATAGATAACTATTTTTTGACCGTGTTTGCTTTAAGCAAATACCCCTAGAAAATTTAGAATCCTTCCCAGATTTTAAATTATTTTTTAGAAAAAATTAGTTTGGAAATGAAAAAAAAGAAAATAGTTATTACATACAAAAGAAATTTAGCTAATACAAAATAAACTATTATTTAAAATAAATTATTCTGCAAAACCTGATGGCCCTTTAGATGACAAGCCATTTATTTCAATTTAAAGAATAAAAACAGACAATGTGAGTAAGACAGAAGGCATCCTAAAGATACATTATTTCTGTGCTAATTCTGTAGAAATTACTCTTAATCAAACTTAGACAAATATTGACACATATTATTCTTTGGTTTAGTAGAGAAATTTGATATCCTGGTGTATGACTGGGTCGCACATATGGGGGACAACAGCAAATGAAGTTTTCTCAGAAATATTTCCAAGAAATTATCAGGGATTAAGATATGTAAAGTCATTTGAAAATTTTCAGAGTGAAGAAAAATGTTGTAGACAATTAGGCTCATTTTGTACATCTTGAACACACACATGACAAATATGAATTCTGCATTTCCTCTAGGGCAAGACTAGGGTTCACATTTTTGTCGTAGTTTCTGAATAGCTGGAGAGATGGACATTTGCACCATTTACACTTTTATCAGTCTCTGGTATTATGGACACATAATACCCTGTCAAGAAATTGGAAGTTAGCCAGGAGCATTTCAGGGAATGACCATCCAGTGCTTTCCTTGCCAATTACACTTCAAACTCATCACAATCTGATATTTCACTCCATCTATCTGGAGACAAGAAAATTTCTTAATTTAAATTGTCAATGCTTTCTACAAAAAATGGAAAGATAGGATATTCAAACATAAATTTGAATCATTATAACCTGGATATTACATTTTTATAAGCTTTTCCGAGTTAGTTGACCACCTGAGCTATGGAAGAAAAGGTCAAAATCTAAATTCCATTTCCTACTGATTCCCTCCTGAAAAGCAATTTAGGAAAAAAAACAGTAAGTAAGACTACATTAAAGTTATCACCACTACTGGTCTGACAGTCTCAGTCTTCTACTGAAAAAAAAATCAAAAAACCCAAGAAAACAAGACTTGTGTTAGATGGGGCAAATTTGAACAATAGATCCTGAAAAAATCTTTACATTCATAAACTGTTTTATGCAGTATCTCCTTAAAAGGTATATTGAATAATCACGGCTTGAGGAATGTTGAGGAGACATAATTTCTCTGGCAGAATGTATTACTGAGAGGGTCATCATAAGTCCTGAAATGCATTAAGTGGTCACCCGACAGACATGAATAGAATCAAACTGCAGTTGGGGTCTCAGGGCCCAACATGAAACAGAGGGAAACCCTATTCTGAAGCCTTGTTTTAAGTTCAAGATAAAATGGTTTGAAATCATGACCTTCTTCCCCTTCTGGAAAAGCCTTAAATTTTGAGTTATGTTATTGCTCTCCTCTTTGGTTTAGCCAGGATACTGACCAAAGCTGGTGTAAAGGTGAGTTTTGGACTACTGCTCTGTCAGAGAAAAGAAAGAAAAATAGGAACTGGATTAAAGGCAGCCAGACTCTGCTTTTAAGCACAAGCATTGTCTTTGAAAACCTTAACACCTCCCAGAGAATTTTCATGTCATAGTCTGGTTTTTTTCCCTTGTGAATCTAAAGTGACAGCACGATGCTGGAGGTTTTACACTATTTTCTTGATACTGTTATGCATCTCACAGGAAAAGAAATGTGTTCTATTGCATCTGGCTGCCAAGTGAGCATACGACAGGAGATAAAATTCAACATCAAATAATCAAGAATTATCTCTTAGTATGTTAAAATAAATTATTTTGACAAGAACAGCAATTCTTCAGTCGCACATATCTCTAAGAAATACTTAATGGAAGCAGAAATTAGACTGGGAACATCAAATAACAGTAGCATAAATATGTGATTGCCACAGCTTTCTTGGGTATGAAAATTCCTTTTCCCAAACCATTACTGGCCCACGAGATGTTAACAGCTAATAAGAGTTTGCTCCCTAGAGCTGGGGTAACTAGTGCTGTAGGATTTTAAATGAGCAGAGATAGACAAAACAGTCATTAAGCATTCCTTTTAAGTAAAAAATTAGATACTTGTTTTAAAATAGGTACTCTGGGAATACTTTTGCTTGGCTGAAAAATAGGACCAAATGAACTGACAGATACACGTATAAACCCTCTTTGTGGCTGACTCACATAATATTCAGGTTAGATTTAGAATTCATTTTGAGAATTCAAAACGTTTCCATTTCATCTTCTCTGCCTGCAGACCACACATTATTGCATGATAGGAGACATCACCTTCAGATTTACATATTTTTAAAGTATGGGTGGAAATGCTTCAGTATGTGATAACATGTATTTTTAAATTCAATCTGGATAGCAGCAGAAATGCTAAGATTAGGCACAGCTGTTGTATAAGTTTATTTGCTAGGTTTCCTAGGTTTCAGTGTCTAGCAGACAACAATACATACTTTCCAATTTCACTATTCTAGCACACTAATTTTTTTCTTCCTTCCTTCTTCCCCTTTTTTTCTTAGCTTGTTTGTTACCTCTCTGCATCCTTGAGCAGCTCATCATTTAAAAATTCTGAAATAAAAAGGAATGGCTGCTTGTCTTGCACAGTGACTGAGACTGATTTCCTTTTCCAGCCCAGGCTTTCTCCTTTGGTGGCCTGACTGCTTTAGTATGGACTTCTTTGAACAATTAGCTAAAGATTGCATTCTTCACACGAATGCACTGACACATTGGATGTAACTTGATCAGGTTCAATCAAATCAGCTATTAGAATGGTATTGCTTCAAAAAATGCTTGCTACACTTCTGAGCTCAGCTCTGCAGCTTGCATCCAAGCTTAAGACACTTTGTTGTCATCTCTCACTGTCACTAATTTCCTCCATCTTTTTGCTAATACAACATGTGGGAAAGACATCTTAAGTAGCAGCCTTATAAGACACAGCCTTGTAAAACACGCAAAAGAGGAAGAAAGAAACTCCATTAATTTCTTTAACCTCCAGGAACTCTGCACCCTAACCTCATACCACAGAAAAAAGAGGGGGGGCTGTGGACTCAGCAAGGAAAGGGATTCCCTGCACAACAGCCTTCTGCAAAGAACAACAGCTTCCTCCTCTCAGTGGTCTCCCTGGCACAGCACCTGCTAAAGACCATGGTGGCTACAAAGAAGATTTTCGTTCTGTACTCCTTCTGCACTCACAGGCCATTTCAAATGGTCAGTGAAACCGTCGAAAACGGCCAGGGGGGGAATTGACTTTTTGTATGTGGTAAAAAGGGTTAAAGTTAATTCTTAATGAATTAATGTTAAGTGTTAATTGGTTATTGAAGACGTTGGATATATTTGAAAAGCTAATTTGTTAATTAGGATAAATAATAAGTATTTTCAGAACTGTAAGATTATTAAGGAAAGGCTTGAGCATGTCTTTTAAGAGGTTAATAAGGGTTTATGCCCCCTGGATTGTTATTTCTGCTGGTTTGTCTTTGTTCCAAATGTTTGTAATGTTTTAAACAAAATAAACTGCAAACTATAGGGGCAAGATGGCCGCCAGGAGCCACCGAGGACTTTTCCAGAAGGTTCTCTGCATCTGTCAGTCAAGGTGTCAGTCCAAGTGCCCCCACACCCAGTACCATCAGGGAGCATGCCCAAAGGGAAGGGACACCTCCAATGGGCGGGCGAAGGGCGGGAAAGGAACAGCCTGATTTAGGATTGGATAAATGTATCAAAGACCCTTGACTGATGTCTGGAGGGCATAGAAGCAGCTGCACGGGCTCCTGTGCCTCGTGCCTCTGACCAGACCAGCCACACACCCAGCACTGTCGTTTGCTTGTTTGATGTTGTGGGCATCCCCTATTGTCGTTTTTCATTTTCTTTGATAAACTCTTCAAATTTTTTAATTGTGAAGTGTCGTTGTTCACAATCTGGGGACTTGTCCAGGATAGAAGCCACACCACGACGAGACTGGAGGATCTCAGGAGGGAGGCGCGCCCCGCCACATTTTAGGCAGCACGGACATTTTAGGGGACCTCCGGCCCCACCGGGAATTGCTGGCCGAAGTCCCAAAAGACAAGAAGGGATTCACAACACAAACCTGAAAGAAGAGGAAGGAGCCTGGAGCTCCCCTCGAGTGGTGGAGAGGCCCGCAACTAGTGCACTGGCCTGCAGCAGAAAAAGCAGGACAGTAAGCAGGCTGCAGTGGGGCGGTTTTGGAGGACCAAGCGAGTGTGTGTGTGAGATGCTGTGGCTTCACTTGGTCTCAGGTCCGGGCAGCACACCCCGAAGCCACAACGAAAGGGCGAGCTGCTGGGCTGGGCAACCCCGAGCTTGCAGTGGGCTGGCCACGGCAGTGGAACTTGGGGGTCAGAGGGCTGAGTCCCCAGGGAACGGAGGCTGGCAGGAAACGCAGCAGAAAGAAAAAAATGCAGGCTACCGGGTCTGAGATTCTGAGGATTTATTGATAGTTCGACATGAAGGATGAAAGGTGAGGAGCCGGGGAGGGACAAGGAGGTCAGAAGAAGGGCAGGATCTGAGGCTCGAGAGCCCCAAACACACAGTGACATGAGGTTATAAGGGCTTTCTGAAGGGGAGGGTTTTGGTACATGGGGCCAATAGGAGGATGTTGCAACTAGGATTGACAAAGGTGCGGGGCAATGGGAACACAACAAGTGAAGGTACAAAAATTAAAAGGCCAATGGGGGGGACCTGGCTGAGGCAAACAAAGGCGAACATTCTAGAATAATAACCGAATACGGGGCAGGGGAGAGGAGATTCGCAGGGCCAATGGGCAGCTCGCCTGCTGCATGATAATATCTTCAGCTGCAAGGGGTCCTGGGTTTATTCCATTCTGTCATGATTATCATTATCATTATTATCATATTATATGAATTATTATTGAATATACATCTATCACTATCAGAATAGTATATCACTATCAGAATAGTATAGTATATTTAAAACATTATTATTACTTGTTTAATTATTAGAATATTATAGGACATTATTATAATATTATATTATTATATTTAATTATTAAAACAGTATCTCATTAATAGTATTTATAGATATTTAAGTATTATAGTATTATTATAGCATCACTATTATTTATTTAACTATTGGAATATTATATTAATAACACTTATTTGACTATTTCAAGTTATTAAATATATTATATGACTTTATAATATATATTTCTAATTATCGAAACATAATTTATTATTATTACTATTAAA
>VZRM01005072.1:96872-210207 GCA_013397955.1 Grantiella picta
TTATATTATATTATATTATATTAATAATTTATTCTATAAATGTATATTATCAAAACATTATTAATATAATCATTATAAATATATACTTAACTCTTTAGATAATAATATTAATATATATATTTAACTATTAGAATATTGATTATCACTATTTATTAGCTATTATATATTAAACCATTACATGTATTTATATATTATTATTTATTGTGGATCTCTTGACATATACGTATATTGGGATCCAACACTAATTTTATCAGAGTAATTGCAGTAGAAATCCCCTCTAGACAAAATGGGGGCAAAGAACAGCAAGACCAAACCCAAGGTAAAGAGTACACCAATCATCAGGGAAATTCCACTGGATAGTCCATTGGGAATTGAATTAGCCCAGTGGGATAAGGACCCCAGAACTAAGGGAAAGGACAAGAATAAAATTATAAGGTTTTGCATGATGGTGTGGACTAGAGAGAAAATCAGGACGGACCATGTGTATTGGCCCAGATACGGTTCTATGGAAAAATGGATATGTCTAGCCCTAAACACCTATGTAAATAATAGAGAAGTACCTAACCCAGAGGAATGCGAGTATGTGGCCTGCTGGGTCGGAGAATGTGAGGCCAACGAGGTTAAGGTGTTCAAAACCTCGGGTGTGTCTCAAGAGGACCTAGGTAGGAAGGGTCAACAGAAAAGGTCCTGGGATCCCCTAGATGCCCTACCTCCCTCCTATGTTCCTAACCCCATGCCTCCTAACCCACCTGCCACCCCAGTTCTGGCTGGACCTCCCCTTCCACCTGCTCCTGCTGTTTGCGCCAGTTAGTCCCTGATACCTACTAATGACATGCCACCCGCCCCTGCGAATTCAGATCAAGTTACTAACCTGAGTTCTCCTGATCCTAGTGGGGAGGTGTTGCAGTGTGTTCATAGGTTTTGGGGTTGAGACCACCCGCAGGGGGCAGTGGACAAGGAAGAGACCATTTGAGTATAAGGAGTCAGCCGGGACTGTTTAGGTTACGGAGACTTACAGAGATCAACCATGAGCCCCTGCGGTTGGGAGATTAAGCATGCACCTCAGCAAGAAATCACTGGTTCCGTCCCCTCTCCCTATATGGTTTATGTTCCAGAAGTTTCTCCTTGGTTCAGTGTATTACTGGTTCTCTGAGTTTGTACCCTCCTTTACCGCAAGTCTGTTTGTTTGTACCCCTTTCCTTCTTCCCTCTGGCCTTCCCTGGTTGGCTCTTTGGAGCTAACCACGCCCCTTTTCCCTTCCCTTTTAATCCCCTGCAACCCGGTGTTTGGGGTTCACAGTCTCTGGATTTCCAGCCCCTTTTGCTGTCCCTCGCATTCCTTCCCTCTTCCCTGTCCCCGAACCTTCACCTGAAGACCTCAATANCAGCAAGAAATCACTGGTTCCATCCCCTCTCCCTATATGGTTTATGTTCCAGAAGTTTCTCCTTGGTTCAGTGTATTACTGGTTCTCTGAGTTTGTACCCTCCTTTACCGCAAGTCTGTTGGTTTGTACCCCTTTCCTTCTTCCCTCTGGCCTTCCCTGGTTGGCTCTTTGGAGCTAACCACGCCCCTTTTCCCTTCCCTTTTAATCCCCTGCAACCCGGTGTTTGGGGTTCGCAGTCTCTGGATTTCCAGCCCCTTTTGCTGTCCCTCGCATTCCTTCCCTCTTCCCTGTCCCCGAACCTTCACCTGAAGACCTCAATAAATTCCCTGGAAATCCCAGATTGCATTCCTGCATTTCTTTTGATCCACCTCATTTCCTGGCGAGCTTCTGTACCCCGAGCTCCATGCCACTCCAGCGTGCTCCACTGCCCCGGTGCAGCCCGGCGCGCATCTCGGTGCAGCCGATTGCCTTTTGGTGCAGCGTTGGGGCTTTCGGCTGTGTCTTGGGCGAGCAACGCTGCAGATAATGCCTGCTATGAACCGGACAGTTTCCACCTGTGAGGAAAATGGACAAGTATACTGGCTGGCAGAAAACCGGGGAATTGACAAACAGAAAGCTAACGGAGAATGCCCCCAAGGTGAAAAGTGGACTTGTTTTGAACACAGAATGGGTGGTGGAATATCAGAAAACAAACAGGACTTGATAAGAGAGCAAACACTGATCCCTAACAAACCTGGTAAAGAACTCAAATTGATAAAGGAGAGGTGGGAACCTCTAAGGCAGGGTAAAAACCTGTTTGTGGACCTAGGGGAAAGGATTGAACAGAACTGAACATTACTGACTGCTGGGTATGTGGGAGGACTCTGATGTCCGATACCTGGCCCTGGAGAGGGAGCAGTTTGGGGTCTGTCAAACTTTTAAAACGGAATCACACCTTTCCCAAGGGAAGAGCGATGGCTGGGGAATGGATTCTAAGTGCTCCTGTAATTGGGGAAGAGTGTCTGTGGAGGTTAGGAAAAGCTTTCACAGACGAAGTGGGACACACCCAGTCCAAAAGGTACCTAGTAATGAACGGCACCTCCACTTGGTGGATACCCACAGAGCCAGAAAAGCACTGGGCTAAAAGAAAGAAAACCGGAAAGCGTATCAAGGATCCCAGAGGAAGAATATACCAATGTTATGCTACCCGTAAAAACCCATACATGGCTATCCCTGAGTTCTCCCGATTTTGGAGAGGTGTCAGAACCAAAGATGAACATTTCTGGGAAGCCCTAAGGGATCTATATTGGATCTGTCAGGAAATTGCTTATCCTTTATTACCTCCTTTATAGAAAGGCAGCTGTACATTGGGCATAATACAACCGGGTTTCTTCCTATTACCAGAGCAGGAAGGTGGAAATCTGGGGGGTCCACTTGTATGATGATTTAAAAAGAGAAAAAAGACACTGGACTGACAGGTCCCTGTTGGGGTAGCTCTGGCAGAGCTATCTGCCCCAGGTCTGCCAGCCAGCACTTGGGCACCGGAGGAGTCCTGGGAATAGGAGAACATCTAACTTAGGGTGACTCGTAGATCATTCCCAGGATACTCCGGGCCACAGTTCATGAATATGCACCTTCGTAGTGTCTGATTGGCCACCCACCTCTCCTCCTCCCCAGTTCCCTATTAGGATTGTTTCTAGAATGTTCGCCTTTGTGTAGAAGTTAAGTTAGCCATGATTGGTTCAGCCTGATGTCCCTCCCACCACTAAGTGAAGTTCATTTGTTGTTGCGGTTGTCGCTCTTCCCTAAACATGCTCCCATTGACCTGCGAGCCAGTCTCCTCCTCTTCATGTGTCCCTTATAACCCTGTGTACAACCCTCCTCGGGGCTCTCTTGCGAATGCCTCCAACCCTTCTCCATTTTCTCATTACTTTCCCGATCCTACAATAAACCTACTGGAGTCCTCACACCAAAGCCTGTGTCTCTTGTTTTACCACGCCAGCGCCTTTACTGCTACGTTCCTCCCTGGAACTCTGCGCGCCCAGCGGACCTCCCTGTGAGCCCCTGCGGGGCGGGAAAGACTGAGCTTGCCCGAACTGGGTTGTGAACTGGGCCTGCAATCGCCAGTGCCACAGGTCCCGAAGGCGGGGAAAGGAGATATGGTCTTCGGAGAAAATAACAGAGGTTTATGGCCCAGTAACTTGGGCTGAGGACGGCAGTTGGGGTTACCG
Organism: Grantiella picta; assembly: GCA_013397955.1. NCBI lineage: Eukaryota > Metazoa > Chordata > Aves > Passeriformes > Meliphagidae > Grantiella > Grantiella picta. The sequence goes on from VZRM01005072.1 coordinate 100,467, forward strand.
CACTCTGATAGATATGCTGAACCGAATTACTAGATTGCAAGCCGTAATTGATATCATTTCAAATCAGACTGCTTCGGCCTTGGAACTGATTGTAAGACAACAAAGGCAGACTTGAGCAGCTGTGCACCAAAACAGACTGGCCTTAGACTACCTGCTGGCCAAGGAGGGTGGTGTGTGTGCGGCAAATTTAACACCTCAGATTGCTGCTTGAAAATTGACGACAATGGAGGTGCCATACTGGACATTGCCAAAAACATTCAGGAGATAGGACACATTCCAGCCCAAAAGTTGAGCTCACCGTTCCAGACTGACTGGTGGGGAGGTTGGACGGGACTGGGATGGGCCATGTGTTCCATGGGGAGACTCCGCATCTTCCACAGTGTGATAATGAAGACTGTGCCCTTCCTAGATACTTCCCTGGGCCTTGGCACTGCACAACTGAACTTCTTGTTTGTTGGACACACAGCAGTCAGTGCTCTGTTGGCAGCAGAAGCTGTCCACTGGGAAATCACCACCTGCACCTGCTCATCATCCCAGGGAAATATCTCTTTGGAATCAATGTCTTCTCACAGTGGCACCACAGGAACAGAGATGCTGCCATGGACAGGTCCCTTCCTGAAGCAGCCTCTTGGTTCTTGTGAGGAGAACGGCTTCTCCCAGGAGATAGAAAGCAATTGGTGTACCCACAGAAGACGCAGTTAGAAAATAGAGAGATGTAGTCTCTTCGCGAAGCTCTCGAAGGTTTATTGGTAAAGGAATCGGGAGAAAGCAGGATCGAGGGGGTTCCGACAAAGAGCCTTGAACAGAGGCTTACACAAGGTTAAATAGTGCAGGGAGACACGAGGGACAAAAGGGGGAAGTTCCAATGGGATACAAGGCTGGTGTGACTGACAAACAAACGTAACCAATCATGAACAACTCTCAACTCAGACAAAGGGGATCTTTCTAGAACATAACCAAATTTGGAGGGGGGAGCAGTGGCCCAATGGAGTCCCTGAGATTATAATATTCAAATTCATGACCCAGAGACACTTGGGAAAAGCTCACTTAGTCACCCTATCTTAAGGGTCTTCTGCTTCCCAAGGCTCTTCAGGTGCATCTATATCATGGTCAGATTCAGGGGACTCATCGCCATCCAAATCCTCAACCCCATGGGCCGCAACACCTTCCCACCACCAGGATATTCATGGACACACACCCAGGGGTGTCACAACTGTAGCAGTGGCCCTTGCCCAAATGGGCTTGGGCGACCAGCTGCATGGGGCAGCAGCCCCTGAAGAGGAGTCCTGGGTGTGAGGAGAGGTCTTGGTCAGGGTGACAGAGCAGTACACACCCAGGACACCTTGCGGCTGGCATCACCAACATGCAGCAGGCAAGTAACCCCTTGTCCCTGCACTTCTCCCCTCCCCTATCCCTTATTTGGTTAATGTTCTGGAATCTTCGTCTTTGTTCACCCCAGCCGGGCTCCCCCATTGGATTTTCAATTTTTGTACCATCCCCTGTTACACCCCTATTGCTCTGTACCCCTGTCTATCCCAGTTCCAACATGCTCCCATTAGTTCTCTGTGGTAAACACCTCCCCTTCAGCCAACCCTCTTAACCCCTTGTCACCGGGTGCTCGGGGCTCTTGAGCCTCGGATCCAGCCCTTCCTCCAGCCTCCTCGCTCTGTTGTTCCTTCACACCCTCTTCTCCTCCACCCACTACCCTTAATAAACCTCTGGATTCCAGCCTCAGCAGCCTGCATTTCTTTCTTCCTGCTGTGGTTCCTGCCTGCCTCCGTCCCCTGCCGACTCAGCCCTCTAACCTGCAAGCTGCACTGTCTTGGCTCGTCCAGCGCGGACTTGGTGCCACTCGGCTCTGCAGACTGCCTCTTGGTTGCGGCTTCGGGGCGAGCTGCTCCCTCAGAGAGCAAAGTCGCACACAACGTCCCCAAGAGCAAGCCCACAGGCCTAGAGGTCAGTGCCAAGGGAACCAATGCTGTCCCACCGGAGGAGATCCCAATGAGCAAAGCACCCAAGGCTCTCATCAGCCGATTTCATATTTGACAGGAGTTTAAGGGGCTTCTGCTGCTACGTGAAGGAAGCCCCTACCCCCAGATCCCTGTGATTTCCGTCCCTGCTGCCGCCACTGCCAGCTGCCTCCCTCCCAGACCCAATCAAGGTTTTCTCTCCATCCTCCTGCAGACCATTGGTTCCTGGATATTCCTGCTCTTGCTCTTGAAAAGCCTCACCCAGTACCCACAGCCCATGGGTGATGTTTTGGATGAGGTTTGTCTGGTCATGGAGATGTGTGCGAAGCGCCATGAACAGGAGAGGATTCAGCTGGAGTGGGAGGTGGTGCAGCTCACCCTGAAGCAGAGTGGCATATCCTGGGTAGAGCTGCTCTGGTCTGCCTTGCAGCACTGGCAGTTTTGGGTTGTTGCTGGGCTCCTGGTCTTTCTCTTGGCACTGTCCTTTATCTGAAGGAAAAGAAGCCATCAGGCACAGAGCACTGGCAAGGAGGAGAAGGAAGAGAAGGAAGAGTACATGAAAATATGATCTGAGATGGCTTCTAGAGAAGCACAAACAGCGGCCTATACAGGACCTGCATGTTGCGGTGGCCATGCACAGGCTAGGGCCAGAAGACCATGCACAGGTGGCACCATACCTGGAGGAAGGCAGCTGGGTATGAATGGCTGGCCTTAGCCCTCCAGGTCATGGCGAAGAACCATAAGCCCCTGTGGTTGAGTGATTAGTTATGTATCTTGAGGTTTGTTGATTGGCCCCGCACTCTCCCCCTCCCCAGTTCTGTTTATACTCATTGTTCCAGAAAGTTCTCCCCCGATCAACCCCCCATTGGTCCCCAACATTTGTACTATTGTATTACCCTTTCTGTAACTATTGGTTGTCCCCTCTTTGTCCCTCCCTCTCTCCACCTATCTGTCCCTGGTTGGTTCCTCGGGGTAACCACTCCCCATTCCCTTTCCCTTTTATCCCCATATCCTGGGGCTCTAAGCCTTGAGTTTTCACCCCCTTGCCACCCCCCATTCCTCGTCTGTCCGCCCTCAAGAAACTTCCTATAAAAATTCTAGACTGAGAGCCTGCATCTCTTCATTCCACTCTGCTTCGTTGCGCGTCCCAGTCCCCCGAACTCCACTGCACGCCATAGTGCTCAGCTGCCACCTGTGTTCCGGCATAGTTCCAGCTCCGGCTATACCCTTCCTTTAACGGCATGGGGTGTAGCTGTGAAGAGAGCACACCGTCACCTGCAGACAGGCTGCAAGAGGACAACAGCCCTGACGGCCAACTTTACAACTGTCCTTGGGCGTGCCTTGACAGGGACTTTCTACCCACTGCTGCAACAAGCCAATGGCCTGGGCAGTGCCTTTGAAGGTTGATTTGCCTGTGAGGAGGATGCTGTGTGCCACACTCATAACCCTGACTCCTCCCCGAAGGCACACATTCAACCTGGAACTGCACACTGACACACACAGGCCCAGCAGGAACTTCCATGTCCGCATGGAGCTGGAGTGCAGCTGCCTGAGGAAGCAGAAGGGTACAAACATGCTGCGCTTCCTTTACCACCCTGAGGAGATTAGGAGAAGGACTGTTGCGGTGGCTCAGCCCCGTATGGGGCCAGAGGGCCAGCCAAAGGGGATTGCTACCAGGAGAGAAAAAGCTGGGTATGAGTTGCTGACCTGTGCTCTCCTGGTCACAGTGAGAGACCATGGTCCCCTGTGGTCCCCGAATTACATAGGCATCCCGAGAATTATAGATTGGCCCCACACTCTCCTCCTCCCCTATTCCCTTTATGGTTTGTGTTCTAGAAAGTTCTCCCCAGTTTGGCACCCCATTGGTCCCCTACTTTTATATTCCTCCCCGTTCTTTCCCTATTGGTTTATCCCCCCTGGTTCCTCCCTGTTCCACTCCTTTCCCCTTCCCTGGTTGGCTCTTTGTAGCAGTGGCCATGAGGGAATTCACCATGGGCAACCAGTCGCACAGATCAGTATCAGTAGAGGAAGAGTCCTGGGTGTAGAATGAGGTTTAAGATAGAGAGACAAACTGGTCTACACCCAGGACGCCTTGCGGCTGGACATATTAATATGCCCCTTGTGACCACCTCATTGGCCCTGTGCACTTTCCCGCCTCTGTTCCTTATTTAGTTATGCTTCTGGAACTTTCCCCATAGTTCTCCCCAGCATGGTCCACCCATTGGTTCTTTTGAATTGGTACCCTCCCCAGTAATTCCCCCATTGGACTGTACCCTTGTCACTTCTCCCTCAGACTTTCCCTGGTTGGCTCTTGACGGCCAACCACTCCCCTTTCCCTTCCCCTTTTAACCTAGTGCCACCCTGACCTCGGGGCTCTCGAGCCCAGGATCTCAATGTTTCTCCACCCTCCGTGTTCCATCCCTCCATCTCCTTCCTTCGCCGACCCCTTTTGCTCCCACAATAAACCTCTGAGATTCCCCGCTCGAGCATCTACATCTCCTTCTTGCCTGCTGCGCTCTCAGCTGCCACTGTTCCCCCAGATTCTACAGCCCACTGGCGTGCCTCGCTGGTGTGCCGTGTCCAGCGAGTGCCCAGAGCGGCGGCTCGCCTTTCGGTGTTGCTTTGGGGCGTGCCATGGTGACCAGAGCATGAAGCAAGAGTTCTTTGGAGCTAACCTTTCCCGTGCCCTTTTAACCCCTTGTCCCATGGTTCTCAGGGCTCTCCACCTCAGGTACCTTCCCCCCTCTCCGCCCCACGTTCCAGCTCCCTTCAATAAACCTATTCTGAAAATACCCCAAACTGAGAGTCTACACCTTTATTCGCTTCATTTTGCTGTCAATCTAAGCCTCTGGACAGCTGCCGAAGCAGCTGTCTCGCACCGCTGCCCGTGCCATCCCAGCTGCCCTGAGGCTGCTACCCGCTCCTCCGGTGTTACCCTGAGGTGTCTCATCTTGGGCTGCGCCCCAATATTGTCGGCTTGGGGTGCTTCCCTGCTAGCCAGGTTAGCCTAAAGGCCAGGCATGCTGACAGAGGACTGGGCAACCCAGCCTCCTAGAGACCCTCTGCACTGGCCCCTACATCAACGTGCAGGAAACTGCCCACTGGATAAACCAACTGGTGAGAGCAAGCTGGCAGCATTTGCCTCAGTCTCGCAGTTTGCCTTTAGTGCCACTGCCCTCCAGACAGTTCCTTGAGAGGAATTTTCAATTCCCTCTTGAAAATTCAAGCTGACCAACAGCAAATAAAGTTTCCATGCTAAGGTGATGTTCAGGGTGCAGCAAGGTGCCCCAGACAACTTTGGGGGCAGCCAGGCCTAGAGGGTCCCATAGCCCACGCACAATGTGGCCTGAGACCTACACTGTGGCAGAGGTGAAGTTCTTCAGGCACATGGCCGGGCAGGCCTCCCAGGACAGCTTGCACCCCAAATGCCAGTAGCTCATGGCCGGTATTCTTGCGCACAAAAATGAATGCTCCATAGTTAGTGTACTTACAACAGGCAAGCCTGAAACTGCTTTGCTATTGCTTCAGTAAAATGCAATATTGCAAAATCTTGATCATGCGATATTTTGTTGATCTCACAAGCTGTGAATCTGGGCTCATGAACAGTCTCATTGAACTCAACCAAACTTACAGTGCTGAAATGGTTCTAATCAGAAATTAGGCCCAGCTGCCCCTGGTCCCTGTTGTGATAAATTGCAGGTAGTGTAGTTCACAAATCGTTTATGAAAGATAATGAGTTTAATTCCTTATAAGACAGTTCTCTACTTTTGTTAAGTTTTGCTAACCTGTTATGCTTGCAAGTTGTTTTACACAATTCCACAGAACAATTTGCAAGAGGCTTTGCGCAACCCACAAGGTAACCACAAGGCAGCCTAGCCCTTGCACAACCCCAACCAGAAGCCCAGCGTAGCCCCCACAAGGCAACCACGAGGCGATCACGGAGAAGCCCCGAGCAGCCCCTCCAGTGAAAGTAGCCACTCAGCGCGGGACATGTAGCTCAGTGGCCAATCCAAGTTTGCGGAAGGACACAACAACGCAGAGTACATCGGCCCAGCGACCAATCCAAGCTCGTGGAGGAACACAGGGGAGGGGGACACAAAGAGTATAAAAACCGCTGTTTGTAACTTGTTGGGTGCGGTGACTAGAGCGTAGCAGGAGACTCGCTTGGCCCGCCCAGCACTGCTTTGGCTAATACCCACACTTGCTTTTTGATCAATAAATTTTCTAATTGGATTCAAGTCTCCGATTGGCTTATTGAGACCCCAGTCAATAACACCTGTGATCACAGAATGGCTTGGCTTGGAAGAATACTTAAAAATCATCTTGTTGCAACCCTGCTGCCATGGGCAGGGACAGCCTCCACTAAGCCAGGCTGCTCCATGCCCTATACAATCTGGCCTAGAACACTGCCAGGGATGGGGCAGCCACAGCTTCCATGGGCAGCGTCGGCCAGGGCCTCACCAGCCTCAGAGCCAAGAATTTCTTCCACATATCCAGCCTAACTTGGCCCTCTGTCAGTGGGAAGCCATTNCAATAACACCTGTGATCACAGAATGGCTTGGCTTGGAAGAATACTTAAAAATCATCTTGTTGCAACCCTGCTGCCATGGGCAGGGACAGCCTCCACTAAGCCAGGCTGCTCCATGCCCTATACAATCTGGCCTAGAACACTGCCAGGGATGGGGCAGCCACAGCTTCCATGGGCAGCGTCGGCCAGGGCCTCACCAGCCTCAGAGCCAAGAATTTCTTCCACATATCCAGCCTAACTTGGCCCTCTGTCAGTGGGAAGCCATTGCCCCTGGTGCTGTCCCTCCAGGCCCTTGTAAACAGCCCCTCTGGAGGCCTCTTGTGGGCCTCATGCAGAGACTGAAAGGCCGCAGGATGGTGCACCCAGAGAAGCCCGTGGAGAGCACTGCGGCCAGGAGTGCCACCATCATGGCAGCAACCAGGGCCTGGTGCAGCCGCCGGGGTGGGAGGGCACAGGGCGGGCACTGAGACCCTGCCGGCTGGAGCAGGGAGCTCTGGTGTGCAGCCGGCAGAGAGCCGTAGGCTCCCGCTCTGCACCCCACGTGGCCGAGGCAGCTGCTCAGGCACATCTAACAGGCTGGGGACAGGCGGCGAGACCAGCGCCACCTGCAGCGGGGACGCTGCTCTGGGGCCAGGCTAGGCCGCAGCAGGGACCTCTCCATGGCGGTGTGCCCGCGGAGGGAATGGCTCTGCCCAGGGACAGGGCTCCGGGAGCAGAGCAGCAGGGCCGGCAGGGCCGGACACAGCGAGACGGGGACACGTGGGGGCATTCACAGCCCGGCTGCTCTGGGGCAGACCCGACAGGCAGACAGGCCACGGGGCAGGCAGGAGCTCCTATCCTCTCTGCGCCCTCCTGAACACAGGGACTGAATGGACAGGGGCGAGGGCGACACGACGGGCACCTCTTCCCCGGGACTATCCCACCTCCCCGGAGACTCTGGCACAACGCGGCTGAGGCTCTGCTAGGGGAATCCAGCGAGAATGAGAATGCTGCTTCCCCCAGGAGAACCCAGCGAGAATGAGAACGGTGCTTCCTCCATGAGAACCCAGCGAGAATGAGAACGCTGGGCAGCCCAGCGAGCATGAGAACGGTGCTTCCCCCAGCCCGCTGGACGTGTCCTCAAGGACAAGCCGGCCCACGCTCGAACGCCTTGGGCGGGAGTCATTAAGGGAGCAGGAGTGCAAGCAGTGTTCTCCTCTATCCTTCCACTCGCAGGGAAGCACGAGGAAAGAAGTGGGAAGGGTCAGTTCCTTCTCTTCTCCTTCTGACTATGTGGAAAACTATTATCAAGTCCAATTTTGCTTCTGGTGTTGTGTTGAAAACATATGTTGCAATTAAACAGTGAGTAAAACACTGATCTAAGTGGAATGAAGTCAGTTTCTTACATAGTTTGCATAGTGATGTTGGGATGATCTGATATCTTTGCCTAGTGTATCTATTAAGTTTGGCATGAACAATTCTGGACATGGCAATCAATATATACTTTTTTGTTGCTGTTGTTTTGGGTTTTTTTTCCCTTTGGTTGGTTTTTGGTTTTTTGTTTTGTTTTGTTTTTTGATTTATATTGCACCAGTGCATACAATGCCTGAAACACCTTTGCTACCTTAGAGCCAAGCAGAACAACTGAGTGAGGCAGTTAAGACACTTTAGTTGTGCATGTTTTACTATTTTCACCAAAAAGGGACTGTCCCAAAAGTTATCCAACCAGCGGCTGTTAATCTATTCAGTGTGTAGTGGTGTCTGTGGTTATTTCTCCTCATGAGCAGAACTTTGCATTTTCCCTTGCTGAACTTTATGTGATTCATCTCTGTCTGTCAATCTAAAGAGTAGGTTGCTACTCTGTATGGCAGCACAACAACCTGGTGTACCAGCCAGTTCCCTCAGTTCTGTATTTTTGAAACTGCTGAGAATGCACTCCATCTCTTCCTCTAGGTCTTAATGAAAAGTTTCAACAGCGCTGGTCCCAGTATTGACTCCTGGGGTATATCACCAATGACAGGACTCCAGCCAAACCCTTCATTGCTCATCATAACTCTCCAGACCAGGCTGTTTAGTGGGTTTTCAGTTCACCTCCCTGTCTCCTTATCTTTGTTAGTTTCTTTATGAGAATTTTATTAGAAATCACGATAAAAGCTTTTCTAAGAAGTGAGGTTAAATGGCATTAACTGCTCTCTGCTAATAAACTACTGAGGTTGTTAAGGTTTGATTTTTCCTTCATCTATCAATACTAACTATTCTTGACCACCTTCTTGTCCTTCAATGCTTTTGGAGTTAGATTCCAGGTGGATTTTCTCCATCACATTTCCAAGGAGTAAGCTTAAGCTAACTCCTCTTAGGATTCTGAACACCATCTCCTGGGTACTGTAGCCAAGGGCTACTCTGACTTTCACATGGAATAGTTTTTTCTTGTTCACAAATATCAGATCCAGCAGAGCATTTTTTTTTTTTTTGCTGGTTCTTCAGTTATCTGGATCAGGAATGTGTCTTCAATGCATCATAAAATTCTTCCAGATTACCTGAGTCCTGTCTGTATTGTCCATCTAGCATATATTAGGGTGTTTGAAGACCCCCATAAGAAAAAGGCCTGTGAATATGGGGCTGTATCTACTTCCTGATCAGGAGGTCTGTATTGGATTCTGGCTACAAAAGCACCTGTGCTGGGCTGCCCACTTGTCTTTACCCATAAGCTCTTTGCCTGATTCCTGGACAAATCATGGAGGCAGACCTTCATGTAATCCAGCTGATTCACACAATGGGCAAATCCTGCTTCTCACCTTCCCAAGCCTTTCCTTTTTAAAAGGCTATCCCATTGAACCAGTAAGCCACATGCACCTTTCCACATGTTCATGTAGCCTCAACGTATTGTAATGACAGAGCTGTGAACAAGAGGAAGAGTGGAGGGAAATGGTTGCTTTTATGACAAGCAAGAAAACCAGCCTGGCTTAAGGCAATCTTTTGCTTTATTTATTTATGTGATCAAAATAAGATTTAGAAATGGAAACAGCTAGTGCCTGTTTTGTATTAGTATGACAGGTTTCAGATGTAGGGAGTGCAAGACTTCAGCTAAAAACTGACTAGCTGATTAAATTTGATAGCCTTGTAATAGAATTTTATAAGACTTTGCAGAGGTGTATGGTATAGAAATGTGACTGCATGCTGAATAAGCTTTTTTGGCCTCATCTTTCTTTAATACCAATACTGTCCAAACCAGGTTCTGAAGTATATTCCTTAACTAAAAGATATAGTATATTTAATGTATGCAGAGGGACAAGCCCTTGGGAAACATCAAACTTTTCTCTTATTCAAACCAATTTAATTAATAAAATGTGCGCTTTACAGACTGTACAGGTGCTTGTATCTTATCTTTTAAAAATTACTTAGAAGAGATACAGCTCAACTGCTTCCTGCTTTCTTCTTTTATAGAGGTGTACTGTCTTATTCCAGTATTACCAAAACATAAACCAAGTTAACGTTCATCAATCCAATTTTTTTAAAGGATATTTCAGCTTCCAAGATAAAAGGTAACCCTGAGGGTAACCCAATCACTTCTGAAAGTGATACATGACATTTACAAAATTATTTCCTGTAGATAAAAGACAAATCTTTATTTTTTATTATTTCTGTTTTAAGTCTATTATTTCTCTTCCATTTAAACCAGATTTTTCTATAGAGAACCACTGTAATAAAAAGAACTTGGTATTTGATTACAATTTTTTTTATAGCAACATATTAGTGTGGTGAAAATATTAGTGTGAAAATTAGGGACAATGAAAGAGATACTTTGAGTGACTTGGGAATATATTCAAATGTAAAAAAAATACAAAATAGTGTAAACCAGAAAGTCTATTTCTGACCAATATATGTTGCTGTGTGTTTTGCAATACTAGAAAATTTAGTATGCAAATAAGAGTAATAGTAATTGTAAGCAAAATTGAAATACTTTCTATTTAGATCGATATTCCAACAAGGAAAATATTTTCAAAAAAACTTGCAAATGAAATTAATCTATCAAAACTACTGATAGGAGCAGTGTATTCCACAAAGAAAAGAACAGTTCATATTGAAAGATCTAGTAGACCAACCCTGACTGTACTGAACATTATTTTTACACACATTTGTACAAATATATTATATGAAGGCACATATGTGTCAGTGTTTTTCTTAATGGAATAACTAATTAAAAGCGGGATATAATATACATAGTGACCTAACACTTTTGTTTTCACTTGAGCATTTTGTAAATGCCCACTGTGCTATATATATTTAGCCAAATTTGAAAACAGTGACAAAATGTCATTTACAAAAATGATGAAGTCAAGCAGGAGGAACCCAGATTTAGAGAATATTTAGTGAATATAGGATGGATATGCATCATGAAGAACCAAAATGCTGCTCCACAGCAAATGTTGTTCTCATGTACAAAGTCATTTGTAGTTCTACAGGAACAAACGCTTTCCATTGTCTCTTTTCAGATTCATGGCATAGGAGAAAATGCTGGGCACTGCAAATGAAAGCCATTACTTACAAATAGCATATTGGTAGAAGCTCAGGGATATTACTGTAGCTCTGAACTGAGGGGGCAACACCCTAAAGTCATGACCAGGGGAGCCTTTTCCCCCAGTGGTTCTTTCTGCTGGCACCGGCACGGGGGTTACGCACGAGAGAAGAGAGGGCTTCTGGAGGTCGACTTAGAAAAAGACGAGATTGAGGACTCTTCAGTTTATAAAAGGTGGGGTTTATTGGTTACATGGAGGTCAGAGCTGAAGAATATAGAGAGCTGAAGAGCCTGAAGAGTAAAAGCTGAAGAGTCTAGGGAGCTGAAGAGTCCAGAACAAAGGCTATGCATCAGGTTATAAAGGGGGGCTAACAAGGCGGGATTACATGTTTCAGAACTAATAAGAAAGTGAATACAAGTGAATTATAGAACAAACAACCAATGCACTAGCAATGAGATAAAGGTAAACTGAGTGGTTGGAGGGAGATAGTGGCCCATACTCTCTGTAGTACAGGGATGGGAGGTCAGAGGGAAAATCCATTTCTTCTTCACTCCTCTCTGGCCCATCTCCAATTTCTTCCCAGTCCTCCACACTTTCAAGGACACCAAGCTCTAACTCAGCCACCTGAGCCGCTACACTGAACGTCTCTACTTGGTGGTAAAAAACAGAGAAAGGCATTATGGGAAGGGTTGAATAAACTCAAATGACAGTGAAAACAATTTCTAGTATTGAGTTTTCACTTCTCATTGTTTAGATACTTGTATTGCTAGTTCTTACTAGTATAGAGGGATATGAGTTTTGCAATGAAAATCTATTTTTAAAGACATCATATGTTTCGTGGCAGTCAGTAATGTGATGTGTCCCATGCCTATAGAAGAGTTTACCACAAAACTAAGGACAAAAATCTTTGAGATACCCAATCACTAATCTGAAAAAGTCTAAGTCACAATGAGAAACCCTAAATAACAGGGCTGGGATAAAAAAGCTGAATCCCCATCAGAATAAAGAATCCTGCTGCCTCTTCTTGGCCATCTACAAATAACTAATAAATGAACTTCAACAGACTATAGATAATTTCTTGTAAAAATGGGTTTCCATTCCTCCATGGAGTTTTGCAAATGTGGAACATGTAATGTGAAGCCTGAAAATTTTGTGATGAGTATTCAGCTTTCAATGATATATATTAAATACTTGTCAGAACATTTAAAGTCTTGCTTACAAGGTGCACCAGCTACCAAATGCCCACCCAGTTGCTCTCTCACTCATCCTTCTCAAGAGGACAAGGGGAGAAAATAAGATTAGAAGGATCATGAGTTTCCAGATAAGGACATGGAGATTAGTAACCAATTACTCTTCTTGGCAAAACAGACTTGCTTTAGGGGAGTTAATGTAATTAATTATCAATTAAAATAGTGAAAATGTATGGTGAAAAATAAGGACAAATTAAGACAATATCTTACCCCTGCTTCCACTCTTTTATTAGTCTTCACATCACTTTTTCACTCACAAATTATCTGTATCTTTCCTGTAGCTCAAGCAGTACAGATGGTATGGGGATACAGTCCGTTCATAACTGTTCCTCTCTGCTCCTCCTTCCTCATCACACTTTTTCCTGTTGCAGTGTGAGTCATTCCCATGTCCTTCAGGATAAAGTTGCTCCAGAGTGGGTTCTTCACCAGATGAACCAGATTCCTGTGGTATCCACCTGCTTCCACAGTGCTACCTCTGCTCTGGTGCCAGGAAACCTCCTTCACCTTCTTCCCTGACATTGATGTTTTCACTGCTGTGTGCAACACTTCATTCCCTGTCTGCTCTCTGGTCTTTTGGGCTTTTCTTAAATGTGCTGTCATTAGATGAACCACCAGCATGGCCTATGGGCTCAACTCTGCCCCCACATGGGTCTGTCAGAGCTGGCTGGAACCAGCTGAGCCTGGCAAAGCGCAGCTCCTGGTGTCTCAGAGAGAAAACTGCACCCTCCCCACAGTCAAAACCTGGACATGAATATCCAATACCCACAGCAAAAAGTTTGCTAAAAGTATTTCAGTCTATAACTTTACACTTGCACTAGAATGGCTTCAATAATATCTTGAACACTGAACAGTTGGCAGTAAGACTGAAGGCACCTGAGTGTTTTAGCTATGTTATTTAAGACACTGTGATGGCAGAACATCGATCCACAGGGGAGCCAGAACCTCCCACTGTTTATTGCAAAGACTGCCCCCAGCCTGTGGTTGCTGAGCTGTTGGGGTGAGGAAACAAAGATCCCAAAGTCCCCGAGTGTAAGTACTGTTCCTTTCTGTGACCTTGGCTTCAGACCCTGTCATGTTTTAGCTATGTTACCTGATGATCTGTGCAGGCTCAAGAAATACTGCTTATTAACTTATTAGGAACAAAACAACTAAATTTTTCAGGACATCTGAAAACATTTGCCAATAATATTCAAAAATGTTGCTCCTGTGTATCCATAAATACAACATATTTTACATTCATGGGACAAGTTATTTGAGCAGTGGCTTTGATTTTTATTTGCTTTTATGTTTTTGTATCTTCTCCTTGGAAAACCTGTTTCCCCAAAACCTTAAGCTAAATTTCATGGGCTTCATAAAATAATTCACTACCCTAATCTGTACCCCATTATTGCTTCTCTCTGTGCTGTGGGAGGACTCAGGGAGAATAGCATTCACAATGACAGTGTTGGCTCCTACTAGAAGGGTGCAGTTCTTGCTTTTCCGTAAAGGTCACGGCTTAAATTTACTTGCTCAAACCTTCAGCCTGTCACTGGTCCATTGCTACTGCTCTCCTGAGTTTGCAGATAGAGTGGTGGCCATGTGTAACTTCTTATCAGAGAGGAAACAGAAGGTTAAAAATAGTACATATATAAAAGAAATTAAAGGTAAAAGTTGTCAGGCATATTCCATTGCTTTTAATGCAATTAATTTCTAAGCAATTTTTTTTCTTAGTCTGGGTTTTCACAGAGATTTGATTAGGAGGGCCTGGGGAATTTCTGAATGTGACTTGATGAGGAGAAAAACGTGAAAAAAATTAAATTTTTTTACAATGACTATGCTAATGTGTTCTGGGAGGGGCTGTTTGATTTTTTTTCAAGGAAATAAGCAAAGACACAATGAACAGCTCCAAAAGCAATCAAAATCTTTTGTGTTTTGTGTTCCATCATCAATCTGAAAACTTGCATCCTTCTGACCAATGTCAGATAAGACAAAGTACTTCAGAACTCAAATTTACTGTAAAATCTGGCATTTAACATGGCTTTATAGCATGTAACATACCCAGTCATTGTTTTCAAAGTAAATGTCATAGATACACTTGCAAACAGCAGCACCATTAAATATACTCTCCTTTTTCCTGTCTTTCCACTCCTTTTTCCCAATTTCTCTTCTTTCTACATTTCTTTCTTCTTTCTTTTAAAAGTTTTGGATGGAAATCCTAAAAAAAAGTATCCTGAGTTTATCACATCAATCAATAAAATTTTCTACATAAACCCCAAATAAACATGACCAAAATAAGGAAAACATGGAGTTAATGTCTTATAAAATTAAACTTGGAACCTTCCAGTCAAGCTGGTTTATTTTGATTCATTTCTGGTTGCTGGACTGCTTTTTCCTTGGGAACAGTAAAATCCATCCCTAGCATGACATTACAACCCTTTATGGAATCTTTCTTAATCTAATTTCTGTCCTGCACTAAGCAGAGAAAACTCAAATGCCAGCACCAATCTTGGCAACACACACCCAAAGAGAAAGTACGCATTGAACCAGGAAGGATATTGCCAGCTGAGATTTCCACCAGCTGGAAAGCAATGGAGCTTCCACAGCACAGTCAGTACTGGAGGTTTAAACAAGTTTATTGATCATTAGAGCAATTTTACTGCTATATCTCACATAAATTATGAGCAAAACATTACATGAAAATCTACAAGCCTGAAAATGTGTCGTGTGGATATACATGAACTTATTATGCAAATACAATAAATATTGTTGAAAAATAATATCATTATATATGCAATATATTATATATGCAATGTGTCATAGAGTAATATACCTTATGAAAATATTCACTGTAAATATGTTATACATTTATATTTATGATTTTTATGAATGTTATGTATTCATATATTCACTTCTGGAGAAAATACAAATGTCTTCTGAAAGATATGGACTCTATAATAGTTCACTAGAGGTTGGAATAAGTTGTATTTGCAGCAACTTTAGGTCAGTTCTATTCCACTGGTTCAGTTTAATCTCTTTAATTCATACATCCTTAGTTAAGGATTTAGCTATTTCTGTATGTTGCTCTTCTCTTTTTCCACGGACCCCGTGGACAAAGTCAAGTCCTTCATTTTTTTGTATGTGCATTCAGGTCAGTGACTGTTACTTTGTTTATTAGATGGATTCTGCTTGCGAGTAAAAAGACTAGGCTGTTTTTTATATTTCCCATTAACTTTCTGGCCTCAGCTCTATTTCACAAGAAATTCTGGTTTTAAAATGCCAAGATCTGATAAAAACTAGGCAAGAACTTACTCTTATAGTTACAATGTATTTAATTTCCTCTCTTTTATTCTGACATAAAGAGATAATCTTGTGGAAATTGGGTCCACTATGCAGCACTCTGTGTACACTGGGGAAAAAAAAATCCTTCTTTCCCTATATAAGCCCATAATGTAACAACATGTTAAATAGAAAATGCAATTCTGATTATTCCATCTCCCAAGGTCACCCAAGGACAGAGAGACAATGGAACTGCAAAAGGCAAAGAGGGTAAAGTAGATAACTGAAAGCATAGGATAAGTAAAGATTAAGTTAAGATTAAATGGGAAAGCCTGAAAATAAAATTGATGAGTAAAAAGTGAGATGTAAGGCTAGTCTGCAAAATCAAGAACACTATAAAGACTTTGAATAAGCAACAACCAGTATTTTGTCAAATGCAAGAATCAGCATACACACAATGAAATTTACAGGCGGAGAAATAAACTAAAAAGTATTTTTTCACATTGCATATATTTCACATGTTTATAGTGTCTTCAGTCTAAAAAATATAAATGAAATTAAAAGGGAACTGATGGGGAAGAGGTATCCAGATTATTAGGCATGGTAATTGGTTTTTGGAATGATTATAGGATACAATGTGGCAGATACCCCTTTAGATTTTTCCTGTGATGCTTCTTAAGAAGTACATCTGCTAGTGCACTTGGAGAAAGAGACAAGGTTGAATCTTTGGCCTAATTTGGTGGTTCTATCCTTTCACACTCTTATACAGAGCCATCATAGATTATTTTCATTAACTATAAAAGTGTTGATCAAAGATGATGTAATTAGATGACCTGAAAAGCTCTGTTTTGTATGTTTTTTTTTTTAATGGTGGAATTTAAGCAAAAGATCAGAACTTGTATAGGCCTGAAACTAATTTTTTTTGGTTTTTGCTTTGGGGGCACATGTTGTTCTGTATTATTAGAAGTGTGCACAATTTTAAAATATCGATGCTATTTAGCAAAATGAAAGGAGACTGAGGGATAAAACAAGCCATCAATTTTTAATGAGATACTGTTGTCAAGCTTGCTTTTCTAGAACACGTGAAGTACAAATAGCCACTAACTACTGGTGAATCACTGGGAGAGCTGGATTTTCTTGACTGTAGATCTCTGGTCAGAGTTTACTGTCTTGAACTTTTCTGAATAGCGTACTAGTTCTTTCATTGGTGCTCATGTGTCCAAGAGTCACATGCTTTTAAAATGCTTTTACCATTTTCCTGAGGCACACAAACAAGAGAAGGGAAAAAAGTTTTCTTTTAACAGTTTATATCTTAGCAAAAGCCATACAAGTGGGTGGCAGTGCAAGCAGTGATATTTACTTTCTTTAAACCTCCATTAGTGCAATAGATTGTATTTTATATACATTCCATCACGTCAGTAGCTAAACCCCTTAGTATCATACACAGTGTTTTATCATGTTTTATCATTAGAATGGAATCAAGACTCCAGTGCTTGTGGCAGCTTACTCTTTGTTTTACCTACCACACTTTTTTTTCTGATAAATGGCAGAATCAAGATGATTGTTCTGGTAGACATTAGGTCTGGTACTATAGCTCCTGACTCTTTATTTGTGTTAGTCTGAGTGCACGGGAATTCCAGGCAGTAAGAGTCATGTTATTTGTCACTTTCAGTTACGAGAGGCAGGATGGTTCAGCTTTACAAAGTTCTTCCTGCATTCTCAGCAGAAAGTCAGAGATGGAGAGAGAGCTGATACAGGCCCTGGTCTAAAATAAATTCTTTATGCTTCCCACTAGGCCTACTTGTGCAAGCACATATCTGCTTCCCTTCTAATTAAAATGTAAATAGATTAATTAAAAGTTCCTGTGATTAAAATTTGATGTTAGACTGTAAGAGGGGAACAATGAAGCTTCATATGGCTAGTAGCAATTGTGGCTACCCAATGTGAGATTAGTGCCTGCCAAAACTTTCTTAAGAAAATTCCCAAGTCCTAATTTAGACACTGTTCTGGTCAAGGCCTAAAACCCATTCATGAGTGACTGAGAATCTACACAAGTTACTTTCCCTTTGGCGTATCTAGTCCTACCAGACCTCTCACTGCTTTTTCTGAGTCCTAAATGGTAGGTCAGGTTTTTTGACATCAAGGGATGCCTGGTTATAGGTTAAGCAATTTTTCCTTCATAGCTCAGCATGTGGAGAAAATAAAGAGTATCTCTGATCATGCAGAAGAGATGTGCAGCTCTGTCTTAGGGGAAATGACAGAGTCACTGGAGAAGTGGTTTTGACCTTAAATCAGAGCAGTATAGGGGCATGATGGAGTTGTATTTCTAAGGACTTCAAATTACAGAGTCATATTACTGCATGTGAAATTGCTAATGTTTGAGTCTGACCTAGAGACAGGATGTCTGCTTAAATAAAGTTCAGACACCTCATGGAACAAAAGCTGCTATAAGATGCTATGCACATTACATCATACAATGCTAAGAAGTCTTATCACAACTGTCATTGAGCACATTTTGAACATAGAGATTTAGAAACATTCCTACCGTACAGGACTGCTTGCAATATTTCAAGTATCAGCTCATTCTTCTGTAGATCTACAAAAGTAAAATGTGACAACGTGCCATTTATTATCATCTCAACCCCTGTACTGTGTTCCACCTATTTAGAGGAAGATCCTGATCTCAAGGCAATATATTTAAGTTTTGCCATTGAATAAAATTGATACAGGGATGTGCTCAGTTGGTGTTTTGAAAAAAATTACAATTGCAGAAGACAAGGAAGACACACTTCAGAAGGAAGCTGATACTTGAAAACACAATAGCATTTTAAAAGGGATGAGGAGTTCAGCTGCCATTACTCAGCTAAGCAGAGGGAATAATGGGTTGCTTTGAACCCTTGTCACATTTTGAAAGAAAAAATTTCATCTTGAAAAAGGAAGCAGCAGTTCAAAGCTAAAATCAGAGAAGGGGAGAATTTTCCCTAACTGGAATTACCAACACAAGAATATTCATCACAGTTATTTGCTTTGAAAGAAATAAAAGAAAAAAAGAAAGAGGTAGGAAGAAAAAGTAGTTCCAGAAACAGAGTTCTGCAGGGTAACAGGAAGGCTATAAAGCAGATGGGAAGTTGGGAGTCAGGAAAATGTGTTCAGCACGACATTATTGCCTCTTTCATTTATCTTTTAGCGGTAAAGAAAGTCCTAGGTACTGATTACATAAAACTGAATGCTTTTATTAAGATTTTCATACTTAGAGTAACTTTCTGGTACCTCCACCAAACACTCTCTGTGTTTCTTCTATAATGTTTCTGTTAGTGTGCTCTTGCTATCTTTTCTTATGTAACGGTTGCCACATAATGAAAAGCAGAGAAATTCATACTCAACATATGACCTTTTCCACCATTACTATATTTTAAGCCACGTCTTCTTTAAAGGACTGGTTGATTCTTTAGTTGCTTATTCATATCTTTTACTAGTTACTTGCTTTATTATTAATGATAATGTGCTTGTATCCGTCTTGTAGTTTCCTTTTTATTGACTGGAGTTAGTCCTTTTATTGCATGTATATATGTTTATATGTATATACATTTCTCACTGTTTTATCTCACATCAGTCACTTACTGAGATACTTTCTAAGGCCAGAATTGGCTTTGTGGTTTCATTCGACTGCCTCTCTAGTCCCTTTGTTATCTTGATTTGGTAAAACCTTCAAACAGCTTGTGCTCTACATGGTTTAGACTTTCCACTATGCTATGTGTGTATGCTAGCTCTGTGCACAGCTAAACCAAATCTTAAAAATACTTGCCTGCCCACCCCTCCTGCTTCTTGAGCTCATTCCTGATTTCTTTACATCCTCCCACCCAAGTAGTGCACAGAATGGGGGTTTTGCACAGAATCAGGTGCCTTTGCTGTTTCTTCTTCCTCACTCTCTCCTCCAGCTCCATTGTGGTGTCCATCCCACAGGAGATAGTCTTCCATTAACTTCTCCAATGTGACTCTTTCCCATGGGCTGCAGTTCTTCCTGAGCTGCTCCAGCACGGGTCCCTTCTGATGGGATGCAGTCCCTTAGGAACAGGCTGCTCTACAACTGGCACCCCACAGGGTCAAAGTCCTGCCAGCAAGCCTGCTCTGGAGTGAGCTTATCTCTTCATGGGTCTGCAGGTCCTGCCAGGAGCCTGCTCCAGCACAGGCTTTCCTCTGGGCCACAGCCTTCTTGCAGCACATCCGTTTTGGTCGAGGTTCCTCCAGGCCCTGTAGGTAGATCTCTGTGCCAACATGGACCCCCAAGGGCTGCAGGGCCACAGCTGTCTCCATGTTCTGCACCACAGGCTGCAGGGGAATCTCTGCAACAGCACCTGGAGCATCTCATCCCCCTCCTTCCTCACTGACCTTAATCTTCTGCAGGGCTGTTTCTCTCACATATTCTCACTCTTCTCTCCTGGGTGTACATTGTGCAGCAACTTTTCCACCTTTCTAAATATATTGTCCTGATGGGCTCATCCGTGGCCAGCACTGAGTCTGTCCTGGAACCAGCTGGAATTGGCTGTGTTAGACACTGGGGAAGCTTCCAGCAACTTCTCACCGAGCAGACCTGTACCAGGTCTGTAGGCCCTGTAGGCACCCCTTTACCAAAACCTTGCCATGCAAACCCAATACAGATACAGAGAGCTCTTTGTCACTCCAGTTTTCTTGTATGCCTCTACTGTGACACAATAAACTCTACATCATTCACAGGTAGTATTATTATGCGGCATGATTCAGTATGACAACATACATTGTAGATCAAAGAAAGGGAATACTCAACTTGTGGGAAACAAGTGTTATGTTCCTGATCATAGGTAATTGAGAGCTAAACTGTGGTTTCTTTACAATAGTTTTATTTTCAGTAGATCCTCTGTGATAATCTTTGTTATTCAGAATTAATACATCTCTGCATTTTAATAGCTTTACAAACTACAAGGAGGCATCTATTTCAGTTTTTTTTCTCTGAGTTGCACTGCTCTGTAACTAACCTTTATTTTGTTCTTCAAACAAACAAAACAAACAAAACAAATACATAAGTATGGGCACCGTAAGTTAAACTTTTCAACTACTGTACAAACATTGGATTCTAGCAGTTGTTCTGCTCCAGAATTTTTCTGCTGCAGGATGGATACCAGAGAGTCTGGCACAGAGGCAGTGCTTGGCATTAGTTATTCATTCAAACCTTGAATGTTTATTAATGTCTCTAGGCTGAATGATTAATGACACCAAGTCTGTTCCAGGATGAAGCTTAAACTGTTTATGATTTATTTCCTTTATACTCATCCTTAAGCCTGTCTGCTTTGACATCGTATTCTCAACAACCTAGATACAAAAAAATACAAAAGTACAGCCTGACATGGGAAAGCTAACTCCTCCTTTTTCTCACTAGGAGGATTTCATGGACAAAAAGAAACTTTAGCAGGCAGAATTATTAGCATATGAGGGGCAGTCCTCAATAGTAGCCTTGATATAACTCAGTGAATGAATTTCCTATTTATTTCCTATTCCTCAATGGATCAAGATCAAAGAGTGATTTCTTCTTTAAAAACTGTCAAAGTGCATACATTTCTAGGTAGCTGGAAGAGCAATACATCAGCCTTGTGGCTTGAGCTGGAAAACACTGGACTTGTTTGTGAAATTTGCATCTATATTCTGATCTGCAAGGCCCTCTTATTCCAACCCTGCTATGTCTTGCAAACACACTGATCCTTATCCATTGTAATTACTCCATCAGAGTGAGCGTATCAGATAATAAAGTACAAACATCTTAAGATGTAACAAAATGCAGTCACAAAAAAGGTGAGTAAAATGTAGTCATCATTTCCTGATGAGTGGTAGAAAGTGTTCAGATAATCAGTCCTCAAAGTACATTTTTATGAGGTTCAATTTTACCCTTTAAATTGTATAAAATTTGATAAGATAAAAGTTAAGTCTTTTGTGTGAAAGAAAAACTTGATAGGACTAATTTACAGAGAAAGAAGTTTAAAGTAGCTGAGTGTAGCGTCAGATAGAAGAGGAGGAGAAGAACAAAGTAAGAGAGAAAAGTGGAGTAGGAAGAGAGGCCATGTAGGATATAGTAGCAAAAATAAGGTAATTTGGGAAAGAGAAGAAACTTACAGGGATACTATCTTTTGATTTATTGCCGTACATGATAGAAGAACATGTAGGGTTAACTAAGGTTATGTAGCATTTGAAACCACGATACATCATACTACACCGCTGTAAGCATATTTTTCAAACATTAAAAGGCCACAAATCTAAAACACATTGTGTGTGTGAAACTGAAACTTCTTTATAGTTTGCAATTCAAGAAAAAGTGCATCATTTCAAATGACATTTGGACCATCTGTCAACCACAAAATTCCTTATATCAGTGTCAGCTTATTGGATCATCCTTTATTGTCTGTAGCCAGGATGATAAAGTGTTATAGGCAACAGCACTTAGAATATCTTACTATATTTCCTGACCAATTTGATGTCAGACAGTATCCTGAAGGAGGTGACTAGAAGTTACTAGTTTGTATCATGAAAATTTGTTCAGAATTTGGCAGCTGCTGCCAAAGCTGTTCAAATATGTAATATAGCCACATCAGGTGCTTTAACTTGCTTGGAGCTTCTTTGAAGTAAAGAAGCATTTTGTGCTTTTTTTATGATTGCATAGCAACGTTACCTATTTAGTCATCACAAGTTAAAAATTACACTCAGAGAGAAAAGAAATAAACTTATATGCCAATATTGCCATAGTCGCTGCAATCTAGTTTGTAATATATCACAGAACTTTCACCATATAAAACTGACAATTGTAATGAGGTTTGTAGAGTTGTAAATGAACAATCCTTCTATCATGGAACTTTTCACAGAAATCTCATCATCAGGTCAGTTTACAGAACTTTGATTTACTGTTAACTTTTTTTTACCTGAATTCTGGAAGGCCAAAAAATCAGCTCTTTATCTAAAAGGTGTATCAGATATACTATAGAAGAGATCACTCTAAAATTCTACATGTAGAAATCTGATTTACATAGAAATATTTAAATAAGTGCTTTTCTTCTACTAAAAGCATTCTGGCATAATCATATTTTAAGAAATATTTTCACAAGCATTCTGCATAACAATCTGTTTTCTATGTATTTGATTTCTCATTTTTTTTAGATATGTCTGCCACACCCAGGACCTGAAATAGGTCTTGAAGTTTCTTTATATACTTTTTTTAGTATTTTCTGTTCTCTGTGCCTACCAATTTCTATTCATTAACTTATTTTATTTAATTTTGTATCTAACTATTAGATTATTAGTTCTGTAAATGAAACTTCTTTCCATTCTTACTATTACTTCTTTGTAGCATAGATGTAGCTACTAGCGTTAATAGCATTAATAAGGGTTCTGTATCTGATTATTAATCCCCATTCTGCTCCCAAGCCGCTTTTATAAAGATAGCTGATATTATTATAGTCAAACTGCCGTTATATATGTAATATAATTTCTTAGTATATGCTTACAATTTATTTCAAAGAGTGAAGGGTTCCTGAACAGATATAAGGAGGAAAAGTAAAGAAGTGTACTCCTATGTGATTAATAGTTCTTATTCAGTTACATATAGATTCTCTGAGTGTGACCTCTGGGCTGTCCTAAATTATTGTTGGTAGTGCTGCATGTCAGAATAAATGCTTTATCTGTGTGCCTGATGATTTGTCTTGAACATCTCTATACCAATAATTTTCTACAGGGTTGAAAGGCTTTTATTATTTTCAGTAAAATCAATGAACAAACAAAAACTTTTGATCACTTTTCCTTTATTCGTTTTCAAGCAATATACGCACTTGAATTATGAAGGGTTTTAGGGTTTATTTAATACAATCTTTTTGTTTGATAAATAATCCCAAAATGTTGTTTCTCAGTGCATGGGTGATTAAACTGCGTATCTGACCTCATTAGACAATTTGGATTTAGGATAAAGTACATGAAGTTTATTCAAATTGGCTGTTAGTACAATGTTGCAGATACTAGGATAAAGAAATATTCAGAAAACTTGGAAGTGTGATAGGTTTGTGGTCAGTGTCTGAAAGGTTGGCATGGGAAGAAGCTATGTGGATATCCTTGTCATTCCTTTCCCTTCAAGCCAGTTCAGTGGTTAAGCAAGATCTTACTGAGAGAGATCTTCAGGATTTGATCTTCAATAATAAGAAGAGAATACTAGTGACATTTTTTTCATGTTTCTTGGGCTATACATTAAAATAAATCTCTAGCTGATTTTGAACATAACTGAATCTTTAAGGCTTCAGTTTCTTTTCCCTGCAAGGTAGATGGAAGCAATTCTTAGCAATTGGAATCTACCTGCAAGGTAGATGGAAGCAATTTCTTAGATGTAATGGTAGTCACTGCTGTGGGATACTTCCACTGACCACCTTTGGCCTGGCAGTTGTTCAGACAGGTATGTAAATAGCTGCTGTGAAGGGACATCCTGAACTTCCTGAGAGCACCTTTGCTCAAAATGATCAATTTAAAGGTGAAGATGACTATCAGACAGTTTAGACTAGGTCTAAACATTGAGACTTTAGAAAGTAAGAGTGATTGAGCTGGAAAAGATACATAGAAGTGACATGAGAATGAGATATCTGATTTAAGAAAGGAATAAATGTCTTAAAAAAAAAAAAAACATGAAAAAAAAAGAGGCACGTAAACAGCTGCTTGTGTCCTAGTTTAATTGTAAGAGTTTATGTTACCCTAAGAGCTGCAGGAAGTACATATCCTTATTAAATTTTCAAACTCTAAGACAGGAGTGTGATCTTTTGTTTCACTGTGGGTCTTGCTTGTTTGGTTCTTTGTTTTGTTTTGGTTTTAGGACTCTGCTTAATATTTTAAGGGAAATGTACCGCAATTTTAGGCATTCCTACATTACAAATAAACAGCAATAAAATTATTAATCCTACAAACATATATATAAAATGTGATAAGGTTTAATTCCAAATTTGGTAACTTCCAAGTCAAAAGGTTAATTGAAGTCTAAATCTAATCAACCTAGGCACTACTGATTTTCATGACCCAAGTCAAAATTCTGTGTAGATAACAGAATTAATTTCTCCATTTGCTGTAAATGCTGATAAAGTTCCCTGAGATATTAAAATATTCTGAAGATGGCTCTAAATATCATGACAAAGCACTTAACACTTCCCCTCAGATCACCAAGAGTTGGAGTAACTGAATACTCGTTCTATGGGACCCCCTCAGAGTCTCTGTTTTATATATGTGCCAGGAAGGGTAAAATATGTCCCATATGTGAAATCACAGAATCATTAAATATCCTGAGCTAGAAGGGTCTTGCAAGGATCAATACAGCTCCTGTTCCTGCACAGGACAGCTAAATAATCACTCCACGTGCCTGAGAGCATTGTCCAAGCGCTTCTTGAACTGTCAGGCTGGTGCTGTGACCACTTCCCAGGGAGGTTGTTCCAGAGCCCAGTCAGCTTCTGGGTGTAGAAACTTTACCTAATATCAAACCTAAGTCCCTTTCTGTGGTTCTATTCTCCAGTGTCTCATTCCCAATTCTGTACAACAAAAAATCCCCA
This sequence comes from Grantiella picta, assembly GCA_013397955.1. NCBI lineage: Eukaryota > Metazoa > Chordata > Aves > Passeriformes > Meliphagidae > Grantiella > Grantiella picta. The sequence goes on from VZRM01005072.1 coordinate 125,556, forward strand.
CCCTCCTCTCCCCCAACCAAAAAACACCAAACCCTACAAACAAAAAAATACCCCCCAAAGAAACGTCCCCCCCAAAAAAAAAATTCCCCTGAAACGAAACCAGATCAAAACGAAAAACTAACTAAAAACAAACAACTCCCCCCAACGAAAAAAAAATACCCCCAAACTCAAAAAATCAAACAAAAAGTGATAATCTCAAGCCACAGTAAATATTTAGCCAAAATAAGAAATGTTTAAAATGTCATCTGGACAAAAACAAACACGTGAGAAAAGTATGAAGGAAAATACAGGAACAAAGACAAATCATAGCATACAGAGAAGCGATCCTACCAAAACTAGTGTGGAACAAAACTTGTAAGATTATCTGTAGCTTACACAAAACTTACCCAAACACGGCATATACGCCTATCAGATAAGTGCCTCAACAAAGTATTTTGTTCATACTGCTACAAAGATTTCTTTAGTTTTCTTTTCCAGTCAGAGAAATTAGTCTACTAAATTCTTTCCCCAGTTTGAAGCATCCTTTTTCACTGTTTCATTCAAATCCTTTCATCCTTCTCGCCTCTCAACTCCTTCTAAAACTTTATTGAACTAAATCAACTGAAGTCAAGAGATTCTGTAGTTCTAAAATAATTATCTTTTGATGTTTAGTGTAATGGAGTAATAAAAAATATATTTTGTATCTTTGTGCAAAAATGTGGAACTATAAACACAATACTTAACTTCCTTAACTGCATAAGGGTTTGCTTCATAGTTTAGTTTCTTCTTTACTTGCCGCTGTTCTATTTGGGTAAATTATTTTATGTATAGCAAATACATGGTATGTGGGGATATAGGAGAAATATAATCATTACTTTTTCTCAAACTTCCCAAGGAATAAGAGTTTAATGTGTGCATAATATAATCCTTATATTTCTATGCTTTTTCAGATAAACTGAGATAGCTTAATACTCAGCATCAGATATTTTGCTATCTGTAAAATATGATTATAACTTTGCAAAAACTTTTTTTTTTTGCCAACATCTTGTTATATAACAAAACTTATGGTAAACATAGTGTTACCTTTCTGATACAGCACTTCCACTGTAAAAAGATGTGTGAGAAACTGTTGTGATTATCACAGCTTGTAGGGAATGGTGGTAGCTTGTGTTTTGCTGGGGTAGTCTACTAACAACACTTTTATAAAGGTATTTATGAGGACATGTCAGGAATATAAACCAGGCTTCAGAGTGACAGTAAAAGGAGTCACAGAAGAGCCTGGCTTATTAAGAATTTGATGAGCATTAGTGTTAATTGTGATTTAGAGATTCTCTGTCTTGGAGACAGGACCAAGAAAAATATTAGTTTCAATCTGCTTGTTAATTCTGTTTCTTTTTAAGTGTTCTGGAGCTATATTATTGCATGCAATGTGGAAAAGATCTGGGGAACTCTTTACTGAAAGTTTTAGCAGTTTCTTGCTTCCCTTAAGAGAGGAAGTAACTGATGAATCATTTGTTGATTTACACTAATAACAGTTTGAAGACATCTTTTTTGATTGAATTAAATTTGAATTAAATTTAAATTTTCATTGATTTTTTTTGAATAAAAAAAGCATTGTACCTTACTCATCACTTTTGTTTTATTCTTACATGAACCAGGTCATTGTTTTTATGCTAATCACTAACTTCTTAGTGGAAAATGAAGAGAAAGGGAAGGAAAAAGGAAGAAAGGCGACAAATACTTCTGTCAGGTGTTGACACTGAAGATGTTATTTTCGTTGATGAATGTTATATGCATATATTAGTATAATATATGAATAATCAGTATTTCATTGAATATACTGAAAAATTTATTCCATGTTGTGGTGGGAAAGTTGAATAAAATTAGGGGTATAATTTTCTTAGAAAGTGAAAATATCACTTGCTGAAAAATGAGAAACCAGTTCGCTTGAGAAGAGAGCTTCCAGCATTGGAAGATCCAGACTGAATAGGACAAAACACCTGGGTTTCTTAGAATAATTGAGTTTCTAGGGAAATTCAGACTTCCTGACCAACTGGCCAAATACAGGGAAAGTAGCTGGACTCATTCATATAAAGAACCATCTGTTAAATGTGTACATTTCAACCTACAGTCAAGATGATCACAGGGCCTTAGTAATTTCTTGCACATGTAAAAAATATTCCTACCCCTATATTCAGGCCACAAAGCACAGTGTAAATAAATTCTCATGATTTCTTAAATGTAGCTGTTATTTTCATATAAATCTTACCTATCTCTTATTCATATATAGTCACATGCCTTATTCATTTCTTACTCATAAAGTCAATATAAATCACTTATGTTTAACATTTGCTTTCTTCAGGCCAAAGGGGTTTTTTGGATTTTTTTTAGTAGGGAACTTCAGGTCCACTGCAGTACTCCTTCATAACACACTTGGTTTCTGCCTGTTGAAAGGCATACTGAATGATCCCTCTGGGTCAGAAAATGAATTCTGAATACACCAGCATCTAATTCTAAATTTTCTGACAATTACAGGGTAGAAAAAACTTTAAGAGAAAAATGAACCCTAGTGAGAATGTGTGGGAGGACTGATACACAATAAAAAGACCGTAAGATCACAGTTGGTAGGGAGAGGGAAGTACTATATTAGCATTAATTGATTAACTTCCAGAAGATTAAAATGACTAATATGACATTAGCAAAGAAAACATTGTTCTTTCTTTTATGTTGAGTCAAAATGTGCTTGATGCCTCATAGACGATTCTTCTAAAGGAGACTTAGTGACCTATGCCAGATATGCTCTTATATATCATTAGGATAGGTAATCAAAATAAGTTTCTCACTAATTGCTTTTGGTTGAAAAACTATGGAAAAGAAAAAAATGGTATCTTTCTCAAAAGTTAGCTGAATTAAATTTTTGAATCTTCCATTTTTGGTAGAGTTGTAAAAAGATCAGTTATAATATTAAGAGATTTTGTAGACTCACTTGATACTTAAAAAAGGTCATGGGATAAAGTTTTGATCACATTAAATCATTGAGAACCTGTGGTAATTCAGGGAGATAATGAGGATGACAAGAGAGGAAAGACAAAAAGATTGCTAATTTTTTTTCTTTTAAAGTAATGACCTACATTGTTCCTGTACTCATTTTGAATCACTGCTGTGAAAAGGAGACGAGTCAAATTTCTTAAAGTAAAACAGAATCCATTTTTAAATCATAAAAATTACTTAATATAGTTTCATTTCTATTTCTTGTAATGAATTTCATACCACCTTTTGGTATCATGTTTGCAATCAACACGAAAATGTTCTTTGAATGAAATGGTGATGCTTTTGAGGGAGAAGATACTACTAAATATTTTCCATTATTTCTTTTTGTTCTGCTTCAAGTTTGACTTAGCAGTTTCTCATTTGTCAGCTTCTTTCTGACTCCTCTTTTTTAACAAGACAGGAGGTGAAAATAAAATGAAAAAGATTGTGGGTCAAGATGAAGAGATCACTTACCAATTAATGTTGTGGGCAAAAGAGATTCAATTTAGGGAAAATGAATGTAATTTCTTCCAAGTGGAATAGTATGCTGAGAAACAAGGACAAAAACTAAAACACCTTTTCCCCACTCCCCCCTTTTCACAGGCTCGACTTCATTCTTTTATTCTGACTCCCACCCTGACTGGCACTGGGGAGATCTGAGGAATGAGAGTTGTGGTTAGAGGAAATTGGAAGGCCCTGGTACCCTGCTGGTCCCAGGATTTTGTTTGTGCAGAGAATGGTGAGAAGCTATGGTGTAGCTGTGTTCTGTATTCCATCATGTTAGTGAAGCAAGTTTTTTGAGTTGAAAAGAAGGTTCAAGACATATGTTAAATATTCCTATGCATTCATGTACCTGTGAAAATTTTGAAGGCTATCCTTAAGCTTGCACGGATAGGTTGTGACATTTTGTATGTATGGTGTGTAAAAAGACTCACATGAGCAAGTTACAAGGTCTTTTGGAATTATTTTACCTTTTTTTCTTCTGTTTTCCAATGTGTAACTACTAAATATTCTAAATAAATTCTAAATATACTAAATAAAGACAATTTTTAGTATTGTCTTGATGTTGAGTTACTGATAATGGTCTTTTAATGGAAGCTGTTTTTCTTTTAAACCTGTGTTTTATCAAACACACCTGTGCGTACATGCAAGTTCACTACATGTCAAGCTGTGATACTCCCCAGTAAACATCTTTAGTGGAGTCAACAGAAGCACTAGCAATAGTATTCTCTTTATCTGCTGGGGAAACAAATTTGCATGATACATAAAATGCATATGATTCATAAATACTGTGCTTCACACCAAAGGATGACTCTATACTAAAACTAACAAAGGATTGTCGCAATCCTCTATAAACAAAGGAGAAGAAATATAATTTATACTTCAGCCTACCATTGTGAAATTCTTCCAAAAGATAAGTAATACTTCGTGAGCATCTGCAGATATATTCAATATATGTAATAGTGATTAAGAGAATAACTATGTGATCTGAATTGTCTCTAATACCATTCCACACCTAGTGCTGATACACATTTGAGAAAGCCTAGGATCACTGATTAATTAAATGAGAAAGAATTTATTTTAATTTCCTGCGAAGTTCAGGCTGTATAATTTTTACAAGTGATTCTAGCAATATTTCCATGACTCTGGTAGAAAACTATACAGACCTTAATTCTGGATTCAGAACATGCATACTAAGAAAATTCCGGTATATCCCTAGCAAAATTGTTTCATTAGTTAACAGCACTGCTGCGAAAACCCTAAATCTCACTGTATCACTTCTCTTGAGCAATATGGTTTTGGTGGTTTTTTTTGGTGTGGTGGGGTTTTTTTGGTTTTTTTTTGTTTGTTTGTTTGTTTTGGTTTTTTTTTTGTTTTTGTTTTTGCTGTTAATTTTGTTTGTTAATTTTTTTTCACCCTAACTTTCACCTTTCAGCTATTTTTTAAATCTTTTTTTTTTTTCATCAGAATGTTGAAGACCAATTTTTCCTTGTCATCTGTGGTGTGTTGACTCCAGCTGGCAGCTAAGCCCTCATCCAGTCTCTTGCTCACTCCCCTGTGTTGAGATAAAGTTGAGATAAGGATAGTGTAATAACTGTAGGGAAAGAAGAAAATGAAAAAATCCTCAGAAGTTATGCAGAGGCAATCACCACCTTTCATCAACAATCTGATGTCCAGTCAGTCCCCACGCAACAGCTATTTTGGGAAAAACCCCATCAACCTAAACGTGACACAGTTTTATTTTTCACCATTGTGTTCTATGTCTTGGAATGTCTCTCTGGTTAGTTTGGGTCAGCTGCCCTCTCTGTCCCCTCCCAGGATCTTGTGCATCCCTAGCCCACTCACTGTGGGGGCACAGTGAGAAACAGGTCAGAAATCTAAAACACACAGCCCCATATGGACTGCTAGGAAAAAAGTAGCTCCATCTGAGCCAGATATAATACACACCTCTCAAAATATGTCTTTGCTAAGCTGATTGAACTGACCATGTAGGAGGCTATGAAGGATGGCAAGTTGGGCTACTGAAGAAGGGGTTTTGTAGTCCATTCTCTGTTCCCATCCAGTTGCAGTTTGACTGAGTAGCCCCACTGGTTCAGCCCATCTTTAACACTCTTTGTAATCTCACTAGGAAGAATAATAATTCACATTTTCTTGCAGGAGGCTACAGTTACTATTTTATTGAGTATGAAGATGTCCTCATTGAATGACTCATTGATTTGGCTTGTTGCTAGAGAAAGAAAAAAAAACCCACTACCAAATTCTGCTTTTTTTATGCTGCTCTAATTTCCCACTGAAGTTGTTCTGTAACTTGCTTGATTATAACTTATGAATATAACATTTAATAAATTGTGCTTATACTTGTACATCTTCTACCTGAAAAATGGCTCTTTAAATGAGCATATTGGTTTACATATGCATGAATATGTAAAGTTATATATACATAAATATACATATAGATATATATGGTATAATTACAGGACCTATGTTCACAGCTATTTTTAGACTTTCCATATGATGTAGTTGACAAATGTTTGCAAATTAAGAGCAGAAAAATCAAAACAAGAAAATATAAGGCATTTTAAAATAAATTTACTAATCAGATCATAAAAGTTAAAATACTTTGTCAGTTTTTGTGAACAGAAAAATAACCATTTAAAAATTTTTCTATTAATGTTGAATGTTTGTAATGTATTACTCAGTCTTTAATGTCTTTTCTGACTGTTTTCAGTTTTATTTCAGTTGTTTTCTGCCTAAGCTGTTTCAGGGTTGATAGACAGTCCTCTGATGAGCAATTTGAGAGTCTGCCAAATAAAGACTTGAGTTAGCCAATGTTATCTTTCATAAAATTATTTACCGTATCATGGCTTTAATAAGATTAAGAAATTCAGTATAGCTGATTTACATTTCCATGGACAGGTTTTATTTTTTTGAGAATGGTGTTTGAGAAGGAAGGAACAGATAAGAGAGAAAAGACAAAACAGAGACTTATCAGTCTTACATTTACCATAGAAACTGGAAAGTCTTTTCAAAAATTAATATTAATAATCATACTTGCATGTCATTGTAGAAAATGGTTTATGCAAATAAATTAACAGTAGTTATGCCTTTAATTATATGAAAAAAATCAGACTCCAGTATACAAAAAATGTACCTGAGGCTTTCCAGTATTAAGCAGATTTTAAAAAATACTAAGAAAGAGCAAAACAGAACAAATGATGATATATGCTTTGTAGTTTTGTAAGAGCAATTAAAAACTAAAGAATATGAACTTAATTTATTTGACATTGATGAGGAAGGCTTCTGGTAAACTGAAGCCATTGGTATCAACAATAAACCTTTTAGTAGTTTTGAATTTTTTTCATTTTAATTTGGAGAAGGTTTCATGTAGGTAGATATTACTGAATTTTTGTTTGCATGAATAGCTTAAAACAGTGCTTTTCCTGAGTGAAAACAAGATCTTACACACAGTTCTGTAATGAAGGTAGACTGTACCCTTTGTGTAGTCATTAAAAAAAGAAAGGCATTTGTGTGGTTGACTAGCATTTAAAGATTCCAGCACCTTTGGGAGTTCACAAAAGCTTTGTGATTGAGAGATCACACAGAGGTGCAGAAATGGGATCACCTCTGATCTCTGCCATAGGCTTCTGTACGATCTTGAATGAATCACTCAAGGTACTTGTGCACTAAGCAGTACCAAGTCAGAACAGAGCTCCCTTGAAAAGCAGAATTGACATAGCTCTTGGGGGTCACATCAGTAATTAGCTGTAATAAGTGTTGCACTGTAAGGCTATATTAGCTACATCTCTGTACAAAAATACTTTTTGTTATGGGAACGCACCCAGAAATGAATTTACCATGACTAAGGCTGTTCTCCGTATGCATGCTCCCATGGCTCTCTTAGTCACACCGCTACATATCTGTCTTATCTACTCCTCATTTAATTTTGAATAGCATCTTTTCTCATCAGCTAGTTTACCACTAACTTTTAAATAACCCGTCACTGATAGAGGACTGTGCTGCAAGACTTAGACAGAATTAGTCACACTGTGCCTTAACTGTAATAGTGGGAACACACAGACTTTCTTACCTTCTCTCTTTCTCTCCTTTCTGTCCTAATTATAAATTGATTTATTTGTAATTTCTACAAAATGGTTTTTATTATACAGACATCTTTGGATCTAATCTGCAGTGTAGCTGGTCTGTCATGTGACAATGAAGACTAGAAAAGACATGAAGACAGAAGTGGATATGAAATGCCCAGTGTGGAACAAAATTGGCAAGAGTTTTCTAGATGGGGAATAGCATGGGCATTATTTTCCTTAAAAGATTTGGTATTAGATATGTACCCAAATAAAGGATTTCAAAAATTTTTTCTCCAGGAGCTTTTTATATTCTTTACAAATTAATTAAATTACCTCAGTGTTACAGGTATTACATCCCAGATCTACATTTTGTCTAAGAATAGGAAATAATATTCTTTGTTCATCACACTTACTCTGAGAATTATGAAGTGTGTCAGAAATCTCTGCATAGGAAATGGGAATAATCTTACCAAAGATTAGCTGAACAAAAGCTTGATAGATGACTTTTTGGAGGTCCCTATGCCATCATATAGATATGGCTTAAACTAGATGTCTACACTTTAGGCAGATAAGATTGGATGAGATTAATTTCATCCTGTGGTACTCTATGTCAGACTAAGAATTACTAAAAGCTAAAGGTTAAAGAAAAAGTAATCCTATATTTAACTAACAGGATGATATAAATTTCTTTTGTACTCCATCTCTGGAAAACCCATTTCTGTATGGGCAATTTCTATTAATCTTTTTATCTTCTACTCATTCTGTCTCAGAAGAATTTTCCTTTCAGTCAGTTTTTATTGTAATCCTTTTTTAAGTTTTCTTTTCTTTTTAAAAGAGGACTCTTCCACTAGATCATGGTGTACTCACTCCAATTTTGAGGGTACCACTGCCTGACTTTCTCTCTTCATTCTCACTCCAGGCAGTAAACACTGGAGTGTCCCCTGGACCACTTCTTATTCTCCATCTCCCCTCATCTTTTTGTCTGCCTCCCCTCATCCTCTTTCTTCTATTTGATTCTTTCATTCTTTCTTTTCTTTTTTCACCATATTCCAGCTTTTCTACAGAGAAAATTCATATGCCTGAGCTTTAAGAACTGGGGTGGAATTCAAATATTTACTTAGAGCTCTAAGCATAGTTTAACTTAATAGGTTGTCTAGATAGTTAATAAAGATAAATAAAAATCTTCAGAAGGCTTTTTTTTCCAATATTAATTTTTTTCAGTCTATATTAAATGAGTCAGTTTTACTCAGATGCATATCTGTTAGTAAAAGACATCTAGACCTTTAAAGAGATGGCTTGATTCTGGACAGCTTCTTCCCTCATGACTCCCTGTCAGGCTGACATATGAACACCTTAGAGCTCCTTAAAGGAGAGTCACCCAATACAAGCACTTATCATTTCTTTTACTGGTATACACTTCATGCTCAGCTCTTGTTTGGATTTCCCTGGCTCTGAGAATCCCCATCCACCTCAATCTAGTGCTTTATTTACCACTTTTGCCACTGCCTGCCTCAATGAGTGCTGTTTTTGTGTGTTCAAGTACTGTTTTATGTGTGTATGTGTATATATCTGCATTGAAATGCTATGCCAATAGTATTTAAATAGTATGCAATCATGCCATATTTACATGACCAAGTACCTTTATGGATATATGTAAGTATATAAGTATTTGAATTAGCTACAATCAAAATAGCCTAAATTTCAGTTCTTTATCACCTGACTGACATTTCAATTTCCTTGAGTATATAGAAAATTAATCTTAATAATAATTACTGATAGGAGCATCAACTTAGTAATTCAGAACATCCATGCCAATTATCTTATTACTATATTATTGTATTACTTTATTGTATTATTGTCAATTACGGCAATTATATTACTGAGCAAAGCTCATACTGTTCAGAGGAATTTAAAATAATTTCGTTTAACATAGCAACATTTATCATTAGTCCCTTATTAGCAAGTTTTATTTCAGAATTAAAACACGCAGCTTTATATATGTGTCTGAAAAAATAAATAGCTAAGCATACTTTTTCCTATGTATGACACTGTTTTCAGAAATGGTCGGGTAGAATATTGCTGGAGGATTTATTGGAGGATTTGTTATTTATTCTAAACAGTTTCTAATGCTTATGACTCTTACTAGTTACTAGTAAAATTTGAAGGTTTTGAGGGCTGGCTTGTGGATATGCTTGGTACCCACACTCTACTTTTAGCTAATAGTAAAAGCAGGTGCTTTTTGTCAGCTCCTGTGAGCTCAGAGTGGACATTTGCCTCTGAATTTAGTATCAACTCTTGTGGTGTTCTCCCGTGTTTCAGCTTTCCAGTGTTTTTAGTCACTGTAACTGAAGGAGGGAAAAGAGACAGGTGTGTCCTCATTCTTTTGTACCCAATCAAAGATTGACTCAGGCCACAGTACAGTAAAAGGATGTTTACTAGAATGGTCAGGTAAATAGATTACTTATTTTTTTGAAGAGTACTAAAAGAAATAAATATACCTAGCTTGGGAGAAGAAGATCAAGAATGAATACAGTTGAATTCCTCATGGCTTCTCCAGGATGACAAAGACCAAAAAATCTGAAGAGATAACCTTGTGTAAAATGATCAGGTTGAAATTTAAGATGGAAGATATTTCACCACCAAGGTGGCACTCTAGGACAACATTCTACCAGGAACAGAATTAATGAAATTACTGTAGGATCAAGTCTGATCTGCAAAAGAAATGATATGTAAATGTTGGCTGCCACAGCAGAGAAATGAGCTTGGCATGATCTTCCATCTCTTGAATTAATTTTCTTCAGTTATGCTATTGAAATATTTTCAAGTTCAATGAATTTGTTTCTTACTCATGGCAGCAAAAGCAAATTCATAAGCAATATTCTTCTTGTGCTTGTACAAGCACAAGGGAAGATGCTGATGCAAGCGCTCCCTCATCTTCCAACTTGACTACCCCACTCTCAAGATTCCTTCCACAAAAGTTTTGGAAATAATATATTTTTATGCCTTGACCAGAGCATTCATGTAGAATACCTGGACTATCAAAATAGTGATGTTTAAAATATGGCACTACCATAATTGCTGAAGAGTGAATTCAAAGTGTTAACATTTCCCACCTGTTCACTTATGAATTAAACAAAATTCTAGAAATAGTGGAGAAATATATGAAGAACCAAATATTTTCATAATTTTATAAAATATGACTTTATTGTGTAAAAGATAACTGCATGGCAGTAACTTTTTTCTTCTAGCAATGCTGGACTTCGGGGCTGAAGTTGGCCTGCAGTATAAGAATTATCTAAAGCTTAGGACAATGTAACTGCTGAAGCCAGTGTGTTGATAGGTGTTTCTTTTTCTTTGGCCAATGATGTTCCTAACTAAAGAAGTTTTGGAAACACTGCGATATAAATGTGAATTGACAAGAAGAGCACATTTTGGAGACTAAAAAATCAAAAGCTTGTTTTCCCATATTTAACTGAAATTGCATACAAGTAGACAAGAAGAAATACAGCAGTTAAAAAAAAAACTAAACCTAAGCCCCCCCTCCCCAAAAAAACTCTAAAAACCCCAACAACTGATGAATGAAAAGGAATGGAGGGAGAGGGGGAAAACTCCAAAACCTTAGTTCTTTAAAATCTTTCTTACAATCTAAGTTCTTCAGAGCTTGAGGTAAATGAAAATTTGCTCAGCATCTTTTGTTTTTCTTCAATTGCAATCACATTTTTATTTAGCCACAAAATGCAGATGCATGTGACCTGTAACCTGCACTGGTCTGCAGTGTGTGATCCCAGTGTGCAGCCTCCAGCAACCGTCCTGAGTAAACGTGTATGTACAGATAATGTGGGAGCTTCTCGCCAACACAACTGCCTTTGAGTTCGGTTCCTAAAACAGAATGATAGAAAAGGGAAGAGAAATCTTTAAGTTGCTGTGTTACACTAATGTGGAATGTCAGAAAGGAATGAGCTGTACCATAACTCAACAGTAAACTTAAAGCCTAGGGATTTGACATGAAGAAAGAATCTGTTGATCTGGTCCAACATATTTAACCAGCTTTATCTGAATTCCAACTGAACCATAAATGCCTACATTTCAAACAATATAAATTGGATAAAATAAATGTATTATAGCCATATTTATCCACAGGGTTTATTTATGAATAAAAGACCATTTATTTGATTTAGCTGTATGTAGAATTAGTTCTCAGACAATGAAAAAAAAATTAGATTCATAATTATTTTCTAAATTTTTGTTTCCTTTTGGTTAAGCTACAAATCATCTTGACAAGCTTTCCTAAAACTTCACAAGAAACTAGTGCCTCTTCTTTGAAGTCATCTTCTCTTCTCTACTGTCTGTGTTTGGCCTTCTTACGAAATCACAGAATCATAGAATGATTTAGGTTGTAAAAGAACTTTAAGAACATTTTTCACTCCTGGCAGGATTTCTCTGGAAGGCTAGTTCATGACTTATATTTAAGAACCGTAGATCTCTGGCAATCAGCGCAGATTGCTCAGTGCTTCTTTACTTCTAGATTCAGGTCTTGAAATCTCTGAGGCTTCCAAAATATAATGTGCCATGTTTAGAGAGTCAAGTAGTGAGGTACTAATATGCTGCAATACTGAAAAACATGCTGTAGCACAAAACAAATTAGGCAGCTGAAATTTTCAAGGAGATACTGATTTTCCACTGAGCAGTTGATTTGCCTCTGCATTTTTTATATGGTTTCCTTTAGCTAGCACATGTGGGTCATATTCACTGGTGGGTGAAAGTTCAGAGCAGATTTTATTTTATCCAAATTGTTAATATACTTTTCTATTAATAATTTTCGAAAGAGGTGCTGGATATCCCAATAGCCTGCAATAGGAATATCCGGTATAAATGCAGGATTTGCAGACCTCTTAACATATATATTTAACAACAAATGGATAATATTTTACTTTAACAATATATTTTTTAAGTGTTTGAACATGCATCAATCAGGAGGTTAATAAATATAAACCTTTTAAACCAACAGAATTTAGGCAAACATTTGAGGTATATTTCAGGCTTAATAAGGTCTGTGTCCCTCCATTAGAGATATTTTAGCCTCTTGGAAGTATTTTACAGGAACAATAAATTTTTCAATTAAGAAAATCAAAATATAAACTACATCTCTTTACTATCCTTACTGGGCCAGGACATGCTGAATATGGAATGTAACATAAGAAATGTGCCCCAAAGTATATTCTGACTTATGAATATGAATTGCATGTTACTGGGCTTCTTATTCCTTATAACTATAATGACACAACCTAAAGAAGCCTGTAAAAAGTGTTTTTTTCTTGAGGACTACACAGGGCAAGAAAACCACAAAACTCAACTGGACGTGGCTCAGAGTACCAGTTAGGCGGCAGTTACTGTGGAGGAAGGATTCAAAAGAAAACCTTAGAAAGAGTCTTAAAAGGAAGAGGCATGAAGTGAATCAGAGTTGCTGATAATCCATATAATGAAATGCTTGATTCCGCTGATCGTAGGACACACATACAGCAACAACCTCTAATCACTAAACATCAGGTTCAAAGAAACAAAGACATCAGGAAAGCACTTGTGTTCGGCATGCAAGCAACATTAACTGTTTGATATTTTCCCATAATTATTTACTTTTGATTTTGAAACAGGTTTTTGCTCCAGTCCCATCAATATTCAAGCCAGTACAAAATGATCTTATTCCTAGTTCTGAGATAATTTGGGTGTACAACTCCTACAGGAAAAGCAAATTGAATTTTCTTTTCGAGGAAGAAGCTGTCCATCAAAAAAAGCTGTTTTATCTAAAACTTCCTTTTTTGAGAGAATGTGTCAAATTTTGACAACATGATTTACAGGAAAAAAAATATTATATATAGCTCATAGATTATATGAACAAAATCAAAATATTTTACTCCAATGTAATTAGAAGTTTTCACTGCAATTTATTTTCCAATTCTGATGATTTATATTACACTGTAACAAAACAAAGGCATTTGAGTTTTCAAAACAACATTAAAATACATCATCTCTTCTGATATATCTAAAGTTTTTGCTCTGCTGCTAGTGTTAGCAAAAAGACAAAGCACAAAATAATCTTCTGAGATGAAATTAAAAGAAAAACTTCTTTCAGAACATGAATGTTTTCCTCGATTAATCTCTTCTTTTCTTGATTTGGTAAAACTTTCAGTTCCTCAGCTCTGAACCCTCTTTACATTTAAAGGGCCTAAATCAGACAACCATGCAATCATAGATTCAAAGAGTGGTTTGGATTGGAGTGGACCTGAAAGACCATCTCGTTCCAAGCCCCCTGTCATGGGCAGGGACATCTTGCACTAGACAAGGTTTCTCAGAACCCCATCCAACCTGGCCTTGAACACTTCCAGTGACCAGGACTCCACAACTTCTCTGAGAGCCCTATTTCAGTGCCTCACCACCCTCACAGTAGGGATTTTCTTTCTGATATCTAATCAAAATCTATCCTCTTTCAGTTTCAAGCCATTTTCCCTCTGTCCTATCGCTACAAGCGTTTGTAAAAAGTCCCTCTCCAGCTTTCCTGTAGACCCCTTTAGGTACTGGAAGGCAGGTTACAAGGCCTTCCCAGAGCCTTCTCTTTTCCAGGCTGGAGAGAACTCAGCTTCTCTTCATACGAGAGGTGCTCCAGCCCTGTGATCATCTTCATGACCTCCTCTGAAGTCACTCCAACAGGCACATATCCTTCTTATGTTGGAGTCCCCAGAGTTGGATGAAGGGCAACAGACAGAGAAGAACAGAGGGGCAGAAGGTGAGAAGAACAGAGGGGCAGAACCCTCTCTGGACATGCCGGCCATGCTTCTTTAGATTAGCAGCCCAGGACACTGCTGGCTTTCTGGATTGCAAGCCCAGAACTTTAGGTCATGTGAAGTTTCTCATCCCCCAGTAGGCCCATGTTCATGTTCTTCTCCTCATATCTGCTCTCAATCCGTTCTTCCCCCAGACTGTGTTTTTGTTTTGGGTTGCCCCAACCACAGGTGCCTGACCTTACACTTGGCCTTGTTGAACTTCATGAGTTTTGCACAGGCCCATCTCTTGAACCGCTAAGATAACTTTGCAAGACAAAATTTGATTCCATCTTCTGTATTTTGTACGCAACTTACTCTTCTTTAGCCTTTTGCATTTTGTTTATTCCCCACCTTCCCCATCATTTTCAAACACATGTTGCTTTTTTGCTATTTGGTAATCTTCCTCCAGCCCTCTTGCTATAGAAATTGTTAGTTTAGATAGGTTAATCAAACCCTGATTATCCCATATCAACTGGGACTTGTTAGTATTTAGTCTCGATGACTGCATGGGCTCCCAGGTCTTTGCTATGAGCTATAGTATTGGCTTTGCTACAGGAAACATCAGAATTTAGGTAGCTTTATGAAAGACTGCAGTGTGAATCTCAGCTATGTGAGAGTTTATTAGAACCCATGAGCTTAGGCTGCAACTAAGAGGTAATTTTTAAAATGTTGATATCCCACAGATGGTGGATGATGGAACCTAAAGGACTTGTTTCAGGAATGCAGTCATCAGAACTCTATTTACTTAAAATCATCAGGAAACAAACACAAACCATTCTAAGTGGGGGAAAAAATATACAAAGTTATGATTATTTTAATTTCCTTTTTTTTTTCTCTAAGTGAATAAGTTCAATGGAAAAATATACAGCTCATATATAAAATAATTTTAGCTATTCAAGAGCTCAAAGAATTGTTCTATCTAGCCGAGAGCTGGGAAGGTGCATGATAGAAAGAAATACCAATTCTCTCATCAAAATTCAACTTATTAGATGACAAAACTCTATGAATCACAGAAGAGTAACAAATAGGCAAGGGCAGTCACAGGTTATGGTGACCTTTGTTCCTTAGCCTTTACAAGCCAAAACTGATACTACACTTGGGGATTCATTTCTAATAATGTCTCTTCCAGTGAAGTGACTGTGCTCTCCAGGCTCTCTCAGAACAGTTACTGTGAAGCACAGATGTGACAGGGCTGAGCTGCCTTTTGTAATTTATTCATGAAAGTAAATAAGATATGGTAGGTGGAGACATGCAGAACATGCAGAGATAGATAATGATCCGTCAGTCAGCTGCAGGCTGTGGAGCAAATGAGGACATCATTGTTCCCTTGAACATATGTGCCATGTTCTACAAGGTTATGGCCAGAGGTAGGAAGGAATATAGATCTACAGCCAGTCCCTCTGCAGAGTGTTGAGAACTGCATACTCCTTGAGAGCTCCCTGCTGAAGGACAGTGTCTCAGGCAACCCCTGGATTTAATAAATCAAAGGCTCTCAAAATGCTGTCACTGGCCTTATAGAATGTAACACAAGACTTTTTTTTCACTGCATCAAGAAGCACCCTGACTACCAAATAAAGCAAGAAGGATATAGTCAGCTTCCAGATGCCTCTGCTTCAACCAGACCTTTCCAGCTATGCCTGGGGTTTGTGCAGTCATTCCCCATGTGTTGGTACCTTATCTATGTGTCATGCAACCTAACTTTGTATTTAAACTTTGAATTTGAATGGAAATCTTTTCCTTCCTTTATTGTGTTTCCTGAAGGAATATTTTCATACCCCTTCTTTGCAGTAAATGGATTATTTAAATAAATGTTGTATGCATATAATTATGAGAGTTCTTTTGTTTTGAAAGAATATTAATATACCCTGTTTTAGCAGTAGTTAAAAACAAAATGTCCATTATTTTGCATATTGCAATGTCTTCAGTAAGCCTAAGTGAAAATCCTTAGTTATAATAGATTACTGAAGTTATCTTAAATATTTACAATGGTTGCAAATATAATTAAACTGAAACACCAACATGCATATTATTGAATCCTTGATAGTTTGCAAAATATGCTAACAGTTTCTATAAATAAGCCGACTTAGGACTGCTTTGTAACAGACCCTTGCTACTTAGCTCACAATATCACAGATTCGCAGTTCCATATCTTTATATAAAAGGTATGAAATAAAGTCAAGATATTACCAGTCATACTGTTATTTTTAATCTTATTAACCTCACAGTTTCACAGAGAACGCCATATATCCAGTGATAGCTGCAGAATATACAAATTCCTTACTATTAGACCTCTACCCTGGACTTCTTCTGATGTCTTTTCTTAAGTAAGAATTCAAAATTTTGGAAATTTCACCCTCATATTTTGATGGCTGTACAATTAATTTGATGAAGACAATGTTATGTTGGTTCTTTATCTGCAAGAAATTTGTATATATAACATAAATATTTAGGCATTTTTGCATGGTGCATTTGTTATAATGTCAAAGACTAAAATATATCTTCAGTTCTGTTATGTTTAGTAGGTGGTGTCTCAAGCCTTTCACCCGCAAGAAAAGTTGCAGACTATGAGGACAAGTAGATTTAAGAAATAGAAGTAATTTGGACAGGAAAGATCTTTTGTATCTCTGTAGACTAAACTAAGGGATGTCTGTGGGGCCTTTATACTCACTAATGTGACCCTACAAAGTTCTGCAGAGTACAGTGGGCTTGAAATGTCTGGATACAAGCCAGATTCAGTCTGGAAGTAATATAGCTTCATTCACACAATCCTGCCCCAAAACAATAAAACTTTTCTCTCCAGACTGCAGTGGTTATGCAGCTATACCAGCTCTCATCTTCATAAGCCTTGGAAACTGCATTGTGCTCCACTGTATGGTCTAAATTCACCCTTAGCATTTGACTGCAGGGCAATTGCAGGCACCTCCCTTTTCAGCACACTTCTGAGACTGAAGGTGGGTATAGACTGCTTATTGTGTGAGGGGAGTTTACTGGAAATGACAAAATTAGGCCCCAATACTTTTCAGATTTGACTGTGGTTTTTTTCAGAAATCCACATTTTAATGAACTGAATTTTTGTGGCACACCACAAGACATCATCTAGAAACTGTAATTCTGTGTTAATGAAGCACTGGTATTTTTAATTTCCAGTTAATTTCTTCAGGGATTTTTGTTTGATTTGGCTTTTATTGAATTGAGACATTTTTCTTGTAGGAGATGTTAGCTGTTTACATAGTTAAATCAGGTGGGTTGAAGTTGAGATACAGCCATAATTATATTCTGGATGCAAAATGACTCTTTTATATTTACCACTAACCTGAACACATAGGTATAAAGGCTATGTTATGTTTATGGTAGAAATGAACCAGAAATGTGCACCTGCTGCAAAGGCAAATGGTTACATCAAACTCAGTATTGCCAGCAGGTTGAGGGAGGTGATCCTTCCCCTATACTCAGCACTGGTGAGGCCACACCAAAAGTACTTTATCCAGATCTGACATCTTCAGTACAAGAGAAGCAAGGGCATATTGGAGACAGCCCAGAAAAAGGCCACAAGAACAGCCTGGGCAATCATTAACTGTATGAAGTTTAACAAAGGCAAGTGCTGAATCCTGCACCTGGAAAAGGGCAACTCTGGATCTATGTTCAGACTGGGAATGAGAGGCTAGACAGCAGCACTGTGGAAAGGGACCTGGGGGTCCTGGTGGATGGCAAGTTGAACATGAACCAGCAGTGCCCTGGCAGCCAAGAGGGCCAAGTGTGTCCTGGGGGGCATCAGGCACAGCATCACCAGCTGGGCAAGGGAGGGGATTGTCCTGCTCTGCACAGGGGTGGCCTCACTTTGAATACTGTGTGCAGTTTTGGGCACCAAAATATGAGAAAGATAATAAATGATTAAAGAGAGTCTAAAGTAGAGGAACAAAGATGATCTTGAGGGTAAATGATTGAGGTCACTTGCTCTGTTCAGCCTGGAGAAAAAGAGACTGAGGGAAGACCTCATCATGGTGTACAAGTTCCTTGTGAGGGGAAGGGGAGGGGCAGACACTGTTCTCTTCTGTGTGGTGACCAGGCACAGATGATGAGGGAATGGCCTGAAGCTGTNAGATGATGAGGGAATGGTCTGAAGCTGTGTCAGGAGAGATTTAGGTTAGATACTATAAAAAGTTTCTACACTCAGAGGGTGGCTGGGCACTGGAACAGGCTTCTCTGGGAAATGGTGACAGCGCCAAGCCTGACAGTTTAAGCATTTGGACAATGCTCTCAGATACATGGCGTGACTCTTGGTGTGGTCCTGTGAACGGCCAGGAGTTGGACTTACATGAGCCTTGTGAGTCCCTTCCAACTCAGGATATTCTATGATTTTGTGATTCTATGATTAAGGATCTGGAGCATCTCTCCTTCAAGGAAAGGCTGAAAGAGTGCGGAATATTAAGCCTGGGAGAGGGAAAGCTGAGGGGGAAATCTCTTTAATGTGTGCAAATACCTGAAGGGAGGATGCAAAGAGGACAGAGCCAGTCTCTTTTCAGTGGTGCCAAGTGACAGGATGCAGCGGCATGGACTCCAAAGCAGCCTCCCCCACGCTGCCGGGGGGAGGCTGCTCTCGAGATCAAGCATGCCTGGGAAGCACACAGTGGCTGCGGGCTATGAGACTGTCCAGACGTGGTCTTTGCAGAGTCGTAGCAGTTCGAGAAAGGCAGCTTTTCCATTCTAGGTTTCTAAGCGGTTTATTAGGATAAGAAGGGGGAGGACTGGGGAGGGGAGAGGAGAGTCAGGGAAGGACACAAGCTCTATGAAAGCTGGAATCAAANCAGCGGCATGGACTCCAAAGCAGCCTCCCCCACGCTGCCGGGGGGAGGCTGCTCTCGAGATCAAGCATGCCTGGGAAGCACACAGTGGCTGCGGGCTATGAGACTGTCCAGACGTGGTCTTTGCAGAGTCGTAGCAGTTCGAGAAAGGCAGCTTTTCCATCCTAGGTTTCTAAGCGGTTTATTAGGATAAGAAGGGGGAGGACTGGGGAGGGGAGAGGAGAGTCAGGGAAGGACACAAGCTCTATGAAAGCTGGAATCAAGGTGGGCAGGTCTGAGTCCCGCCAGGCCTTTTATTCGTGGGGCCGGGAGGCGGTGCTGACTCACANCTGCTCTCGAGATCAAGCATGCCTGGGAAGCACACAGTGGCTGCGGGCTATGAGACTGTCCAGACGTGGTCTTTGCAGAGTCGTAGCAGTTCGAGAAAGGCAGCTTTTCCATCCTAGGTTTCTAAGCGGTTTATTAGGATAAGGGGGGGGGACTGGGGAGGGGAGAGGAGAGTCAGGGAAGGACGCAAGCTCTATGAAAGCTGGAATCAAAGAGGGCAGTTCTGAGGCCCGCCAGGCCTTCTATCCGTGGGGCCGGGAGGCGGTGCTGACTCACATTAGCCAGTCAGAGACAGTCAGAGGGGAGGGATTAGGGGAAGGGAAATACACAACAAAAACAACAAGACAAGGGCCAATAGGCACAAACTGCAACGCAGGAACATGGAGAAGCACTTCTTCACTGTCAGAGTGGCACAGGTTGCCCAGAGAGATCGCGGAGTCTCTCTGCTTGGAGATATCCAGAAGTTTTCTGGTATTGGTCCTGGTTAGTTGGCTCTTTGGAGCCCTACTTGAGCAGATAACCCTTACAGGTTCTGTCCAATCTCAACCATCCTGTGATTATATGAAATCACTTTTCCTATTTCTATTACCCACTGATAGAGTGCAAAGAGGAAATTATGATGATTATATTTACCATGATCCATTATCTCTCCAAGATTTTATTTCCAAATTGTGTGTTTAGATGGAATGGGTCTTGTACCAGGTGGTGCTTCAATGCATGCCCAACTTATGCAGGGAGCCAGTTGCTGGAACTCTTTGGGTCTGCATTGACATGGGGTGTTCTAGAGAGCTAAATCTGTATCCCAGATCAATGGCAGTAGTTACAATAAATTATGAATACGAGTTATTTCTTTTTCCATTTGCCTCTTCCTGAAAATCAAACCAGATTTTTCAACATTTCCAATTTATTTTATTTATTCTGATCACCCAGAAAGTCAACATATTTAAAATCATATTAGTGCATGAAGAGTGCTCTTTGCTGTGTGACACCCTTTCTGCTCTATAATTTTGTCAGAAACAGGAGTATGTCACAAGTTAGCATAGGCTTTAGATACTACAGTATACTCCAATACTTTCTTTTCTGAGTTTAACCTGGTTGGAATTCCTGCCCTTTCTGCAGCTAGACCTTTCCAGCAAGGCCTAAGTCTTATTCCCGGTTTTGCTCCTCTACCCACAACTAGTTCCTCTACTCATTGTATGAATCACATGTTTCAGCTTTGTATTTGAATATTTAGACCTTTCAGATTTCAAATTACGTTGGACCTAGTTGCTGCCATTTCAGAGACCAAGAGTTTCTCAGGCCCACTCCAAATGGTAGCCTTCTACAACCCTTGTTTGACTTCCAGAGTTTGGGAAAAGAAGAAAAGGCCCATGTCCTGGAGGTCCCTAGAACCCATGAGGATATCCAGCTTTTGTGACATGAAGGAAAAACAGTTCAGCTGCAGCCAGGAAGCCAGTTTTTCTCTCACAAAATGAGTGGCGCTTACTTACAAATTCTGAATCTTTTCTTCAGTGACATGTTAAAAAAATTTCCAATGGAAAAATTAATAACCAGAACACACTGAGATAACTGTGTGGTGACAAGGATTTGTGGTCCAGTCAGTGACACAGAACAGAATGTACAGCATCAGTGACTGCTGACCTTCAGAGGCACTGCATATCCAGAGTCCTGTGTCAAATGATCTGGTTAGGATACTTAGTTTTATCTTACTCATGAAATCCATCAAATTTCAATGGAGTCCAAATAAAAAATTCTCTATTGCTGCAATAGAGAACTCAGTAAGATTTTCAGCTGAATAAAATCATTCCAGAGAGATGAAGACACTCATCACAGATTTAAAAAATGTGACATCTGTACAAGTTTGTGCATTCCCTGTATATTTGAGCACATACATCCACTTACCACACAGAGGTACAGGACTTACAAGGTAGATAGAGAGGGAAGATTGAACCACTAACATTGAAAAAATACTGGGAAAAGCCCCAAACCTTTGCAGAGGGCGTATATGCCTTCCAGTTTCCCTTGTCCTGCTGCATTCTCCACCTAGATCTGAAGGAAAAAGCCTGTTCTGGAAGGAGATCACAGGAATTGCAGGAAAAATGCATCCCTTGAATTCTTGAAGAGGGACAGGTTTTGTTTACACTGTACACAGAGAAAGCGACTTCATACCTCCTTAAGGTACCTAATACTTTCAAGGGCTAGGAGTTTTGGTTGTTAAAATATATTTCTGCAAATCAGTCCCTCCTTGCACAGTGTAATCCATCTGATTTGTAAGACTACATGTGCCACAGCAAGAGCTGTGCCTTGCTTGTTTAAGGCTATGGTTTTTAAATTCCACTTTCTCAGGAGAATAGTGCAATGCAAAAGCTGCTGGGGGTCTGATCTCAAACAGTGTCAGCCTAAGGTTTGAGAAAGTATCTACTGATGTCTAAAAAAGCTGCTTATTTTTCTCTTTCGAAATTCTTATATTTCAGGAAACTTTTAGCTAGACTTAGTGTATTGAATCTGTGCATTCTTAATTTCCAGAAAATCCAAACTAAAGTATGGGATTTTGAGCGTCAGCCTGCTCAGTGAAAGCACTGAGTCCTCACTGTGGGAGACTGATATGCCAGTGTCACAGAGAAAGAGAGAGAGAGATCATAAATACAAATCTAGCGAGACTCAGGGGGCTGAAGCAGATAAATATCCTGATGGTTTACGTGCAAAGATACTAAGATGACCCAAACTTGTGGAGCACCAGGTGGAGCTAAAAAACTGGTTGTTATGTCACAGGTGTGTGGGGCTTGGCTCCTGCTCACTGCAAGTGTCCAGGAGCTTTTCCCTGCTGAACCCTTCTCAAGGACAGCAAGGCAGCTTCTCAGCAAACCCAGCTCTGCTGCCAGCCTGGGCCTTTTTCAGAGGTTTAAGATCTGGTCAGAAAGTTTAAGGATTTTTGTTTTGGTGGAGCAAAAAACCTACCTCATTTACTTACATAAATGACACAGAACTAACTTTTATGGAAAAATAGAGAATAATTTCTAAAGAAAATTCCCAGGGAAACTGTACTTAAAAATTGATGAAGCTGAGGGCTTACTTTGTTTTTAGTCAATGTTGTACTCTCTATCACAAATATTGTAATAGGTGTAGATGTACTTGCTCAAATTGGGAACTTACTATACAAGCACTGTGTAAGTAGAGGCAGGAACTGGTCATTGGACAGAATGAATATACTTTGGAAAACAATTTTCTTTTTTATTTTCAGGTTACAAAGCATCAGAAAATTCTAACAGAGTGATATGTTTAAGGGGCACGGCAGGGTTTTAAGCAAGAAATATTGTTGGCATGGGACACATCACCTCTGAGAATGCATTGGTATTATTGTGTCGTCTACTGATTGTGCTGCTGCTTCAGAAAATAATGCATGAAGTCTGGCTAAATTGTTTTTGAAATATCATCTTGGAGGCAGTTTTCCTCTCTTAAGACCCCAAGTGGCTAAAGCAATTGAAGGGAATATAACACAATCAAACAGATGTAATATAAAGGCAAATAGGCAGGAGAACTGATAGTTTTCTCTCCAAAACAGCAGGAGATGATAAAAGATTGCAGGAAAGGAAGAAGTGAAATAGAGGTGTAATAGAAAGTCCTGGATCCAGTAACATGACTTGCAAGTCATAGACCAGTGGGACAAAATCAAGGACCAAATTTTGAGAAACCAAGAGATGAAACTGGTTTTAATTTCATAAATATTTTGTAATTTTGCATTATTACTTTAAATAAGAAAAACATTAAAAACTAAATTGAATTATATTTTTGAAGTTTATACATTATTCAGGACCAGTTTCTGCTGCAAATTATTGTAATATATGCTACCAAACTGGTAAAAAAAGTTAGAAATTCAAGTATTTTTAATACTGAAGCATATGGGACATTTCTTACATACTGTTAATTTTTCTCATATCTTGTATTCCTTTCACTCTTTTAAATTCCATTTTTTCCTTCTATACGTCTTCTTTTGAAGGTTTTGATTGTTTTTTCTTCTTGGAATTTATTTTAATATATTTAGCAAAAGAAGTAAGACTATTTCTTCTGGGAGTTCTTTTTAAATGTTTGCTATTCTGTCAGAATAAAAATTTTGATGCACAATGCAGATTTGGACATTCTGTGTCTCAGTTTCTTATGAAAGTATTGACTAGTATGACTAGTAGGCAATGAGTGGAGGCTACACACTATGGAAAAAATACAGGTTTTATACATAATGTATGGCACATAATTTTATTTTAAAAATAAGCTAGCTGAATAAAAACTACTACTGTAAAATAAGAATGAGCAGTAAATTTAACAGCCAGAATGATGCAACATTCTCTCCAATTCCTATTTGTGAAATGTCATCATAAACTTGTGAAATTCGATCATAAAAAGCAGTATTTTCTAAATAAATTTCAAGATTCATCCATACTCATTCTAGCTATTGCATTAATGAAATAGAGACCTGCTCTGTTGTCTCTGAAATCAGTGGAAAACTGATTTTAAGGGTAACAGAAAACCTCTTAGAATTCAGATGCCCTTCCAGTGCTTAACCGAAAATTTTGTTAAGTGGGTAAACATCTGTTAGAGATAACAAAATTGAATCAGAAGAAAACTCACACATTACCCTAAATGAATATGAAAAAGTAAAATCTTTGGTATTGTAGGTAACAGCTGCTCTTACTCATTTATGTCAGGGCAAAATAGAAGAATATACTTGCATTAGGAATTGTTCTGTATCATACTGATGATCCTTTCCATTTGTAGAGGAAGTGATTATTTGGGAGTTAACTTACTCATTCCACTTCTACCCAGACTTCTATAGCATAACAGACACATCATTTTATAAGCAATGAACATATTACCTAATTACATTCCAGATTTCTTTTTTTCTGACTGTTCACAGCACATTCTGGGTTTTTTAGAATGGTGCCACCACAGAGCAATAATATCACTTTCAGTGACAAAACTGCAGAGGGTTTAAGTGTATGATGTTTAAGAATAGTAACATGAAAATCAGCCATTTTTTATTACTGCCCTGCAATGTCGGTTCTTAATGACAAGCAGTATGCAGTTATCATCAATTTCGCTAAAAGAAATCAAGACAGGAAAGAAAGCAGGCTGTGAAGTTAAGAATGCTAGAGAAAAACTGTTCAGCTCTGGAGAATAATGTGACAAACACAAGGTCTGTGGAAAAATGACTTTGCCAGACACTGTGATCACAACTCCTGCCCAGAGAAGCTTGCAAGTTACATTGCTAACTAGGTAAGAAATTGTACTGACCTTTTCATTGTATTACAAGCATACTGTTATAATGTGATTGCTATTGAAATTGATTTTGGTAGCAGCACAGGAGACTCATTTTTGTTGTATATTGTGCGTTGGTTTTTTTAACAGTTTAAACTCATCTTAATGCTGCGTAATAATATATCTTTCCTCAGATAGTGGTTAATCATGACCTTAAACCCATGTACAGAAAAAAAAAAAACCTTCCTGAAAAAAATACATGTTTCATGCTTCTGTCTAAAATTCATAACATCATTCTTTCAATATGACAATGAAAAAATTATTTAAAAACCAAATAAACAAAGAAGGATTATGTTCCTAAAGCCTTTTTCAAACAGCTCTAAGTATAATGTTAACTGCAAATTATGCAGAGGTAACTTATCGTACAAGTAACTATAGAAAGAAGCCAATCTCCCAGTCATTATGGGAGTTTAGATTACATTAAATGTAATCATTGCATGTAGTTCTTCTATAATAAGTAATGTGGTACCCTGGTGTAATGTGGTACCCTGGTGACATACTAGTACATATATATGTATATATATATATATATATATATTTGTTTATTATAAAGATGACTAAGAACACCTTTATAGTGTGGGGAGTTTTGTCTTTCTAAAAAAACAATAAAGTAGAAATAGTAATGAAATTCAATTCAGTACCTGACTGCATCCATGTTTTCATATTTTGTGTGTAACAGAATAAATAAAATATATGATGGTGGGGAGACTCCTCGAAAGATTCACATTTTAAAGCCTTCTCATGAGAAAATTCACATCTCCCAGTCAAACAGATCTCTCAGCCTCATTCATAACCTCCCATTCCAGCCACCCCCTACCGTGATGGATCCTCAAAAACAGAACAATAATTTAGTATTTTTATCTTAAGAGCGCCTACAGAAGCCTGAGGACAAAACCAAAGGAAGTGCTAATCTTTATGCATTATTAAGAGATAAGGTGTAATATGGTGTTGAATTAGTATTTCTGAGACTCTGTTGCTATTCATCTTAAATTGTTTAGTGTAACTATACCAGATTATGATGTATTCACTGTGGAGTCATCTATTCTCATATATTTAATTTGTAGTGTTATGGTCAGGAAGAAAAATAATTCAGATTATAAACTTGAATACTGCAGCATAACAGTAGCTCAAGATAAAACCTACACATGGATTTTGCCATTAGCACAACAGATAAATTCTTATGCTATGAGACTGATGAACTTGTTTCTAGTAGTATACTAAATTAATAGCATTACATGATGGATAATAAGTTTTACAAAGCATTAAACTGCCTTAATGCTATGACATGCACATATCAGGAGATATCTGGAGTACTTCCACAAGGAGAAAGGTATTTGTCTATGAAAGACAGTGATGTGGAAAGAGAGAAAATGGTATTAGGAGGGATGAAGAAAGTAAATATTTTGTGACATTGCAAAAATTATGCAATAATATTAATTTTTATCATTGGTTTTCACTCAGATCTTGCTTGTTACTGTCCCTATAATTATTTGATTTGACAAGGAAAGTCATCATTGTCCCAAATTGCAATAACAGAATGGACATATTGGGCATTAGTGACAGAATAATTTATGAATCAAGTAAGACCTTATAAGCAAGTACTGCCAACACTATTTAATTTGCAGTGATGGAAATCAAGACCTGGTGACAGCTGCTATTTCAGCTATAGGTTGAAATTCGCTACAGCATTCTTTTAGGAAGCACGAGGGGAAAAATGCATGAAAATGGAAAATAACAAAGAGTTTATTCTCCTCTCCACTGGTTAAAAAAAAAAAAAAGGTCTTCCCATTAATTGCAAAAGAAATCATAAATGTGCTCTTCCGAAAGCTGTTGCTGATGTTTTAGCATAGGATAAAAAGAAAATTCAGAATCTTGGTTTAAAAATGTAATTCTACTAAGCAAAAAAGAAATGGGGGTGATGCTGACTATATTAAGTCAAATGACTCCAGGAAACCTACATTGTATGACATGTCATTTAAATATTTTTTAGGTAACAAACATTTGGCATATGTTAGGAAGTCTAATAATAATACTTGAGACATGACACTCTACAGGTTAAGGATTAAGGAAGAATATTTCAAATTTCTCACATTGGCAAAACATGCCTAGGATGAGGGCTTTGCTTGTTCTGAGTATGTAAATTTTTATATAGTAACTGCAACTCAGTTTTGATAGCAACAGACAAAACAGAGAAAATATTTATCTTTTCATCAAGTCTTAGCTTTTGCAGATAGAAAACGACACCTCTGTGGATTTGCCAAAATAATAACTCAATTTTGGGGCAACTGTGTGCTCCTGACAATTGTCAGTATCTGTTTATAAATCACGAGCCTACAATGTATTTGCCATTTACTATCAGCAAAAATACTTAATATTTTTCTGGATACAGAATCATATTAATAATAAAAATTAGTCTTTCTGTTGGAAAATTGAGGAAACTCTATAGTCAAGATTTTTTTAATTAACCTAGGCAAAGCATACCAGACCATGCTAAAAGAAGCAGTCTCAATCTGTCTGAAGAAGCAAATAGATGATGTATTTTAAAAGGCCATTGCAAAATTTACTGAACTTTTTATCTTCTTCTTGTAGGTCTTACTGTTTTTGTAGTCAATGGAATTTTCACCTGTGCACTAAGACCTCATAGGGAAATGTTTATATTACTCTATAATTTATTTGAGTTGGTAAAAAGTGAAGAAATGTAAAGATGCAATAAAAAAGAAAACATTTTAAACAGTGATTTAGAAAAATAATTAACCTTACTGTTTAAGATATTATATAGACTGTTTAAGATATTTTATAGGCTGCCTTTTTTTTTTTTGGTTTGTTTTGTTTTGTCGGTTTTGGTTTTGGATTTTCCAGGCCCTCTGCCATAATTTCCAAAATAACATACCATTAGATTTAGAAACATACTTCTAAAAAATTGAATTATTTAGATTCCTATCCTAATGCCATGGCAATCACTCAAGGAAGTTATAGTGATTTATTTGGCAGCAGAATAAGGTTGTAATTAAATTTAAATCAAGCAACAATGTATGTGTTGACTTCCACTATAATCAGGTTGACTATTCCACTGGACTTCATTCTGAAATACTCAAAGAGAAGTTCTATCTTCACAACACATTTGGAAGGGAGTTAAATATTGTTCTCCACGTACCTGTCTAAAGAGCAGAATTTTAACTCTATTTAATCATATAATTTTTTGGGGGATGGGAGTTTCAGGGATTTTTTTTCTCTAACTTATTGCAATCCTGAAAATTTTCTTCTTAAGTAAAAGTTTTTTAACTTTTTCTAACTCTTTGACAAAAAGAACAGTTTTTTAAAGGAAATTAGTAAAAATACTCAAATCACTCTAATTCATCTATAACAATAAAATACTCAAATTCAGACAGTTAAGTTGCACATAGCAGTAGTAAGTGTGATTTAGATTCTGTAACAAAGTTTTGCATTTTTATTACCCTTTCAGTTAAAATAATTCTGATGTGATTTATATATATATGTCATAATTACCAGGCTTACTAGAAATTTCCCTGTTGCAGTTGTTCCTATAACCTCACTTTTGCTTTATTGAAATGTATAATCCACTGTAAAGGTGTAAAAAACTCCAACAACAACAACCAGATCCCAAAGTAATAATGAAAAATGAATTCTGTTTATGCATGACTCGTGGGATACTTAGGGCCTATTTCAAACCTAATGTCAGTCAGTCCTCAGTAGATCAGAAATGTATGAGAGATTTTGTTAACTTCTAATTCATTAGATTCAATTTAGGTACACTTTTTTTTAATGGATAGCTATAATTAGCATTTCCCCCCACACCCAAAAAACCCACAAACAAACCAGCAGAAAAGAAGTGACTTTCTCAGACTCTTATATTCCCCTATTAATCAAAACAAAACATATCCACAAGATATGATCATTATAAACTGAAATACGAGACAGGAAGGGACAAAAAAAAATCTATCTGATATTGAGAGTGTTAGCCAAGTGTGGCTATCCAAGCTGCACTTTAACCATGATGCTACAGTAGTGATTAATGAAGTACTCTGGTTTATTTTTAAGTTCATGAAAGCCTTGGGTGTACATAAGTCAGCTTTCATTTCCAAAAATTCATCAGTAGATAACAAAAGTTTAAGTTGTTTCACTCTTTTGCTCTTCAGCTGATCATAATTCTGACTGCCAGGAAAAAAATTCAAAAAACAAACTTCTCAACTCCAAATGATTTTCTTTTTTGTGTTCTAATCTTCTCTCCTGCTTGAGACAAATATAAATAAATATTTTTCTTTGCATTAAAAATCCCAGTATGAAAATACTAATGATTTTAAAATTAAAGCATTAATGTTTTCCAAAAACATTTCTGTCAATTTCAAATAAATACTTAACCTTGTATAAGTTCCAATAACTATTTTTTTTTTTATCTTTCTAGGAAAATGGTGGTACCAGGAAAAAAGTTTCCTTAATGTAGGGAAAAACATAGTAAGAACACCATGATTTCCTCTTGATTCATCAGCACAATGGTTTGCATCCATATCTAGGTTGTGGAAAACTTGCTTTTCTCTCATGTCTGAAGGGATTTGAAGGAATTCATGCCACTTCTTTGAAGAGTGTTGTGGATCTGCATATCGCTCTTTTGAGAAGTGTTTCTCTCAATCCCTCTTGATAAAGGGTTTAATTTAGTCTGTAATATTTAAATATTCATGTAGTGAGCAAAAGTAAAGAAACCAAAGACTGTAGTTTGGGGCAGTTACTTGCTGTTGAAGACTGAAATGTTACAATCAGTGGCTTAATCATTGTTAAGAAGGAGTTTTGCCCATTATGGCAAAACCGTATAAAGAAGCTGCGACCACCAAAGCCCACCCCTCCCTGAATATGCCACCTCACTGGAACTTTGGACTGTGAGTTAAGTCGCCTGAGAGAACCTGAGATAAGATAAAGGTGCCACTATTGTCCAATTATCTCAGGTCTAGGGAGAAGTAAACAAGGCTGAGGGAGAAGAATGCATCCAGAGAAAAGCCAAACCCAGTTCTGTAAATCGTCTGTGGCTGGTTTTGGGATGTGGGAGGCCACAGTTAATGCAAACCCAGTGAAACAGATATAATTTTTAGTGAACTAGAATATTCAGTCCTTTCCTTTTTCTCTTTTTTTTTTCAAGAAAAAAAAATCTATGTTAGATACATTAAAAAAAAAAAGCTTCTGAATATGGACTAAGACTTCTAACATAGGAAGACACAGAAGAAAGTCACTTGCCAGTTTCCTCTTTTCTTTGCTCTTTTTGAACCAGAACATTACATAACTTTCAGCAGTTAAAAAAAAAGTCATTGATTGAAAGAGCTGTCTGGCTGAGATACATTTCTAACAATTATTGATTATGATAATTTCATTATAAGAAGATAATTTCATATAAGAATGTTGTGTGTGATGGACAACTGTGTTTTCCAATTCAGCATAAAATTTACGTTATCTACTAGCTCACAATAAATTAAAAGGTAACAGTGGTTGAAATACACAAGCTCTAATCCACAAGAGCTTTTCCTTGATTAGTATCAAGGGTGGTATTTCTTAAATAAGATTTAGGATCACCTTGGTGGTTAATAAAAGGTGACTAGGGAAAAAAAGGCAAAACAAGAGATTTTGGATTTAGTGCTGAAGACAGATATCAATAGAATGAAGTAGTGGTTAAACCTTGGGAGGAATTAACATACTGGAAAATGAACTATGCTAATAGCAATACTTTGTTCTGAAGCTCTGACACAGCATCACACATTTTTTGTTCCTGCTTTTTGAGTACCTCTGGTGTGCAAGAGAAATCATATTTGATGATACAGGCCCAAAATACATTCCTGGTATATATTCTCAACTACATGCTCCAATTACTGACATTTCTCAGCACAAGAGTGTAACAGAAAAGTGGTGCAGTAATGCAACAGGAATTTTATTAAACTCATTCAAATATGCATTTGCACTCATTGATGCAAATAAGATGAATAAGCCCGGGTAGAAATAATCAGGATCAGTGCAATGTTAAATATAAATATTAAAAATTTGTCTTTGTTGACATCTATAGTTTTCAAACTAATAATGTTTTTTAATCTTTTCCCCATCCTGGTCAGAAACTCTTCATTAAGCTAAAATTCATTGTAAATACATTTAAATTAATTCAAAGCAGAATTTGAAAGTCAAAAGCATACAAAAAGTGCCTGAAACTTTGGACATTTGAAAATGCCCATCATTTACTCTTTCTGGTAGACTGCTACAGATGGTTAGAAGTAGTCTTATATTTGTGTACTGTGGTCCTCATAAAACTGAGAAAAATAACATATTAAAATAAGAGTTATTTTACAAGTCAGTTAAACCAGACAAATCAAGTAGATTAATTAAATCTTCACCAACATTTGAATACAGATTTGTGATCTCATATAGAGTTGATACTATCTGATCAACTTACAAATTCTACAGGTTTTAGATTCTCCAGAATCCACTCAAGCAACAAGAAAGCATTTTCAGCCTCAAGGAGTTACCTTAGGTGGTGACCTGAGCCAAAGGAAGAGTCCTCAACTGCAGGCCCAGTGCTCCAAGGAGGAACTGACTCAACTGATCTTTCTGCAGTACTTCATTTATAGACCATTCAAACCTGATCTTTGGTCAAATATGGTCACTTTTTACCTCACTGGCCAGGTGTCTTACCTTCTGCCCCACAACAGTCACTATGCAAATGTGATGGAGGCTGGCCTGCACAGGGCCAGGTATTGGGCATACCTGAAGCCAGCCATGACATGCCTGAGGTCAGTTGCAGGTAACTGGAAATCCCACAGGGCTGGGTATACCTGCTACAGGGCTTAATGATGAAAGATGTTCTGCTGGACCTTATACTCACAAGAAAGGAAGGATTCACTGGGGATGTGAAGGTTGAAGAAGCCTTGGCTGCAGTGACCATGAGAGTTGAGTTTAGAATCCTAAAATGAAACAGAGCAAAAAGCAAGACCTCAGCATGGGACTGCAGGAGAGAAGACTTTGGCCACTTCAAATATCTGCTTGGAACAGTCCCTTGGAAAAAGGCCCTGTAGGGAGGAGTGACCCAAGAAAACTGGTGAATATCAAAGGTTGACCTCCTGTCCAGGAGTAGTCCATCCCGCCAAGTAGGAATTGAGACAAAAATCGCGGTTGGTTTGCAAGGATAACGAACTTAAGAACTCCTGGCCCAGCTTAAGAATAAAAAGGGAAATATACAGAAGTTGGAAACAGGGACAGGAAACCATGGATGAATACAAAGCCGCTGTCAGAGCACCCAGGGAGGAGGTTAGCCAACCAAAGCCAAAGGCCAACTCTAAATTAATCTCTCCGGAGAAGTGAAAGATAACAAGAAGTTATTCTTTATGTGCATAGGTGACTGCAGAAAGGCTATGGAAAATGTGTCCAAGAGTAAGTTCTGTCTTGTTTGGAATCTGCACACCTCCATATGCAGCTGGATGCAGAGCATAACTGGACACCTCTGTTCTCCAACTTGTGCCCTTCTCACCTCTGCCTTTACTAAAGCTCTGTTCCCAATCCTGTAAGACTTTGCTTTCCATTCACTGGAGGGAGAAATCTATCTTTTTTAGCTGAAGAAGAGGTTTAAAAAGACAATTTCCAGCAGATTATTGACCATTATTCCCACACCCTTTGAAAATCTTCAGATTCTATAATGTCCCATAACATTTGTACTTAGGTAAGAGAATTATATGTACCCACAGTAAAATATGTATTATTTGTTGGTTTACAAATCTTTCTGGCACCATATTGATGTCATGTTTACTATTTATCAGTCTCCAGACATTGCACCATCTGAATATTTTAGCAGTGATTATAACATTTATATAAAAGAAATAGCTAGAATAAAAGGAAATTCTGGGATCCAACTAGGAATAACATTCATTACATTCATTAAGAGATAATTCCTTATTTACAAATATTTTTGAGAATTTAACAAAACTGTCATATTATTTTTGTATTGTTTTAGGGGTTTTATATATGTGTATATATATAAAAATATATATTATATATAATATATAAAATATATAATATATTATATATATTATATATAATTAATATATAATTCTATATATAATATAGGTAATATATAAATTTATTTTATATAATTAATTTTTTATATGTATATATAGCTATATAAAAAATAAAATTTTTTACATAGTGCCATTACTGCATCAATGTTAAAATATAAAATCTTATACATCCATTTAAATCTGGGCAGACTATTGTTAGAGCAACATGAACAGTTTCTTGTCTCTTTAATGATACATGACAATTACTGAAAGAAATGTGTAGCACTTGTTTTCTCTATCTCAATAATGAATAGGGAGAAGAGAATCAGCTCTACATCTATTCCTTCACCCTTTCTTGTGTAAGCATAATTTGGCTTTCACCCATGTTTATAATATAGGTTGCAACAAACCAGGACCTTGGCACCAATTCTTTCTTCTCATAAATGCAGGCTGACTGCACCACAACCTTAAAAAAAAAAAAAATCCATTTCTTAATTAAACCAGCAAACAAACAAATCTTTCTCCTTTTCCTTGATGACCTTGTAGTCTCTCCAACTCTCACTTCCTTCCGTCAATCAGAGAAGTAGAAAGTACTGTCATATAACTATTTAGTAGAGAGAAAGTAACATAATTAGAGTGTTAGTTTTGAGCTTCACAGTGATTCTGTGTCTCTTTTAAAAGCTTCAT
This sequence comes from Grantiella picta, assembly GCA_013397955.1. NCBI lineage: Eukaryota > Metazoa > Chordata > Aves > Passeriformes > Meliphagidae > Grantiella > Grantiella picta. The sequence continues at coordinate 159,128 of VZRM01005072.1, forward strand.
GAACTTCTATGTGTTAATCAGTTAATGTGTGGAAGCTTATTAGCAGGCATATTTCAGATTTCTATACAAGATGCAGACGGCGGAGCAGATGCTATGGATAACCCTTGAGATCTGAAAAGTGCAAAGGTAGATTAAACAAAAGCAGGAGACAACATATACGTAGAAGTTAAGTTGCAGTCATTTAATTGTCAGTCAATTTTATCATGAGTCCACATATGATCTGAAGTTATCAGCAATAACCTCAGACCAGCACACAACTTAACATCTACTTAACTTTTATAATTCTTAGACTTTAAAGGAAACAGAGAAGTGCCTAAGCTTAAATCTTTTTGATTTCTACAAGTCCTTCTTGCACACATGAAATAATAGAGGATAGAGATACCATTTTTCTGACATTTCAGCAAATTAGCTGAGTTACCAGCATTCAGTAGAAAAAGACATATTCAGCAAAACTGTGATTCAGGCACAAATTAAGATACCTAAAACGGGTGGGTACTTGTGCAGTGAACATCTAAAACTTGGCTGTTGTCAGTGGAGACCTGGAGAGTACAGTCAAAAGAGCCAGGAGAGCAACTTTGCTCAACCTGTTGTCCATCCAGTGAAAAAGACTTCCAGGTCCTGTTGACTTCATTTTCTAAAACCAGGGCTTTTGGAAATCTGGCTCACTTACAAGCTCTTACATATTCACACGTAAATTTAAGGTTCTTCACCTCCAACTGAGTATCACTGTTAAATTCTTTGTAGATGAATCCCACTCTAAATCTCTCATTATAAACATAAAACTCAGTAATATGCTCTGCCCACAGAAGTTTAAGAATTTACAGTGTCTAAAAATTGAAGCTAAGCAAATTCAGCCCAATAATAAGACTTTTAAACTTAAATTATGAAATAATTAGCTACCAGACTAGCTTATAGAGTGTTCTAATTGTGCATGAGACAGAATATTAAAAATTAGATGGGTTGTTTCACTAGTTCACATTGTCACTTGAGAATGCTAATCCTAGCTTTTACTGTAGGTCATATTTGGTGTCCCTTTTGGAATTATAATCTATGATATTTGATTTATCACAGGACTCACAGATTTGCCTCAGCAGAATTTACAGCCCAGCACTGGTTCTTGTTCTTAATGCCCAATCACAACGTAGTTTGCAAAACAGTGTTGATTGTTTTGCTTTGGCTTTATTTAAAAAAAAAATAGGTCTACACTTCAAGATTTAACATGCAGACTTATTGCCTTATAAAGAACAAACCATGCCCACTACAAATGTCTATTTCAAACAATCCACCAGGTGCTCACTCACAGCACTTGCAACAACAGGATTTTAATTTTAAGCATCAATCAGAGTCATTAGAGCAGTTCTGAGACAAGACTTAATGTCATTAAATGAGCAATCAATTGTGCAAGCTTCTAACATGAAAGCAATTATTATATTAATAAAACTAGGCAATCAAAACCAACCTTTTCCCTACATTTTTTAGTTTATCTGGGTAGTAGCCTCATTTTTTTTTCCACTGTTTTTTCAGAGGCGATTGATGTTCTGAGGAAGGAAAATTGAGAAAGGCTATCAGACTGACTGTCAGTTTTCTCACCTTTACCCTTGTGATTTTTTCCCTGATCCCATGGGGGGTGTGGGTGAGTGGCTGTGTGGGCCTTAGTTGCTGGCTGGGGTTAAACCGATACTATTGTATATAACACCTTCCCTAGACACTCAGAATTTATATTTTATGAACATAGTGGTATGGGCTTTTTTCATAATTTAGAGAGTGAGTCATGCACTAGAAAATTTAGTTTGCTTTGTATCTCCTATTTACACCTGAAAACTCTTAGAGGCAAATACTGTCTAATATTGACTACTGTTTTATATTTAATGAACATAATGCTTCCCCTTCTTCAGGTGTCTTAAAAACCAAATGTATGGGTGCTCCTGTAATTTGGGTATGTTCAGTAATTTTTCTAAAACAGACGAGCAGGGAGGAAAGGAATTAAGAAAAGTTTAAGAAATAATAAATTTTTGTAAAAAATATTCTGTGTTGCCAATGCTTTGCCTGTGCATTGCCATTCATCTTTCTGTACCAAACATAGAAATGTTTAGATGTAATGGAATAAAATTAATTTTAAAATTACCCTTAATCAGAGATGGGAGTGATGTCAGTTTTATTGGCAATGAATATCAGCACAGGGAAAATAGATTATAAAATTTGCACATTGTTAGAACTTGTCTGTTTAGTTTAAAATGTTATCATGTTTATTGAAGGACTGAACTTGGTCTTGGACTTGGCCTGAATTTTCAAATCTCTTCAACGAAACTTTATTGTCACTTAATGAAATTTCTTCCAAAAGTAAAATTGGGCCAAATGCTGTGTTATTTTCTTCCCAAAATAGTTATTTTTTTTTTATCCTTATGAAATGATAATTTCTACTTCCATATAACCTGAGGTTTCTCGCTCTGGGAAAAGGCGGTGAGCCCCGAAACCCCACAAAAGAAGGCTGCCGCTGCGATCCTCCCACGCGAGTCCGGACCGGGCGCCGCCGTGGGAGCCATGGGCGCGGGAGCAGAGTGTCCCCAAGACAGAGACAAGGCGATTAAGGAGATATCGTCTCTGTGTTCTCGGAATCCAGGGTTAATTGAGGAGTGGCGGGACGACAAGGGTGCATGGGGTCAGGACGGGTCAGAGGGGACAGATCAAGCTGGATCTGAGCGCGCAGAGCGCCGAACAATAGCGAACACGGGGTTAAGAAGGGGGAGCAGGATGGGAGGAGTTTACATGGGAGAACCAACCGGGACGTGAGGGATGCAGGATTGGCAGGGAAGACAGGGAATGGGGATACAAGGGAGGAGGGTACAGAACTTTGAAAACCAATAGTAAAACTCGGGTAGAAGGAACAGAGTAGAACATTCTAGTTATTAACTCCAAATAGGATAAGAGGAGGAGAAGTCCAAAAACCATTACTCTTGTTCCCTGATGCATGCTAAGGAGGCCAACTGCAAGGTGTCTTGGGGGAACATCTTTTTGTCACCCTGAGCTAAAGGTCTCTTCAGACCCAGGGCCCTTCTTCAGGTATATCTGCCTCCAAGCTCATTTGAGCCAAGGTCACTGCAACAGTTACCAAAGGATTGAAGGCCATAAATTTGGGTGAGAGGAGTGTCAGAAAGGAGAAATCCAATTTGTATTAAAAATTCTATTTTGAGATGTAATGTTTCCAATCAAATTATTAGGGAAGAAAGCCCATGTTCTACAATTCACATGCATACTACAGGGAGCAGAACAGATTTTCCTGACAGTTATCAACAACTTCAAATATTGGCAAATCTGTGACTGCCATCACAGTAACAACCATGGAATTAAAAAACATAAATACACTTGCCATCACAGTACCAGTAAAAGCTCCCAAAACCATTGCATTCTACCCTTAGAAAGTGATTTTTACACAAATACATGAAATTTCAAGAAAATAATAAAGTATAAATTTGGTCTATTTCTTCTAATCTTTGCCATACAGCTTTAGATATTATGGGTTTTTTACTTATGTTTATTATGGCATTCGCTGCACTATGGTGGATCCAGGGACAATTCTGTTCAGGTTCCTACGTTTGTTACCTTTTGGCTTACATGAAGGTATTTCTAAAATATACTCACAATGCAGTGACTCACCAGATAAAGGATGATATTATGGAACAGTATTTCTGTAGGACAGATTTCAATAATGAAAGTAAACAAATAAATAAATTAAAAAAAAACCTCAATTTAACTGCAACTTCCTTTTAAAAACATTTTTTCTGATACAGGGCACCTACTCTGAAGAACTACTTTCTGAAAGAAAAGTTGTGTTATTTAACTCTTCAAGGCTCATACTCTCTGCTTCTTATTTCTTGTGAATATCTTTTTTTCCTATGTTGCAACTCTTTATTTTTCTTCCTATCTTTTTTTATCTTTATTTTCTTTTTAACTATTTTTTTAAAACTATATTTTAACTTTTTTTTAAAAACTATATTTTAAGCCTAGATGATCTGCTCCAGCTGATTTTTTACTATAGAAAAAGTTGACTGCATGAAAAGACAACCTAAACCTCTATTACTTTTTCTGTTACTTCCACTTACCTGAGATGAGGAGGAGAAGCTGGAGACAAACTGCTCCATAACATAGTAATAAACATATGATCCAAAAGAAATTAAAAGCAACTTATCCGTTCCTTTATGTGAGCATTTTCAGTTGGGAAATAAAGTAGTAAGACACTGGAGTTAAAATGTCAAGCTGTGGTACTATTTGTGTGTTATGATAGATGCACAAACTACAGGATGTTTGGTAAAAGTCCCAAACAGTAAAATAGTAATGAACTTAAAAATGGATTTCAGTATGGGTCCCAGAGGCCAGGAATGACAACTTTCCTGACATGCTACTTTGCTGCTCATCCAGTCTGGAGGGGGTTTTGAGATTTGATTTCACCCTGCTGTGAAGTAGTAGCTAGAACTTCCACTTTGAATTTTTCAGAGCACACAGTACATTACAGGAGGAAACTGTCTACCATTTCAATCTGTTAATTTTCTTTCACAATTCATTTCATATTCTACACCTGAGACAGAATTACTATATTCTAACCCAGAGCTGCCTGGACAGTTCTGATCTAAGGAATTTTATTTGGATTTTCTAACCAGAAAAACACCATATATTAAAAAACGTGATAGTATGAGAAGGGGTCAGGCTTTTCTTGGGTTTTGTTTGTTTGTTTGTTTTTCCTTTATCACCCTCATAAACACCGTGGTCACAAATCCTGATCTATCCTGTGCTTTTTCCTGTTCTCATTACAATCTTTGTCAGTGAAATGAAACATCGGAGACTTACAATACCCAGTATAATCTCTGAAAGACAGTAATATACTGTGCAACCCTGACCTTTTCAGTGTTCTCTAATTTGATTGGCAGGAAGCCATTCTATTTCTCTGTTACATTTCTGGCAATTTAAATCTCAAAAGAGAGGCTATATGACCAACCAGTCAAAATGCAAAGTATGTCAGCTGCAGTAAGGTTCACTAATATAATTTACAGATTACATTAGACACCGCTGAGAAATGAGGCTCTTGGCACCAGTCAATTATTGTATGATAGAACTGTTAAAAAACAGCTAAAGAGAATAAAAAAAAAAATTTAAAAGGGGTCATTAATGCTTTTTTTTAGTTTGGATACTGATGGAAAGGATGGCATTACTAGGATCAAGGAGAGTGGAGAAATGCCCATATGGACAAAGGAGATATATAACACAATACAGTCCTTAATGTTTTATATATATACTTTTCCAAAGATCTCTGACTGCCACTTTGATCCTTGTTTGTTCTGGCATAAAAGGAAAATAAGGAAAAAAAAAATATATAAAAATAGAAGAAAAGAAAAAAAAATTGTGTGAAAATTAAATGCAAAAGAGAGAAGAACAACTACTCTCCTGCTAATGATTATTACAGGAAACAAAGCTGGTAAAGTCTAAAATCTAAAGACTTTATATTCTCTGACAGCACATCAAAGTTGATATCCAGATCTTAAAAGACTGAAGTGCAGAAAGAAAATAAAATGTCTAAAATCTTGGCATCTAAGACTGAGCTAATCACTCCTGGGTCTCTTCCTGATAAAGGTAACACTCACTTGGGCTTGCTCTTGGACAGGTCAGATGCATTTCCTTCTAAAGGTGCCTACTTTCATCCACTGCTTACAAAGTGAAGCCCAGTGAGAGGAGCAAGAGCTTAGATATTTAACTTGCAGCAAGGTGAGTTGACCTTGTCTTGATGCCAGATGCTCACCCAGCTTCTTTCCTCAACAGCACAGGGGGGGGAAAGGAAAGAGCTTGTAGATCTAGATAAAGAGATCACTTCCCAATTACCATCATAGGAAAAACAGACTTGGTGAAAATTAATTTCATTCATTGTCAATTAAAATAGATTTGGATACTGAGAAATAAAGACAAAAACCAAAATACCTCTGATTCCACTTTTTTTTCCCATTCTTGATGCCATTCCTTCATTCCTGACTCATCCATCTCCCTGCACCCTGAGCAGTTAGCACTGGGGATGGGAAGTAGGAGATTGCATTCAATCCATTAAAACCTCCTGACTCCCCTTCCTCCTCAAACTTTTCCCTGCTCCAACATAATTCTTTCCCATAGCCACTTTTAAGAACTGCTCCAGCCTCAGTCCTCTCCACAGGCTGCAGTCCTCCAGGATATACCCAAACCAGAGTGTGCTTTCACCAGATGCAGTTCCTGTCAGGAGAGCCTGCTTCAGCATGGGCTCTTCATGAGATGCAGATTTTTTTCAGAAAGAGCTACCTACTCTTGCATGGTTTTCTCCATTGTTTGCAGGGAGATACCTGCTGTACTGTGGTCTCCTCAACAAGCTGCAGGGGAATCTCTGCTCTGGCACCTGGAGCACTACTGCCTCTCCTTGTGCTCTCATCTTGGTGTCTGCAGGGCTGTCTCTCATCCCTTTTCCTCTCTCTCTCCCACTGCTGAATTCTTTTGCCCTGTATCTTTTCTCTGATGTGTTCAGCTTTGTCCGGTGGTGGGTCTGCTGTAGAGATGGCTGGAATTGGCTGGAACCAGCTGCATCTAACATTGTCAGCCTTGGTCCCACATCACAGGGCCACCCTTGAGGTGACCCACTCAAAATGGACACCCACTGCAAAACAGCATAGACATGCTACCTCAGACTCCCGAGCAAAACAACCTGTATTTGTATCCCTGTCTGTGGTTTAAAGTATAAACTGTGGTTCACCTATTTATCTGCAGAATAGCTTCAGACTGTGAACATACTATGATGCATTATCAAAATAAAATACTGCTTTTCAAATAAGATACATACCTCCGCCTTCCAGTACATGTCATTTAAATGTTATTTATCAATATTAATTGCGCTTTTCAGCTATGGAAGAATCACACTAATCTTTTATGCAAATACTTGTAGTTGCAGTAAAGACAAAGATCCTTCAAAACTTCCTAGATACAAAAAAATGGAAGGCAGAATTGCTTTGCTCATGAAGAAATGTTAGAGGACAGCAAATATTCCCTTTCTACTTCTTTTCTTTTCCCATTTCAATTACGTGTGTACCATGTTTCCCTGAAGAGGGATAGTTGCCTGTGTACAGCCACAACACACTAGCTCCAAATGGCAATGATGAGTAGGGAGCCCAAGGCTCTATCCTTCTGTCCTGACAAGCACAAATGCTGTACTTCCTTGAGCAGTATTAATGAGTGTAGCCCCAGTGCCTACATGTCAGTGTTTTATAGTAGTAGAAACCGACACTGGTAATAGTGGAGAAAGCTGCAAGCTGCAGGTCCTCTTGCCTTTGTTAAATGAGCAACGACTTATCTCCCTGGTATCAGTGAATCTGCTTGTCAGCCTGGTTAAATGGAGGAAGTGTTTAGAGCAACATACAGGTGGATAGTGGCTGGAAAAAGTGAAGTCACTCTCCCGAATCAGAGTTCAATAAAACACCTGAGAAATTCAGAAGTTCCTTGGAGCTGTATAAAATATGTGGAGGCTGTAGCACTTGTATTTTACCTGTGTAATGGTGTGTGTTTGTATGTGACAGGATGCCAAAGGCACCAGGGAGTCAGAAGGAATGAAAGAATAATGGGAACCAAAACAATTGTGGACTAGTGCTTGTATAACTGAAAATGCTGGTTAGAAAACTGACAATGTGCAAATTGATTCCTCTGACTTGACAAGGCCATTTGACTTGCTCATGAAAATCAACAGAACTGAGCATGAAATAACTAAGCATCATTAGCAATTTCTCTTAACAATGGAAACAAGTCAGACTATTGGCCACTTGCTCAAGGGAAAAAAATAAAAATAAATTGAACCCACCCAAAAAACCTGACAAACCAAAACCCCGAAAGTTTATTTAAGTTATTAAAAGAAGAAGAAGAAGAAATAATATGCTATATCATTCTTCAAAATTGTTTCGTATATATGTTGTAAAAATAAACTGTGTACTTCCCTCTAAATACCACTTTCTCCATTGATAAGAATTTCATGCTGCTGCAGTCACTGTTGTGTATTCCCTATTCTCTCCTCCACCCCCAAATCTGTCTGCTATAAGCTATGAAAAGAATCTTTCAAACATAACTTCAAAGAAAATTTGCTTTGGTGATAGTCTGGTAGGGAAAGAGGCTGTCTCTAAACAAAAATAGCTCAAAAATCTAAAATATTACAATTAATCTGGGTTGGAAATTAACATTTTAATGAGACTGAAATAGTCCTGATTTGCTTAAATTCCTTTCAACATTGCACTCAGCTAGAAAACACTTCTTTTCAACGCACTAAATAAAAATAACAAGTATTTCTGTGGCATTGAGAATTGCTAGAGTGTCTGAATAAAATCTCCTGTTGAGTCAACAGCATACCAGTAATATTCCTCATACAAAGAGAAATCTTCTTCACCTCTTGGATTTATAAAAGGCTGTTAAATTGTGCATAATGGGATCTGGAAGAAAGATCACAGTTCTGTAACTATTCCCTTTACTAGATTCTGTGAGAGAAAAATGCTTAATGGTTTAAAAATTGCTAAAATCATTGGAGGATTTTTGCCCACTGTAGCAAACTGCAAGGAACCAGCTGTTCATCTGTCATCACTGAAGTCCACCATTCCCCAAATAGGCCTCCTAACTGGAATTCAGACTGTGACAGGAACCTGAGACAAGATGAAGGGGATAATATTGTGCAATCATCCCAGGTCTGGGGAGAAGGATGTATTCACGTGTGTTACAGGAAGAGACCAGAACACTGATGGTCTAAACATTCAGGGGGAAGAGGCTGACATGCAAATTACCCCTCCAGATGCAGAGGGTGAGCACAGCCCCACCTGAGGCTACAGCCAGCCTTGACTGACATAAGGAAAGAGGACAGTGCTGTGTCTTTATCCTTGCACAGGTGAGCTCAGCTGTGATAACTCCCCTCCCAGGGAAGTACTGGGACATTCACACATAGCCTGAAGATTGTTACCCCAGAGTGCTCTGAGCCTTGCAGGAGGACCTTGGCAGTTGGAGAGGTGGGCAGAGAAGAACTGTCTGCAACTCACCAAAGGCAAATGTTGGACTCTGCCCTGGGGAGGAATAACCCCATGGAGTGGCGCAGGCTGGAGCTGACCTGCTGAAAAGCAGCTCTGTGGAGAAGGACCTGTGGGTCCTGGTGAGCAACAAGCTGTCCATGAGCCCAGCAGTGCCCTTATGGCCAAGAAGGCCTCTTAAGACACTCTGACAAATACTGAAAATATTTTAGGAAATCAGGCTTTTACTTGTAATCAAAGAGATCAGCATGGCACAAGGTTGGTAACATCTTGATAACAAGTTACGCCTGAGTTATCTCATGATTTCTCAAGAACTTTATTCCCTCTTTCCATGCTTTTCTTTCTCCACAACATTCCTGCTTTGGCATTTTGCAGTACAAGTTACAACTCAACTATATGGGGAAATCAGTGTAATTAAAAAATAGGTAAGTCACCAAGCAAGACTAAGCATGAAAAATTATGGATGCTCTGTGTGATTGTTATCTTCCAGAGAAACTGTGCTGAGCTTGGAGGTCCTGTCAAATGGAATGAAAAAGTCATAATAGTATGTAGCCACAGACTCTAGCACTTTATAATTGTCAGGCTAGCATATCCAGTTTTAAAATATGTGGCTTGTTTTATACAGTTTTCCATGTGTTTTGAAAACATTAAAATACTTTTAATTGTATAACCAGATGGGAGACAGAAAAGACAGAAAGAGAGAAAGAGAGAGAGAGAAAGAGGGTTAAAAAAGGATTAAACACAGGATTTAAAACATTAAGGGTAAGAAAATCAGAAAGAGCAATGATTAACGCTTCTGGGGACCGATATTCATTTTCCTGAAGTCAGTCATAAATACGAGAATGAATATAACAGGAATCGGGTCAGACCCTTAATCAGGTAATTGACTGGTTCTGAGCTCACTGGGATTTTTTATTTCTCTGTAGGCACTAACAGGGTGCCAGCCTTGGGCTGTAGAATTACTGTAACTCTGCATGTTTCAAAAAATCCTGTAAAACTATTTACTGTCCACTGAGGATTCAACCTATTGTTTAGAAATTCCAGAGTAACAGAATTAAAGATGATGAAAAAGCAAACAGAAAAACCTGAATCACTCTGAGTTTCCACTGTGTCAGTGAACTGCCTCTTTGAAAATCCCAGGCAGAGTGAGACAAACAAGCTTAGATAGGGATCCCAGCGGAGCACTCTCCCTAGCAACAATAGTCATGTAAAATGAGTTTCTGCATCATCTTCTTGTTCGTGTAGCTATCCCTGGCTCAAAAACATTCAAAAGCTATAGTAAGAGTAACTTTTGAGTCAATCGGTATCTGTAAAGATACAAATAAGGTAAAAAGAATTATACAATACTGTGTTTTCTGATAGTGCATACTTTAAAAAAAGGAGTTTGTGTTATTCTGAACATAGGAATTTTCTTTATTTTTAATATTGTCATCATAGTAGTTTGGATTTTTATATTCTGGTACAAGTATTAAGGATGAGAAAACTGATATATTTTGGTATGCTAACTTAGGAGTGGCTTTCATATCAAGTTTCTAACCAGTTCAAGTCCTACTCATGCTTCTTACACACAGTTTATTTGTTTTCCATTATAATAAGTTCCTATGGCATTTGTTTCTTTCATTTTAGCCAGCTCTAAGATATAAATAAATGCACTTTCTGTTATACTGAATTCAGGTTGTTCTAAAATTCTTAAATCTTGCAGTCAGTGTATGTATAGTAAGGAGAGGCAGTTGCATCCAAAGTGGATGAATGTGATTAATGGCAACAGCTGAAGGGAAAAATATCAGAGATGGAAAAATATGAAGACGAGTCCATCCTGGAATAGAAGCTCCAGAATGCAGTAACTTGGAATTCACTTTCAGTAAAAGCTATCTTTCCTATTCAATTTCTCGATCTATTTGTTATCCAAAACATGCAGGAATAAATTCTACAGAATTACATCGCACCATGTGAAAAAAAATTATTATTTTAAAAAAAATAATATTAGGTAATTCAATTCACTACCTTAAATTTTATAAGGAAAAAAATATAATTCCCTGCTTGCATCTGTATGTCATTCACGATTTTATGTGGAGCACATTTTTCCAAGTTTAAATCTTATTTGGTCTTCTATGCTTCTGATCTCTTGCAGCCTACCCTAGAATACTTTCCACTTCCACTGTTGCTTCATCTTCTTGAGTTTTGATCTAAGCCATGAATAATGTTCAAGCAACACTATGGATTCATGAATTGGCCTAATTACATTTTCTGGTTTGTTTTCCTTTCCACTCCTAATATTTCTTAGCTTAACTTTTTTTTCCACATATTGACAGACTTTATCCCCTTTTTTGACAGAGCCATGTAATTTCTGCTACATTCAGGAAAGCGTGTATAATATTCAGAATAGCTTTCCAGATTAGCACCTTGTTCTCACATCCTAACACTCAAGTCCCAGTAACATTTGCTGTACACACTTGGGTGCACTTGGCTGTGGATGCTTCATTATGCTTTTTCATGACCTGGGATTTGCCTGCAAAAACGCCCTGTGCCCAAGGGTGGGGAAGGTAGAATTATTCCATTTTGAAGAATGCAACCAAGGGGTACTTTCCTGAATGTTTTCTGTAATTGTTCTATCTAGGAAATGCTACCACATTTATTTTTCTAAATGATGCTCTTCAAAGTTCTTAAAAATCAGCCCAGTCTGATCACATTATGGGCTACTGCACTGAATTATAGTACTTTAGGATCAGTGACCCACATATGCATTCTATTACTTCATTAATTATTGGTTCCTGATTTCTAGTTATTCCTGTACTTCACTCTGTTTCTGCTACTTGAATATTCTCAGGCTTTTGATTGATTTTGGTAAAGTAAATTGCTGGCCTCCTCTTTTCTCCTATGGCCTGGACATATTTCTAATGGCTGTCAGTACCTTAAGGGAGTTTTTCAGAGTCAAATGATACCTGAAGAAGGCAGCAGTAAGTCTTTTCAGCTTCAGTTTGACCTAAAATGCTTTCTGAAAAGTTGCTTAACGCAGTTATATCCCCACACCATTTTGAAGGTTTGCCTCTTGAACTTTTTTAGTACAAATATCATCTGTTATAATTATCTGTTATAATCCTTGTACTTCTCTTTAAAGCCTAGTTTACTTTATGTCAGTATTGACTTGCAAGCCCTGTTCATACCCAAAGCCCTTTGTACCCAACAATACTTGTCAAGAGGCATGTGAAACACTGCCAAGCTGTTCCAATGACACTGATACTTTGCATGTAAAAATACAGACAGTCAGCAGTTTAATTTGGTAAATCATCTAGAGTGTCCTCAATAGCTGGCAAAGATTAGTCATTCTTTTTTCCTTGCTTTGTTGGGAGGTCTTGTACAAATTAATCTGAACATTTTCTCACGGTACTGAATTTATGTTTTTATCTATGCCAGTTGGGGTTGGGACATTGAAGTTGGGATATTGAAGAGGTTTTGTGGGGTTTTGTTTGGTTGGGTTTTTAGAAGTTTTTCAGTTCATTTATTTCGCATGACAAAATCTTATTTTTGCATATACCATTATGTGTGTTGATGCTTTCTTTTTTTTCTGTGAGTTTATCTACAATCCCTAATGAGCATTTTCCTTCCTTCCCCATTCTGAGGATAACTTCAAATGATCTTCTGGTCATATCTATAGATGGCAGTGATTTGTTTCCCAGCAACCCTATCTCAGAGTACAATATTCTTGTGTGTGCTTCTTAAATGGACATTTTACATTTGCAAGATTTGTCCTCACTGTTAGAGGATGGATATCTCTATAGATAGGTTAGATATCTGATATCATTATGAGATATCAAAAACATTTTTCCACTATTTGGTTCAAATTAATATTGCTGGTTTTCAGCATTGATTGTATTAGAGGTATAACTGAAATAGCCACCAATACAACAGCCTAGTCACAGATGTGGCAATTTAGTGGTTTTTTGCAATATGTGTTCACCAAGGATCTCAGGATAGGCTCTTTATAGGCTATAATCTCTTCTCCAACAGAGCTCTGGAGCTGTTCAGCCAACACCTGGACTGCAGATGACTAGGTGACAGTGGACACAGATGAGACTGAGGTCACTAAACACCTTCTTTGTCTAAGTCTTCACCTCTGGGGGCTCTGAGGCCCCTGTGATCAGTGCAAAGATTCAAGGTTGAGAGCTACCAGCTGTGAATAAGAGCTGAGCCAGGGACTACTTGAGCAATTGAACCTCCACAAGTATGTGGAAATAAAAGACTGTGTCCAGTAGTGGTGGGAGATCTGACTGCTCTCACCTTTAACAGGTCATGAAGATAGAGGGAGTATTCCCAATAACAGGAGAAATGCTCCTATTGTACCCATCTTCCACAAAGTCCTAAGGAATAGTCTGGGGAAGTACAGGTCAATCACAGTTTGCTCCCTGTGAAAACCATAGAGCAAGGCATGTTGGAACAGCTTTTTCGCAGTCTGTTTTGTGTATTCTTACACTGGACAAGAAAGTTCACAGTCTTTGTCATCTGGTTTTCTTTTGCATAAAGCTGCATAGAATGCTGTGGTCATAACACTTGTTTGAGTCAAAAAAACCCCAATTTTCAACAAATTAAAAGAATTGAAATTCTTTCTATCCAAACATATTTAATATTAAAATTAATAAAATATAAACAATTCTGTTGTCTTTATAAGTTGAGTGACTTTCTATGTGACTCCCTCACATACACTTTAGAGACTCTATTCTACTTCGGTTATTGCCCACAATTATACCTTTAGGTTTAGTTCACAGCTGTATCGCTATGTTCCATTCGCAGGTGTTCCTTTTCCCCCACTACCTTTTAAAATTATTCTTTTCCTTTCTGTAAATTCTGGTAGTCCCAGTGCTATCAATATTTCACTGCTTCTCATTATTCACAAGAGATTCCATGATACATCTATACAAGACATAAGTTAGCTCTAAATATTCAGTTATGCCTACATGAAATAACATAGCAGCTGTGGAAGAACTATTTCAGATTATCACTTATCCCAAGCCTGGTTTCTCAGCAGGATTATCGATTACTCAGTTGATGTAAAGCACTGCACTGCCTCAGCTGTAGCATGTATATTTACGGAACTAGCTCATATATAACTAATTTAAATTTATCTGAATAGTTGCTATGCTACTTGGAGCAAATATTACCTACATTTCTAAAACTAAACAGGTTTTATATAAAACAAACAAACAAACAACTTAAGGAGAGTGTAAACCATGCAAATAACATTCAAACCACGGTAGATGGTATTGATAATTTTAGAAAAGTAAAGCAAGAAATAAAATAACCATACACTTTCACTCATTGTAAAGAAATATCAGCATTTCACTTGGGCCAGTAAAAATTAATCTATTTCTCTTTAATTTCTTTCTGTTTGTCTTTAGAAGTATGGCTGGAATTTTTAAAAATAGTATTCTTTAAATTACATTAATTAAGATATATTAAAATATATCACTATTCAACGAAAGAAGCATTTAAAAATATATTCCGTTCTGTTCCCTGTTCCGTGCCTTCTTTCCCATATTAGACCCATTTTACTGTTTTCCAGTGAATTCACAAATCTTGAATTGAAACAATAACCAGAGTCATGTATAAAAAAACGAGAAATTTCTGTATAGAGTAGCTCAAAATATCTAGCTCACAGTATGGGGTGTCTGGTTTTTGTTTCTTTAGGACTGCCACCACTTTTCCCCCATGGAATTATATAAGTAAAACATAATAGAATAGCAAGAGAGTTTCCAAAACGTACGGTAATTAATTAAAAGCAGGCAAGGCCTGCAGCATTTAGGCTGGGAGTCAAAATGATTCCATGTTCCAGTTTCAGCTGTGGCAGTGACTGACTTTGGACAACTTTGCTGACTTTTTCTCCTTGTTCCTTATTCAGCTCAGCTGCATAGCTGAGTAAAAAGCAAGTCACAGTGACAGCCAGCTGCTGTGCCTAACCTATACTCTCTGGGGAAATAAATTGAAAAGGAATAGGGAGGGAAGAGAACACACAAAACCACCTACCATCTCAAACCAGATAATTGCAGGTACCAAGAAAGTGTCTAAATAATGTGCAAAATCTGGGAGTCCTTACTGAACATCACCAAGATTCTTCTTGTTGAAGAGGCTTTTATTCTCATGAAAAAGTACTCTTCTGACATTTTATTGTGAGGTGATAAAGCACAGTTTAATACCTGGGACTTGCATTGTACCTTCTGTAAACCCTGGTTTCTGCTTATGATAATAAACATGTTTTGTTTAAAACTGTATCAGGGAGTAATTAAACCCTGCTAGTGCTTGTCAGCCTGTGTGCAATCGATGAACTATGAGCAGTAAAAGTTTGTAACAATATAAAATCTTGCTGAGTTCCCACTGTTCTCTCTAATCAGAATTGATTTAAACACTGAGTGAGAGCAGTTTCAGTGCTCCGTCACTGAGCAATGTCAGGATTGAGACATACTGGCACAGCAGCGTGGGAGGCACAGTAGTGCTGATATCCCTTTTACACCAGACACCCCTTCAGCTTCTATAACATACTCATCATCAGATTGGCCTCATGAGCAGTGGCAGCTTGTGTGTTTGTCAGTGGGTTAATGCCACTTATTTCGGGGTTTGTGCAGAAGGAGAAGGAAGTGCAGTGTGCTGTTTGAAATTTTGTGTATGTATGTTTATATGACTTCAAGCAAATAAATAAATTTAGAGTTAGATGCCTAAAATTGGGTATCTGAATTATTAATTAGTAAATGACTACACAGTGTGATGTTGTGTTTCTTCAAGAGAAGGTAAAACTCCTAAATCTGTTACACAAGGCAAGACATCTATTTTTTTGTGTTTCACTTGGTATAGTTTATTTCTCAGTCAATGGTGTCTCTTTAGTAGAGAGGACAACCATAAGGTCCCCATGAATGAAGGTCAGTAGGAAGTCTCTTTCACAGTGTGCCCGGCAAATGTTCATAGATTTCACACTTCTCTTGGTCTTTAGCTTAGTCCCCAGTGACAGATCACAACCATAAGGACATCTGTACTTCAGATTGGGCTCTAGATCAAGCCTCAATTCCTTTTTTTCACTGCCATGCGTGCTAGCAGTGCAATTCTGGGATTATGCCCAAACACAAAATGTTTATTTACAAAGTAGTTTTTGGAGTGACCAAAGGTAAGTAACACATTTGCCCTTTACCTCAACCTGCTTCATAGGACTATACATAATTTTGAGCAGTTTATTGCAGGATTATTAGTCTTACACACTTAAGTCAGCAGAAGACAACATACTGCTGTGAGGCATCTTGCCAGAGACTGGTGATTTAAATGCTGTGATGTCAACACATTTTAAAGTGCACAGTTTAAGTGCCATTGTTATCTAACCTTTATTTATATCTTATAACTGGCAAACACCAAGGTACAGAATAGAACTCTGCATCATACAGATAGAGCCAAAAATATAGCTCAGATCAAGTATTGTCATTTCTGAATGAGCTATAAACCTGATTTATTAAACGTACTCTATCAATACTACACCAGGAATGGAGTAGTTACAGAACCCTTTACATTGTAAGAATTTATAATTATGATTCCTCCTTAAGAAGAAAGAGGATTTTTTTATAACATACTTAGTATTTTTCAACATGCTGGGCTGTGTAAAACTGATAATGAGTTGAAAATTAAGACTGTCAGCAGTACATTTTACAAAAGAGCACAAATGCCAATCAAAGCCAGAAGCTATAATGAACTTTTTGTTTGGGTTCTTCTGGGAGGGAGAAGGGCTGAGCTGGGTGATTTGGGTTTGGGGTTTTATTCTCTGGTTTGGGAGGAACACCAAAAAAGAGAAGCTTTTGGGGAAAGGATATTGACCACCTCATTACAGCTTCACAAAACATCTCTAGAATTTCTGTGACAAAAATGTGTTTTGTCATTATCTTGCAATTTAAACTGCTATAATAAACATCAATATTCAATGAACAGAAATCTGAAGGCCTTCATTGGCATAAATTCCCAATGAAGTCAATGGTAATTTTGCATTTGTGAGGACAGATTATGGTACACACCCTTCTGAAGGAGGCCAACACAAACTTTATGCAGTACTAAAATCTATCATGTATGTTGTATTGAAGTCTTATGTCCAACTTAGGTGATATGGTTTGTATTTTTTTAATCTCAACCCAAAAGCTGCAGGTTTTTCTCATAAGTTATACTTACCTCTCTCACCATAGTAATCACCTTTTCATAGGTTTTTAGTCAGTATTGAGGCATATGACCATATATTTCTCCTTTACTGTGATAGCAGTCTCCTTAGACATAATTCGCTAATTTAACATTAAATCACTTGAGCTATATTAATGTAAAATAGGTAGAAGAACACTAATTTTGATAGGATAGTTACATGAATGAACAGTGAAAGATTTCACCCATTCATTAATTAGTAATAATAAAATGAAAATCAGTTTTGCAGAGATAACTGCAACAAGAAAAATGTTCTTTAAATTAAGCACAGATGTCCAACTGTATTTTAAGAAAAAATATCTCAAGGTTTTTTTTTTAGCTCGATCTGCAAATGTAAATTTTGTTAACACTCATTTTCATGAGTTTCAGTTTTTAGCTACTCAAATATTTATCAAATATTTTCTTTAATAATTGGCAGCTTGTTCTACTGAGGTCATATTCTGTATCACTTATTCACAGTTACTGGATACGTTCTCCATGCATATTTTGTTTGCGTTCAGCTGGACATCATGAGGAGTAAGATGCAATTCAATGAAATAAATAAGATATTGGAACATGTCTCCAAATGCTCAGGTAAACTGTCATTTCGTCATGGTTTAGCAGGCAACGTTTTCAGAGAGATGATCAATAATCATGCAACTTACATTTTACACTTTTATTTCTCTCAGATGCAGAGCCTTATTCCGAGTGAGGTCGGGGAATTAGTAAGCAATGAGAACTAAGTATCTGATTTAAAGAAAAAAATTATCCCCCTACAAAGGATAAGTATATGAGGCCTGGACTTTTGATTTAACCAGCAAATGATTAATAGATATTGTCAGGGATTTCAAGAGAAGCAATATGGTAACATGAACAGGAAATCTGAACAGATCTGAACTGGACTGATGAGTAGACTAAAAGCTTTTGTTGCATGTGAAAAGCATAGTTGCATGTGAAGATTTTCTGTTTTCGAAGATACGGGTAGAATTATGCAGATGGCTGTGTAAGGGGGGCAATTAAATAAGAATGTACAAAGAACACTGTGGAAACAATGAAAGGTTTGGGAATTCAATCAATATGGGATAGTCACTATGAAGAGAAATACATGGAAAAATATTGTCAACAAGAAAATATTTGCACCAAAAAGTCAGGCAAAGTAGGTAGCAAGACCTTAACTGATGTACCACCCTATTATCAGGATATTCATATATGGAGGGAAAAAAAACCAAAATTGAGTGAACCCTTTATCTGCATGAGCATCTGAAAGAAAAAACTCTCACTCTTACCTACTTACTCAATAATTCTAACTGCCCAAACTAGAAAGACCTCCAACTTGAATATGTAACAGAAGTATGAGTGCATGTGGGATTCAATACATTATGTTCTCAGAATCATCATCTTCCATCTCATAATAACTTTTTTTAATCTGTTCTTATTTAGCACTTCAGCTGCTCTCATATACATTGTAATCATAGCGTGAGAGATACTCATGTGTAGTAATCAGCAATAAATTTGTTAAAATACACAGGGGAGTTCCTTATCTCTTATATCAGTAGCATTTTTGTAGAAATGACAAAAAGTAACATTAGAAATGAAGATGTTAAAATAAAGAAATCATCAACAGGACAGGAAAAACAAACAATGTTTGAAGAGAAGTCTAATACTTTAAAAATTAAAGACTGAAATTTATAAAAGTGCTAGCTGAATGTTAGATGATCATGAGGATCATATTGCTTTGGTGAAAATATTGTCCCCCTCTCCCTTGCAGCTCTAGCACTATACAGCAGAGAATGATGGTCATAATTTGGTTTTTAGTCCATTATAACCTTGTTAATGTATGAACACTTGGGTTTGTCTTCAACATAACATCTACAACAAGATGTAAAATGAAATAATACAGAACTGATTACTAGATATACACATATGACAAAGCATATTATTGGTGTAATATTAGTGTATCACACCAAAATTATTACTCTATGGAAATGTTAGACCCACTGCATTCAATAACCAAAATAATTTATGATTTCTGTTGCTCATTCAGCCAGAAGAGCATATGTATGTTTTTCTTATTTAACACATTCTTTAATGCACATTGTAAAAGTATAGAGAATTCATAGAATGGAAATTGACAAAAAATGTTACCAACTTGCAAGTGGAGCATGTAGAAATAAGCCTTATACTGGTGTTTACAAACAACATCCGCTTATCCTGAGGCAATCACCACAAGACAGTTCACAGTTGCACCAAGATCCAAATTTTCAGCTCGGACCTTGCCTCCACATCTCAAAGCTGTGAGCACTTTATATGGCTGTCTTTCTGAAGTCAAATGGAATTTGGGAACCTGGGACATTTCCAGCTTTTATTTCAATGTACTTAAGATGAGTTCTTTTGAGGTTTTGCTTCTGAATCCCTTAAGTATGCATTTGCAGCATATTAGCAGAGAAACTAAAAAATATGAAATAAAGCTGCTTATGACAACAGTGTCAGTCTGTAAGCATAAAAGATATTGAAATTTACAGTGTTTGAATCCTTGTTCAATTTAGTAGTTTATTTATTTATTTCTGTGCACATCTATTTTTATAACCTCAGATGAATAAATACATGCGCACACTAGTATCTCTGAAGCTTATTTGAACCTTTTTGAAGCTTATTAATAATGGGATTTGTAGACAAGCATCACTGTTGTTTGCTGTTGAAGGACAGATTGCTCAAATTATATATCTTCCAAGGAGAAGATCCACATATAAATCCTTCCTTTTACTCATGTGCAGATGTTAGTAGTAGAAGAGATTTTCTAGAGATGTATCTCATTACTATTAATCTTCTCTGTTATAGTATCAAATTATAAATAGTTCTATTTATATTATATAGAAAGGTGATTTTTTTTTTGTGGAGACTGAGACAACCATTGACTCAAGTTTCAAACCATTTATACTGAAGAAGACAGCCTTCTCTTAGGACAGCCTATCTCTCTTCTCTCCTTCGCTCTTCTTGTGGCAAAACCTACAGAATTTAAGCTACGGCTGTGGAATAGCAGGTTATTTGGGTTGTACTTGTGTATGCATCCACTGCACTTGGCTGTTAATTTCCTGTAGGATGGGATAGGAGCTCCCCACTTTGTCTGCACAGAAGAGCCAAGAAACTGGCCTGAGACGAATGACTCATCTGCAACAACCTGAGATTCAGGCAGTCATGAAGATTCCCCAGGCAGGTCTGGAGAATTCTTCTGCTGCATCTGCACCAACTGACAGGTACTATTTGTGTGATTGATTAACCTCCTGGATGTGGCCAGAGACAGCCATGGGCCATTCTGGATATAAAACTGATAGAAATTGTACAAAAAAATGGTGCTTGTGAATAGCCAGTAGAAACAATGCTTGCAGATGCAAAATGTTCACATAAGGCACTCCTCTGCAAATAGATGAAATCATTCAGAGATGTTTTGCACATAGTTTAATACAAATAATAGAAATAAATCATGTGTGTTTTAAGGGGGCTGTGTGGGACCACGGCCCAGCTGGACACAAGAACAGAGCAGATCAGTGGTTTGAGGAGCCTCGTTCAATCCAGCTGGATGTCATCGCAAGAACTATTGAAACAAAGACTCCCATCACCCTCTGGACTGTGACCAACCCTCCTGTCACAGAAATTCAATTCCCATTATAGTGTTCAAAAGATTCCAATAAATTAGCTTTTGTTTATTTTTTGGGTTTTTTTGTTTAATAGGCATTCTGACCATGCGAGCAACAGCGTTCAATTCAAGTCTGTGAGAAATATAAAAAGGACAACAGTGGTGTTGTCCATACAAACTGCATAGACATGGAAATTCTTGTACAACCTTTTCTTATGCCAGTGCATTTTCCACTTCACTTCCTACCTGCGCTCAGAGTAGTTAGTGTTAAAGTAAATGGTAAACAGTGGACAGCAGATTACAAAAAAAGCATGAGATTAGGATCAACTATCCTTAAAGCAGAAGGTTCAACATAATCTTTAGAAAAAAGAATTGTGCTCCACTTTTACTCCTCTTTTATTCCTTTTATGAGGAAAAAGTAGTGATCATCTGTGCATCAGAATTAGGAGATTTTTTTTGCAGTGAACTTTATATAAATAGCTAGTGTTATCACAGGTCTTTGTAATTATTCTTTTAGAAAGATAATACAGATGAAAAATTCAGCAGATATGAAGGTAAGGTAATTGTCAGAGTCTTCTCTAGGAGCTATTTCAAACTCAAGATCAGTAAAATAACAAGCAGTAGTCCAGGAAAATGATACATACATTTCTGGAATATGTTACGACTGTTATTCAAGATCTAGTCACACTTCAAGGTAAAGTTGAAAAATCATACCACAGTATTATGTAGCAAGAATACCTATCAGACTAAAAGAAACACTATGATAAAATTACTATATCACATAATTACCCACTTGTAATTCATTGCATCTATTTCTTATTCTGTTTTTCCTTTGTAAAGCCATGATCGTATATAAAATTGAATGAAAAGTAGTATTTGAGACTCCATATTTTTTATTTAATATTGTAAAATAGATTTCATTTTCTTCCACTGAGAAATTAGTAAAACTAATGGATTTTAAAGAATCCAGTAATTTCATATTATGGCCTTATTTATCATAAGTTGAATTTTCAGATATGCAGTCCAAGAGCTGTAAAATTTCTCTTTTCTTGTAGGAAATTTTCAGTCTGAAGAACAATAAAAAATAAAGCTTAGAGTATTTTACTCTTGTGAAATAGATGGAATTTTTTGTTCCTGGTGGAACATATCTTATAGGAAAAGCTTACAGCTGTCAAGACTTTTATCCTAAAATTTCTGTGTTGAATTTTAAAAGCATTTGGCATCTTGTGAGTGCAAATGTGTGCAAAGAGGACCCCAACTCTTGTGTTGTAAGTGTTTTATCTTTATATCAAGGAGAGGGGGACAGAGAGAGAGAGAGAGAGAGAGAGAGGGAGAATGAAATTTATTAAGACTCAGACTGAATTACTAATTTAAAAAAAGACATGTGGGGAGTGGGGGTGTTCCAGTTCAATATACTGATCATAAAATGAATGTGAATGCTTCAGGGTGAAATATTCTTGAACATACAGAGAGGTGACAAATGGAAACTTACAGTCACATTCAGAATTAAATTAGTTATTCTCACCTGAAATCTTCATCCTCTATTTTGCTTTCTAAATACCTATGAAAGGTACAATATGCTAGTCTAAGGAGTTCATGGTTTCACATATACACAATTTGTTGTCCAGCTCCTGTTAGCACCTAGGGGGTCATCTACATGACAGCTTGGTATGCAACACTTTGGTGTATTTTTCTATCACTCCCTCAACATGGTATCTTTTAAATTTTGCTCTTTCTAAATGTCTATCTCTTCACTAAATTGTTTTCTTTTACAGACTGGGTGTAAGCGTTTGGTACAATTTGTGAATTATATAATTTCTTTGCCATATTCTGTCATTTAGCCCAGTTATTATCTATTTACGTTTTTATATTAAGTATTTCAGATATGCTAGTGTTAGTGTGCTCCTTTCTGTCAGAATCTTACTCCCTTGTCTACAGGGTCTTTACTTAGGCTTCTATTTTTGAAAGTATACAGGCAAATCTTTCTTTGTAATTCAGACTTGCAGACCTGGATCATTTTGTTTGCTCCCTTTCAATCTCAACAATGTGGTTCTTATATTGAGAAGAATAAAATGGAATGTGATATAAAAAATAAATCCATTTTTAAACCATTATCTGGGGAGCATCATAAAGTGCATTATTAGCAGTGTATTTTTTCTTTGAAATCAGAATCTGTTGTGAGATGAATTTAGGTCTCCCTGACTGCAATAAAAGTAAATGGAATATAATGGGCCAAAGTGTTATACAGTACAAGGCTTTTCAAGCTAAATTTTGTCTCACTGTCAAGTGAGCTTGATATGTTGCCACAGGCATTAGTACATGTGAATTTATAGGAAATGCAAGCTTTACTGGGAGATAGGTTGCCAAAACAAAGAATCTGTGCAAAATTGAAGTAATTAATTTAGGTATCTATTGCAGTCACCAGCTGAAGCTATGTGTCATCATTAATAGTAGGTTTTAAAGATATCACATATATGCAAGGTGTTTCACAGAACAAATTAAGTTAGGAAAGTCTAAATTTTATGATTATTCTGTGGCTTCAATTATATAGATCCTAGGATCTGAAATTTATATTGTGCATTAGAGTAGTGAAGTAACATTCAGAAATTTAGAGAAGGATAGCAATCTAAAAGAGAAGAGAAAAGGATGATGAGAGAAAAGACAATGGCAGTACCCTACCACTGTTCTTATTTAATTTTCATATTGTAGTCTTATTGTTTCACTGAAATAGCAGATTTTATGTTGAAGATTAATTAATCCAATGAGAAAACAATATAAAGATTGGATCACTTCATCTCTACCCTGCTCTACTTGCTGAACAAATTCATGGCTGCATTCCAACAGGTGATGTAATTAATTTGTATCTTAGAATGAAATCTTCAATATGACCCAGACTGTTGGTTTTTTTTTCATCTGAGACAACAGCACCATTAGATGGCACTCTGGGTAAAGTTGAAAAATTACTTTGTTAGGCTGTTGCAACTCGTGTTTAATGAAAGCACAATAAAAGAGAAAATGGCAAATATCTCATCAAATATATAAATGAGAAAATATATTCTCATTTATTATACTTTCAACAGTCTATAGTGAATGCCAAAGAATTATTTAGATATTATATTTGAAAACAACATTTTATAGCACCTTTTTTTTTTGTTTTAAATGAGAGGTAATGAATGCTTCATGTAAGGAAGATATACTAACTTGTTCTTTTTTAATCTTAATTTCAGGTTTCTATAGGAGATGTTAAAGGCAAAGGAAAGAATGTCAATATCTAATTATATAAGACAAGTATCTCACAACATGAACGTTTCACAGTATTACCACAGTGATTGAAAAAGCAAGTTACCTCTCAGATATGTGTGACTATCTCAGACATATTTTATCTGAAAGTGAAAGCCTGAAAATTTTTTGCTAATATCAAGCTTGGCCTTCCCTTGCTTTTTATGTATAAGCATACAATAAAATATATAAACAGTACAATAAAAGCATGCTTTCGAAGGATGTTCCAAGATGCCTTTTTTTTTTCTTGACAGAAGTCTCCATGTGAAAAAGAAGAAAGCAAAAATTCTGAAACTCAAACCGGTTAATTATTTAAGGGAAAAATTCTTCTCCTATAACTTCTAGACCAGTCTGTCTTTTCATCTGTGTCTACCTATAGACACATCCTGGTAGAAACAATCGAATAGAATATTACATGCAATAGAATATTTAAGTGATGATACACTAAATAAATATTTTTAAAATTGTCCTTTAACTCCAAAATTGCCATTAGTTAAACTCAAGCAACCATGAATCCAGTGGAGCCCCACAGAATTCCAGAAGTACACTGATGCAGAGCTGGGTGAAGGCCTTAGTAATTAAATTATTACTTGGCTTGTTTCCTATGAAAATTTAGATTGCCACAGTTAGAAAACCTTACACTTCAGAGGTTCAATTCTACTTTCAACCTGTCCTTAATAACTTCCTTTCACCCAATATTCAAAAATGTTTCAACAGCTGTAGATTTAATGTCTAGACACCTCTATCCCAAATGAAGCATCACACGTATTTCAAGCAAGGGCTGTGAATTCCAAATTAGACTTTTTATCGTGGACACTAGCTAATATGTTCCAGTCTGCTCTATCTTCTGAAGAAGAGCAAATGAAAGATAAAGGACTGGAAATGTCCTCCAATATGCTTTTGGGGAGGAAAACATCCTCAGTAGCCTTCTTGTGATTTAGCCATTTGAAACTAAGTTACCAGGAAATCACATTCTGGAAGCTCTCCAAATTTTAAGGGTCAAGTTGTCAAATAATTTATGCCATGGAGACTTCTGTGTGCTGAGGAGTTCCTTAGGAAATCTTGAATAATTGATAATGGGAGAGTGACACTGTCTCCTTAACATTAGGAAAAGTTTAGAATGTATTAGGATTAGTATCCACTAATACCATGTATTTAGGATTAGTATCCACTCACAATGACATGTAACAACACTATCTAATAGTAATGGAACATTGATTGATATTTCAAAACTGATCATTGCATTTTATAGCTTCTTTCTATCCCTAGTTTTGATAAACAATTTCCTCTCCTTCCCATCAAGAATTACCTTTCCACAAGAAATCCCATTCTCCAGTAATAAGTGTCTTACTTGATATTCAGATAGAGATGTGAAGCTGCCTTTCTTTCTGTATGCAGCCTTCACAAATTAATTTCTCCCTGTACAGGGGGAAATTTCACAATTCTGACACCACTAGGGCTCTGTAGGCTAGATCTAAGTCTTCAGTCATTCCCAGGTGATCCAGCTGAGCTCTGATAGTGTTATTATTCACTTTGCAAGTCTGTATTAAGAAAGATAGGTAGTACAGAAATTAAACTAAAAAGGGATAACAATATTTCAAGAGGTAATTTTTTAAAATCGGAGGCTTTTCAGTCACCTCACAGAATTGTTTTCACACTTCTGTGATTATCTAGTAAAATATAACTTCTCAGACTTATTCTTTTTTCTTCCTTTGCAATAGTCACTTTGATGTGTTTTCTGTGGAACTCTTCTTTTCTTACCCTTGACTATTCTCAGCACTGAAATGTTTGCTTAGAGGTAGTATTTCTCCAGCTATTTGTTTCTTTTTCATTTTTTATTCAATCAGTCGATTAAGTTAAACAAATTTAGTCAATTCAGTAGACATTTCAGCAATTGGATCCATAAAGATATTTGGTTTTAAATCTCTATCTGAATTTTCAGTTTCCTTTACAATGGAAACTCTACTCTCCAAATACATACAGATATTTTCTTGATGCTTTGGGATTCCATCAAAGCATGAATAAACTAATCAAACGATTACCATTGTAAATCCCTATATGGTATTTGGACGCAGATTTCAGCCCTGTGGAATACCAGTATTTTTAAAGATAAAATGAAAAACAGCAGCACAACAGATTTTGTTTGGCTGGCTGGTTGGTTTGTTTCCAAACCCTCTTTTTGTAGTGCAGGAGAAATGTGAATACAAAAAGGCATAGAGGAATAATCACTTTGGCACTCTGCAGACTAAGGAGAAAAGACTCATCATCACATCAGGAAGATGCTGAAGCTGAGTGAGGCAGCCCCATCTGCTCCCTGGATAGCAAACATGGCAAGTCAGTAAAGCCAGCAGGTGATAGCAGCAGGTGACTTTTCGGAGAAGGATGGAGGCATCCAGGTGCTGGCCTGATGCACTCTGGAGGTGAGCTCCTTCCCAGGGGTTTCTATCAGAGGTGTTACCAGCACCTCATACTGTCCACTGCCGTCAGTTCATGCCAATGATCCAGCCAGGAGCAGCCTGAGGAGTATCAAGAAGGATTACAGAGTCATGTGAACAGTGGGATGAGACTCCAAAGCACAGGTAGTTTCTCCATCCTGTGTTGTGGAGCAGAAAGGCCTTGCAAAGTGAGGGCCTTGCTGCCCGTGTAAAATCCTGCTAACTTCTCTTACTTTGGCTAACTAGAAAAGCATTCTGGGAATGACTCAGCTAAACTAGAGGTGAAAAACAAGTTACATAATTGTAAAGCAATTATTAGAACCAATAAGTGCTCACACCATAGGGCTTGTGATTGGTTACACCTGATGCCTGTTCCTGTCGTGGTCTATGGTGGTTGATTAAGCACATTTGTTGTGCCTCACAAGTATGTAAACTCATAACAAATGAACAGTTTAAGCACCCTGGATTTTTGCAATAAAGTGTCTTCGCCATACCATTGTGGAGTCCATGTGTGAACTTAAAAAGCACCACACTGCTGGTCCAAGGGAAGGAGGTTGAAAGGGACAGTCGTATTTGGAGAATAAACAATGGTTACAGGACTGATGCCACAGCCGGGATTAAGTACTTAGACCATGGGCCTTTCTTTGAGAAACCTGTTCTGCTGAGGGTGGATGGGGCCCATCTGTCAGAGAAGGGGAAAAACATCTTTGGTCACAGACCTGACAAGCTGGTCAAGAGGGCTTTAAGCAAGAGTTTGTGGTAAAGGGAACTTCAATACATCCCGCTCCTATCAGTTTGATGGCAGTGAGAAAAGCAAAACCAGATGGAACAGGGTTACAGATCAGCAGGAGAGCACCCAAAGAGCAACACAAAGGAATTCCAGCCACTCCAGAAGTAAGGCAGCTTCTATAGGGGCCAACTTAAATGTCTCTATGCAAATACACACAGCATAAAGAATAAACAGGAGCTAGAGACATGCACACACCTACAGGACTATTATCTTATTGGAATCCTAGCAATGTGGTGGTATGGCTCCTATGACTGCAGTGTCAGAAGGGACGGATACAGGCTCTTCAGGAAGGACAGCTAGGTGAGACAAGGAAAGGGTGTTACTTGGCATGATGGAGACCATGGCAGGAAGGTTGGAACTAAATGATCTTTAATGACTCTTCCAACCCAAACCATTCTATGATAACACAGAAACCTAGAACACAATGAGCCAAATGTCTTCTACAGAAGATTTTAGAAGAAAGGTATCAGTAGGAAGACAGCTTCACCACACATTTTCATGAAAATATAACAGAAAGTGACACTGACTTTTACAGAGTGTACTGACCATGTAGTTATCATTAAGGTGTCAGACAACAACCTCTTTAACTATGAAATTCTCCAGAGGTCTTTTATCTTGTGCCTACTTCTTTTATGGATCTCATACAGCTGCAGATCTGTCTGTCTTTATCAACCAAATAATACTGTGACATCTTTATGTTCATATCTTTCCCCTATCGTTGTCCTTTCACTCACAGTAGACCAACAAGGCTATGCAGGAAGACCTGGAAGAGAAGTAACAAAAAGTCTTCTAGTACACTTAGCCTTCTGCATCACCTGCAGCAACCCACTGAGCAGATTAGCAACCATATCAGGAGTGCTTTTCTCCAAAACCCACAAAACTCTAAGTGCATATTTGTACAAAGGTCAATTAGAAGCTTTTATTACTTTGCATAAATGAAAATGCAGAGATATTAGCTAACCCCAGATTGAGTTTAAAACGGCCAACAGGAACCAGATGGCATCCTGTCTTTGTGTTCAGGATGGAGTTTGTCTGTAATTTACAATGTGCAGCAGAGTAGTTTGTAGTATATTTCTAACTTCTGAGTGATGCTTCAAAAAAAAATTCTGCTTTTGTTCTTCTGTCTTTAGTTCAAACATCTTTACTTTTTTTTTTCCCCAGGCTGATAGAGATATTAAGGGAAATAATCATTATGCTAAATAATACCCTCTGGTATCTTACAAAAAAGGTGCAACATTTTATTATGCCTAATCATATGAAGTGAATGGCAAACTGACAAAATATCTGGGGTTGTCACAAAACTTTACATCTACAATGCACAGGAATTCAAATGCTGTAGCTTTTCTACAGTGAATTGTTAAATATATTTCATTGTCTTTCTCATAATCTTCAATGAAACTATAAGCCAATTTTCAAGTTTTGATGAATTCTTACTGTTTAACAATTCTTTCTTAGGTAGGTGGCATAATCATGATAATTATCATTAAATATTGATTATTATTATTGTTATGACATAGTCATAGCTATTTTTATTTAGTATTTCTGTATTACCTATGACTAGACTTCCTCAAAGACAAGAATTTTAATTCATACAAAAAGTTAAGGTTTGGAATGAATTTTCATTTTTCATCAAGAAAAAAAAAGCCCATGTACAAACAACAAAACTACCATAAATAAGAAACAACCAAACAAAAAACCCTCTCCAGAAAAAAACATGAGGAATGCAAGAGGAGTCCAAAATGACAAAAAAACCCTGAGAAATTAATACATACCCAAACAAGGAGCTGGACTATCACTAGTGTTGCTTACTGTGTGAGACAGCTTCTTGTCTAATTCCTGCAATGCATCTTGTCCCTTTCTTTTTCCTACATTGCCACAAACAGGAAAAAGGTGGTGGAAACAGTAATAGTGACATAACCTTATAACTGGAAAAAAGTACAGATGCTGCTTTCTACTGCTGCTGCCTCATCTCAAAGTAGTTTCAATATGTTGATTATCCAGTCAGCTTGGGAGGAATATTGATGATGTTTGGTTAGTCAAAGACTTATGTAAACCTTGGTTGAATGACCAGCAGGAATACATGGGTGGATGGACTAGCTTAGAGGTCTGAGCTGTGTCCAAGGTGCTAAACAGCTGAACAGGACATACAATCTCTCAGTCATTAGTGGGCTGAGAAATAACTTATAAACTGTATTCATGCATGTTATGTAATACAGGGACTATTCCACTATCTAGTATGTGGAATGATGGAAAGAGATGTCAAAGGACTGGGCAAAAGGAACAGAGGGAGAAGAAAACAGAAACTTTAGGATATGTTTATATTAGAATTTAGTTTGGCCCTTGAGTAAGAGATCTATACAACAAAACAGATGGTGTTGAAGATCTAATATTTAACAACTGCTTTTCAGAGGGCTTCTTCAGATTAACTGTTGTCTGATCCTAAAAGACGAATGTTCATTAATGCCAAGAGTGCATTAGTTGTTCTCCTGGGATGCATTATCTTGTTTAGTTTCATCTAAGAGGAATCTAGTTTTTGAGCTCCAAGCCTGCACTGTGATGCACTCTGAAACCCTATGGCTGAGAAAAATAAATAGATTTATATTTCACTCTTAATCTAAACAAATGGTAGACACCCCCCTAGGCACAAGGAAATCTCTTTGTCTGGTTTTTTGTCCAGTGTTTGTAGACTGTATATAAACAGTGCACTGATTGTCAATGAGTATTTAGGATAGTAACAGTGACTAATGGAAATATTTAAATTCAAGGTAAATCCATTAAGAATTAGCTTAGTAATTGATTTTTCAGTCCATGACTAAGAAACCTGTAAGTGATAACATTCTATTTCTTGCATCAAAGATCCAAGTTGTAAAAGAGTGACTGAAATGTTCATTTAACGACATCACCATTTGTTTCCTCATGATGCATGGAGAAATGTGAAGGATGTGTCCATGTCCTCTAAACTTGCTTCATTTTTTCAGTGTGGCCATTCCCTCCCAGACAGACTAACTTTTGCTAACTAGGTCTAAAATTCACAAAACATGGTCAGCTTGTTGAAGTTATCTGAAATTATCTGAAATGTTCAACCCCAAATTTCTTAAAATACTATAACAGTTCAGAACTTATCAAGTGAATGTGGTGAGAATTGACAACCAACCTTATTTTATAGTCACAGAAACATGATTTTATTTTATCTTATTAAAGGAAAACAAATTTATGTCAACGTGTGTGAGACTTTTGCTGAATTGCCCCTGACAGGAGTGTCAGAGGCCAGTGCTGTGGGACTGTAACTCCTTGCAATAGTTTGCAAGAGAAGTGATCGAAAACTCCAAGAGGATCCTTTAAGTTCCCAAGCACCGGATTCACCAACAACCCCAGAGATTTATAAGATGAACAGTGAGTGCTTCTGAAGTGTTTGCTATGAAAAAGATTTTTCACTTAACAACATGAGAGTATGTAGCTTAATAAATTTTAACCAAACAATATTGAAGGCTGTTTAAAGATGGTTAACAAAAAGATTTTAAAATAAGCAATCTGATATTTTTTAATGTTCAAAAAATCTTTTTTACTTTAATAAAAAGAAGATCACTAATACAGAATATACTCCCATGAGCATTTTGCTGTACAATATAAAGGGAGCATTATTCACATGTTAATAGGTAATTCTGCAGGAATGTGCAGAGAAATGACTTCTTAATGAGAAAAAATAGGAGATAGAAGCAGAGAGATCATACTTGAAATGTTTTGTTACTCTGTTACTTACACTATGCTTTTTGAAATTAAAAGGTTGAGTTTCACAAAATTAATGAAGTCACCAAGTATCACCTAAGATTTGAGTCTTAACAAATGCAAAATATCAAGAGTCTGAATTGCTCCTTGCTGGAAAATGATCTTTTCTCAAACAAATGATCCTTAGAAGAAAACATAGGTTGACCGAATTGCTATCTGATGTTTTCTAAATTTATTTATTTTTGGTATTAAAATGATGTTGGAAGTTTAATTGAGAAACACGTTTTCAAAATATTATGCTAAAGCATTCTGACTAATCCATCCCATCCAATGCTTAGGACAGTCTTCTTGCAAAGATAGTGAAATAACCAAATAAGGAATTCTTCCCAGGAACTTGAAAAGTGTGGAAGGGAATGGAAATAACCTAAAAGAACATGGAAAAAATGAGTCAGGGAGAGTGTCTGATTTCTAGCCTGAAAACATTTATACTCTCTATTCAATATTTCAATTTAAGAAATACAGCTCACTACTCAAGACACTTATAAGCAAAATGTGCACAGACAATAGCTTGCAGCTATTTGCAGTACAGGAAACTATATTCAAAAAAGTACAAAAAAAGAGATAACTCTTTTAATGTAACCATAGTAATTTGCTCTTTTACCACATCAGAATGGAAGCTGGATTTTTACCAAGAGAAATACATATCGCTAATAACATTTTCAGGAGTGAACTGGGGAGAATGGAAAATACAAAGGATAAGTAGGAAAAAAAAGAAAACAGAGGATAGTTCGCTGAAGTTGCAGATGGATTGTATGTGAAGATCTTTGATAGCCATATCTCATATTTTCCCTTCTCCTAACTTTGTCAGACATATGTGAGTTCCTAAATTTTCCTCCTAGTTTCAGTCTCCAGCACCAGCTCTACACACTCATTAAGAATGTTAATGTAATGAGAATAGTATAAGCAAATTATGTATGTTAAGTTAAATATACTTGAAATATCTGTAAAGAAATTAACTTGGTATAAGAATTACTCTGGCTGTATCAGTGCAATAGGTGTAAATTGAGAAGAGTAGCACAACCAAATAAGACTTTTTCTTTTCTTTTTTTTTTTTTTTAATTTAATTCTGAGCTAATTGATTTTTCTTTCACCCTAGCATCTCTGTAGTACACTGCAGAATCCACATGGACATAGAACATAGCACTGAGGTCCTGGACCCAGAGACACAAATGTTTTTTTCTTACAAAGATATACAAGATCACTCAGAGACATCGAGACTGTTGAGATAGATCTAGAGGTGTCTGGTAGTACACACTTCCAGTATTGGTTATGCAAAAGTAGTGATCTACATACATATTGTAGACAAGATATGTGTCTTCACTTTCAGTTTTTAAAGGAAGTTAAAATTCCAGTGAAATAATAATAAGTAATCATTTCTAGGTAGTCACGCAAAGATAAGTGGTGCTAACACTCATTTGAATAGTTTCCTTTTCCCTAATAATGTTTTAATGAACAGTACAATACTAACATACACAGTTGTGACAACTTCCCTCTTCATGCATGGTGTTATAAATCAACTTTCATTCAATATTCAGAGTAACTTGAATAAAATTAACAGATATTGAAAATTGTTTTGAATTTTGTGTGTCAGATGATATTTGGGAGACAAAAGATCCGGAAGGTAGAGACACACCAGATTCTGCACCTGGGACAAGGCAACCCTGGTGGGGTGCATAGCCTGTAGAATGAAAGGCTAGACAGCAGCGCTGTGGAAAGGGACCTGGGGGTCCTGGCTGATGGCAAAGTTGAACATGAGTCAGCAGTGCCCTGGCAGCCAGGAGGGCCAAGCATGTCCTGGGGGGCATCAGGCACAGCATCACCAGCTGGGCAAGGGAGGGGATTGTCCTGCTCTGCTCTGCACTGGGGTGGCCTCACTTCGAGTGCTGGGGCAGTTTTGGGTGGCACAATATAGAGGACATTAAGCTATTAGAGAGCATCCAAAGGAGGTAAAGACAGGTGGTGAAGGAGGGGAAGCCCTGTGAGGAACAGCTGAGGTTATTTGGTCTGTTCAGCCTGCAGAAAAGAAGACTGAGGGGAGACCTCATAACAGTCTTCAACCTCCTCACAAGGAGAAGCGGAGGGCCAGGTACAGCTCTCTTCACTCTTGTGACCAGTGACAGGACTCGAGGAAATGGCATGATGCTGAATCAGGGTAGGTTTAGGTGGGGTGTCAGGAAAAGGTTTTTAACCCAGAGGGTGGTTGGGCGCTGGAACAGGCTCCCCACGGGAAGTGGTCACAACACCAAGACTGCCTGAGTTCAAGAAGTGTTTGAACAGTGCTCTCTGGCACATGGTGTGAGTCTTGGGGCATCCTCATCCTAGATGATCCTGAAGGGTCCCTTCCAACTGAGCATTTTCTATGATTTTATGATTCTGTATGGACTATTAATTGTTAGATTTAACTGACCAAATGTCATGAATCAGATATTTAAGATCTTTTCTGACCTCCCAATAAGTTCATCAAGGAAAAACTTGTATATACAGTAAGATCTTCATTATCAGAAGCCTGTATTATCTCATTGATATTTGTTAGGTAGCAACGTCTAAGACTGATATAATATGTCTACATCTGTCTTGTAGATAACTAAGCAAAGTAATATTTAAGTAAAATTATTTTATCAATAAGTTCACTATTTTTATTGTTAATAATTTCTTCAATACTATTTGGCAAAGATTTTATTTTAGGATACAATGCCTATATTATTAATAATATTAGAAATCTTTATATTAAAAATATTTATTCAGGCTATTTTATATGCTATTTTTTTTCCATTTCTATGTGTGTGCTAATTTTAATTAGCATAGAAAATTAATTTGGTAGGAATGCAGAAGGATTTTTCCACGGTCATTTTTGTTCAACATACATAGATTAAGTATGAACAACATTACCTTGAACTTGAGTGGGAGTGGAGAAAGCAGAAATTTTGCTTTCGAAAGCTTATTTCTCTGTTACTTATATTTGTGTTATTTAATGGCAGTAGTCACTGCAAAGGTTGTTGTCATGAGCAAAGGGAATTTGATTCAGCTGCTGCTAATCTTGTACAAACACAAACCTGCTAATTGAAAAGCTAATTATGATGATGGAGTGATGAGAAGCCCATTGGACAGGATGACATAAAACCCATGAAACATCTATTATAAACCAGCTGGTATCCTTTGAAGCTAGTGGTATTATAGATTGCTTTCTTGTGTTAAAGCAGGGATATTAATGTTATTCCTTGCACAGCTGGCCATTTTTTAAATTCTGGAACTCTCAATAACCACAGAGTGGACTTTAAGCTGTCAGAAAAGTCCATAATAATAATGTGTACATCAGTGATATCACTGTTGACTGTAATGGAAATGTTGAATAAACAGGAAAATGGGAGGCATATGAAGTGCTGATAAATAATCCATAATAATAATGTATAGGTCAATTCTACCAGTGTCGACTTTAATGGAAATGTTGAATAAACAGGAAAATAGGAGGCCTAAGAAGTGCTGATAAATATGAAAAATGAGAAGTCATCAAGCACGAACTCTATTTTTGCTTCAGTCATTGAATTTTTGGCAAGATACTTATTTGTATTTGAACAGTATTGAAGGAGAAGGTCGCATGAGCAAGGTTTTGAATCTTTTTATATTCAGATATCTGAGAAAGTTCTTATTAGGTTACAGTGGAAGCTTGTGCCAAAAAAGCACCTAGATGAAAAATTTCTTACTTGGTGTGGTATTTATTGGACCAGCCTTTTCCCACAACATGCCACCGAACTGTCTAACTCCATAGTACTATAACTCAGAGGAAGAGCTGAAATGGAGATCAGGTTCTTTTTCTTTAAGTATTTTACAGACAATAAAAAAGGGCTAATAACTCAGATATTATAAAAAAACACTTTGTAAATATGTATTTAATTATAGTTTAATTGATTAACAAAAAAGATTTTACCTCTGATATAAGAGTTAAAAAATAGAATTTAAAAAAAATAACACTGCCATAAGTAGCCATGTTAGAGACTAACTTTCAGTTATAAAATTTGAATTGGAGAGGGAATAATATTTCTTGGCATATCTCTGCTGAATTTTCACCTAGAAGTTCTTTGTACTGTCTCATTGGAAAAAAAAATCTTGTTAAATCTTTTAACTACATCAAATAAGTCTTTCTTTTTGAAGGCTCAGAAAGGTTACTTACACATACTCTGCAGTAAGAAGAAACATATGGCTATTGAGGATATTCTCATAAAGCCACAAATATTCTGTATTTTCTATATATTTTAAGCATTTTTATTAGAAAAAAATTTGCCTGATGAATTTGACCTGAAAATATTTACCAGAAATTATTGTCATGTGATATGAAAAAAATGTGACTACTAAACATCTGGACAGAAATGGGAAAATACAATTAAAACAGCTGGGGAAAGATTTTGGGTTTTAAATACCAAAACACATCACATTTTCCTATGCAAACATAGCTCTCACTTAAATCAGCATAACCTAGTCGTGATTAAGCACTGACTAGTAGTAACAAGCTAAAAGGAATTAAGAAATATGTAACAGAAAGCATAAGCTAAATCAGACTCAAACTTGATATTCAGTGTCTTCTTGAGTTTTATACCATTTTCTAATGCTTTTTTTGTAATAATATCTACTAGTCTATCAGAACTGTGAATTATGGAGTCAGAGACCATACATCTGAGTGTGTTGACAATTTCTTCAATTCCTTTCTTCAACTCTGTGATTTTATATTTAAGGTTGAAAATCTGTATTTCCAAATCACCATGTAAACATTCCTGTACAATACTATCTATGAAATATAATATATAAAAAGTTGTGTGCATATGCTCTCACTTCTATCCACAGTTTTTGTGTGAGAAGGGACTCAAATTCAGATTTAGAGCTTGAATTTTAATTACATGTATCATATTTTGCGTCTCTGAATTCTTTGTGAATGTTTGACGAGGTACAGAGCCAAGAAAATACATTGTGGATGTACATTTGTGAAAAAAATCAAATATTCACTTATTGAAAAGGGACCATGGCAATCCAACTTTTTAT
This sequence comes from Grantiella picta, assembly GCA_013397955.1. Lineage (NCBI taxonomy): Eukaryota > Metazoa > Chordata > Aves > Passeriformes > Meliphagidae > Grantiella > Grantiella picta. The sequence continues at coordinate 195,326 of VZRM01005072.1, forward strand.
GAAAGACTCTTTTTAGCTAATCAAATTTCATGAAATTACGTAGGGCATACTGATATATTTAAAGTTAGACCTCTTGATCAAACTTTTTCCAAGTGTATCTGTTGCTCTGTCCTTGATGCAGGCACAAGAGTGCCAGAGACTAATGAAATTTGATTGAACTTTGATTAAGTTAATTGCACAGGGCTTTGAAATGCTAGCCTTGATAGAAGGACTGGATCTATTATCTTCAGCAGTGTCTAGACTAGTAAATATTTGTTCAACGTAACTGCAAATCAAAAAGGAGAAAAGGAAAACTTTAGTCTCATTCTCTGGGGAGAAAAAAATGTTCAATGAAACAGTCTCTAAATAAAATTACTTTGAAAACATTCATTTGTTAAGAAACAGATCTGATGAGCTCTGTTCAGGGACACCACAAGAGAAGTCAAGAAGATTGGTGAGAAAATAGAATTTATGTTTTATGTTTAAAAATATGCCACTATTTCTACAGAAATTACTGAATTATTAATGCTATGCTAATAAGGTCAGTTGAGTCACCTGACCAGTCTCCTTGCTATTTAATAAATCTTTTAAAAAATAAGTGCATTTCATCACAGGTTTGTTTATTTAGCTGGCCAGTAATTTACAGACATCTAGGCAAGTGATAAGGACTGTGCTGCACAGAGGAAAATGCCTACAAACTAGCAAGAGTACCTTTAGGCAGAAAATGAGGAAAGTAGATTTCTAACAAGTGGCATTTTGAAATAATCTTTCAAAACATAAGGACCAACAAAAAAGCCTGACTACTTTTAAGATATAGACTTATTTTACCAATGTGTATAAAGAAATACTAGAATATTATCCAAAGTCCTCCTCGTTATACAGTTTTCATGGTTTAGATCAATATATTCTTAAAAATCAAAGAAGTCAACATATTCCCAGCATTTACTAATCAAATTTGACTGTTTTCTTTTAGAGGCTGTTACCAAGTAGAAGAAAGTTATTCTTTCATACTGGCACCTCTACAAATATACATTTTTCCCGAAATTGCAAAGAAATAAACCACGGGGTGATGTAAAAACTGACCCATTATATTAAAGTACTCAGAAGAACTGTCACTTTTCCAGTGCTTTTGTACAAAATATCCAGATTTTTACAGTTAGCTGAAAAAAAACTCCCTTAAATTAGTTTTAAATTCTGTGTTTAGCCAAGTACTAGTAACCAATACAATTATAGTACTATAGTCTAACTTCCAAATTAAAGCTGGGTGGTGGATGCCACATCACATTTCTTTTGGAGGTTTTCTTCTATAGAATCATTATTTATTTCATGTATGTAACATTCTCCAACCCTGCTTACGCTTCATTGCAGGGACAGAATTCCTGCAATGTAGTGTTTTAGCCAAGGAGGTCTTTCTGTCTTCTTCAACTCCAAAGTAGGTCAATAATTGAGTAAGGCAGCACTTACACTGGAGGTTTCAAGTTGCTCTGCCACTTCTGAGGATGCATTTGCTGTAAGCAATTACAGTCATCACAGATTACAATTTTCACTTTGCTTTTCACAGGTAGGTACAATATTGGTGTTTTGAGAAGGTGGTTTCTGAATATTGAATGAGAAATATTCCCCAAACAGTTTTTCTTTCATCAAGCCAGAAGTAAGCTCAAAGAAATACATATCACTGTCAACACCCAAGGCTTTGTTTTTACAACTTGACAGGAGTATACAAACCTTACAACAATTTCTCCACTGAATGAAGAACAGAAAGCAATGTCTAATACAGCTTATGATATGGATTTTGCTACCCTGAGTTTATGGTTTTTTGTCATATGGCAGCAGCAATACTACTAATGAAAAAGCAAAGAAAAAGTGAAAATTCAGTTATAATAACATTATGAAATAGTATCTTACTCTTTTTCCTCTCATTTCTATGTTTCAGAACAAGTACTTTATAGCTGTCATTGTATTTGCACTTTCCTATATGTATCTTCTCATATGCCTTAAAAAGATATAGTAGCTTCATTATATGTCTGTATATTTTGTAAGAGTAACTAAATTTGGGGAAAAGGAAGTTCTTATACAGATAAAAAGGCAATTACAGTGTGTAAGGAAGGAGAGAAGATCAGTATTCCAGGCAAAGGTTTATTATGTAATTAGTCCAAAGTAAAAATGATCCAAAATTTCCTGATGCATTTGTGGTGAGAAACTTGAGCAAAAATCAGGTGAAGTTACATACACATTCCACTCCCTTTATGCTGAAATTCAGTTCTTTTTTTTTTTTTTTTTTTTGGTAGCCTTGAAAGCCCCCTGGCACATCATACCTCCCAGGAAAAAAAAATCAAATAATTGCAAGTTCAGGGGTAACCTATTGAATAGCACTCTGCTGATCTCAAGGCCCCATCAGGAGAAAAGTTTAGAGGAAACAGTCTTTTTGGAACATGTATATTATATTTTTGAATCTGCCTTGCAGTTCATATGACACCTAGAAAGTGCTGTGTGAACTAGCAGGGGGTTTTCTGAAGTATTCAACCTGTGTTATACAATAAAACTAGAATCTGGAGGGCACAAGAGTAAAAGAACCTTTACAGATGGTCCTGTGAAAATTATTTCTTTGTTTTTAAAATCTCATTTTAAATATTACAGAATTTTAAAACCCCTTCTTTTCTTTACTTTCTTTTTTTCCTTTTCCTTTTTTCTTTTTTCTTTTTTTTCCCTCACAGTAATAATTTCTCACTGTAGATTTTCATCCTTTCTTGACACTTTCTATTTTGGTATAATAAAAGACTTGCAGTACATCAATCTTTGTACACTAGGAGCAAGTGCATATATGTTCAAATTCTCTTGGTTTCCTTAACAACTGCAAGTTCTCTGTGCAAGAAGGGGATTTCTAGTCAATTGCTGCAACATGATGTTCCGTTGGAAGAAAGACTGGAAAATACAATTTCCCAAGTTGTTTTTTGGGGTTTTTTTTTTTGCCTGCATTCTCTTTTTGGTGATGTTTTCAGCGTTCATGATGATTCAGTTTGCAAAGTGCACTTGAGAAACATTCAGTTCCAGTTAGATTTATGTGCATCAACTAGATAATACTAACTCAACCCACAAAAACAAATGAGAGAATTCTGTAACTGCCTTCTTCTTTTGTCACTGCCAAAAGTTGCCAAGGTGAGGTCCCACATCCTGTTTGAGAGTCATCAGCCACGTCACCTTTGCTAACTATGGCACCAGGAACTAATGATCCTTCATTTCGCCCAAGACTGCACCCTTCTAAGGTCTTAAATATGCATCTAGGCCAACTTGAACACATCTTTTCACTAAAAATGCAGAGTGACCAGTTGCTGCCTGTTGATGTTAACAGGTTCTTGCCCTCAGATCTGCAACAAGTGTTCTGCTGTTTTCTTTCTTTTCTTTCTCATCTTTCCAAGCAGTTCAAATCCCCTCAGACAATTTATGTGGTTATGCATTTCATGTGCTCAAGAATGTGAGAAGGATGGGAGGAGTTTCATTTACCACTCTGTGTTTGCGGCAGACTTAAATATAGCTCCTCTTCTAAATTCAATTTCACTTTTATATATACATAAATAACTGCTTTCCAGTATTAGTTTCTACTTGTGTACCATCAAGCATGCATGCTTTGTCCTACCAAAATTTCTAATTACTATTGGAAATACATTAATCACTCATTACTGACTGGGATTCACATTACTTGCAAGTATTCGTCCAGTTTTAAATATTTCTTTTGAATAAATCTCTGCAAAAATAATAAGAAGGAATGGCTCAACAGAAATATTTCTGATTAACAAAAGCTAGCTACAGGAAGGACAAATACTAGAGGTTAATAAGGTTTTTATTGTTTGAATTGATTGAAAAAGTCTCCCAGGTTTTTTTTTTTTTAATTCAGTGTGGGTAGTGGAAGCATGTTTATTGTGCAGGAGACTTCTATATTGTCTTATGAATTAATTTTATACTTGATAGTAAAACAAGGCTAGACTTGCTAAATTTGACATGTGACCTCTTTCTTTGTTAAAAGATACTTTAAAATACCAAATGTAATGAAAGCCTAATATGAAAAGTCTACAGAGAAGAGCAGATTTACAGTACTGATGATGAATGCAAATAAAATGAGCAGAGATTGAAATGCAGCCAAGAAAATGCAGTGACAAAAATTGAAGATTTTTTTCTGAAAATTTTCTTGACGTGTATTTATGTTTATCATCATATGCCTCAATGAACGGAAGTATTTTCTAGCTCAGACTTAATTCCTAGTAGAAAATTTTACTTTTCGTGTTAGTCCTGAGAAAAAGAACTAAAATTACAAATCACCTGTAGAGAAAATAGTTTAATTTCTAGAATTTCAGTAAGAGAAGCATAAGCAGCTTAAATCTGTCTCAGTCACCAAGTCAATCAAAGTCCAAATGAAATCTAATGCTATCATGGATAGCTATTGGGTAGATTCATAAAATATACATTAACTATTGTCACATAATCCACATAAATATTTTTAGGAGCAATCACCTTGCAGTGTTTAAATTATCATTCTCTAAATGATCCTTGAAATACAAGTTAGCATATTTAAAATTTGCATATAAGGATAATACATTATTCAAAGCGCAAAATGATATAATTTTCCATTGGGCTTAATCTAGAAGTCTATAAGTAAATGTAATACATTAAAGTCAAAATTCAAGGACTGTAAAATGACATAAGTCAAATACTAGGAAGGTTGCAAATTTTCAAGTGTCTCACGTGGTGTGCAAAATTTTCAGCTGTTATTGGCATTTTCAAAGGTGAGTGATTATATTAATTGAATTTGTAACAGGCACTACTATTGGATCATAGATGTTACTAATTAGGAAGAAGTCAGGATGAATCAGACTGAAAACATGCTTTAAGATCAGATGATAATTAGTATACAGCCATGACAATTATGATAAATGGTAACAAAATCTGCTCTCTCATGCTATGCAAATCTGAAATCATTGCATTTTTTGTAATGCAGACCTTTATTTTTCATCAGAATGGCAGAAAGGAGGACACTAGCCAAGAAAAAATAACTGAAAGAAAGAATTAAATATGCCTCAAATTGGGAATAGACAATATTAGAAAAGACAGTGAAATACTAACCAAGCAAGGAAATTTAAAAAATGGTTCTTCAGATTCAATATCCAGAAAATAAAATAGACTATAGGGACTAACAAAGTGAAAAGGCACAATTTAAAAATCAGATGTTTTAAAATACTCACCAGAACAAAATTATCTAAGGTGGAAACACTTACAATGTTTCAAATATTAAATAAAAATAATATAGATCATACACGATGCAAATTACAGAAAATATTGTAGTGTTCAAATGGTGCTTCAAATGATAATACAGTGACTCAGAGCATGCCCTAAAATGTTCTGATCATTTATTCTCAAAGGGATGTCACAGAAATAGGGAAACCACAAGACAGGACAGTGTGAAATACACTGGAATCTCAAAATCTTCAAAAAAACTGGAGAACACAGGCTTTGTTCCTAACCTGAGGAAGGCAGCTAAGGTGGGATACTATCGCAGACAGCTCTCTAATGCTGGCTGTACTGGACATGTTGTAGAGTCATGGAATGGTTTGGGTAGAGGGAATCTTTAAATATCACCCAGTCCAACTCCTCCTGCTGTGGGCTGCACAATTTCCACTACATTTATGTTGCTCAAGCCCTCATCCAACCTGGCTTTGAACACTTCCAATGATTAAAGGGCACCCATAGTTTTTCTGGGCAACCTGTCCCAGTGTCTCACTACTGTTAGGATAAAAGATATCTTCCTTATGTCCAAATAAAAACCTCTTTTAGCTTAAAACAATTTCTACTTGTCCTGTCACTGTAGGCCCTGGTAGATGTCTTCCTCTATATTTTTATAAGGCACTTTCAAGCACTGAAAGGCCACAATGAAGTCTCCCTGGAGCCTTCTCCTCTCCAGTCTGAACAATCTCAACTTTCTCATCCTTTTCTTATGGAATAGGTGTTCCTATTGCTGATCATTTTCATTGCCCTCCTCTGGGCCCACTCTAATCAGTCCCTTCATGGATGTATACTATGAAAGGACAAAACCCAATGAAAAAAGCTACCAAAATAGATATTCGGTTAGGAAAAATTTTCACTGTGAAGTTTCTCAAAGCCTGTAGCAGGTTCCAGTGAGATTGTGGAATCCCCTTCTCTGAAAATGCTCAAAACTGACAGCCCAAGGCCATCTGCCACCTCCTATGATCTGGGCCTGATCTGGACAGGGTTTGGTTTTGATGATTTTCAGATATCCCTTTCAACCTGTCTTTTTCTATGACTGAACAGAACTGAGAAAAGGGTTTGTCAAAATAAGTGGTCAGTTTCTTCTACAACAGTATTGCCTCATTAAATGACCATCCAAAAGTGAGAAGAAAGTTGGTAGAGTTCAAAGTTTTCCAATGTTAAACTCTGAAATCCTTAACTGCTGCTCAAACTAGAAACCATTATTAAAGATCTTACTGCACATGTGGGAAATTTGCCATATTAAATGTTTCTCATGATGACTTGAAAATATCTGGATTAATCTTTTGGATCTGAGTACTATTTTCTTTAGGATATTTACAAAATCAGCCAAGTTCAAGTTTCTTCCAGCAATAACTTTTCAGTTATTTGAGTGTAATTTTCTAAAGTAAAATAAAAGCATTTTTCATATCAGAGTAACTTAAAAATTATCAATCTTTTGCTGAAACTTTACAAAGTTTACAAAAAGAAATTCCATTGTCATCATCGCTAGTTTGAACACAATAGAAGTTTATAGCAGCATGGCATACTTAGTATCAATAGTACTTGACCTGTAAACAAAAATAGCGAATGAGGTGAAGTATGTTCTGGTGGATAGGGCTTTATTCCTGGCTTTCACATTATCCTGATGTGTAAATTGTCTTGCTTAGGTTTCTCTCTATACACTTGATTTTTCACTTTTTGTTCATCTTTCTCTTAGGCAACTATACACTGTTCTGAACAGTGACACTGCATTCTTGCTTGTTTGTTTTGCTACTAGTATAATTCAGCTTCTGTGGTTGGAACATCTAAACAATGCTGTAATAAAAATTAGCAAACAATACCAAAATCACAGTCTCAGATATTTTACAAGACTTACACAGACTCAAGCCATCAGGTCAATGTAGTACAATAGAATTATGTCCTGTGATGAGAGTTGCTGATTTATGCCACTGAACTGAACGTCTGAACTTCTGACTTATGTCACTGTCACCTGGACTCTTCAGGCAGATAAAGTAACTTTTTTAAATTATCTGTTGAAACTGTTTGTAGAGTTCTCAATTTATTGTCTTAGGCACTATGCAGACACATAACAAGATTTTATGCCTTACTAACAAGATCTCTAAACAGCTTGATGTCCAAGCGAATAAGGCAGATTTTTTTTAAAAGAAGGCAAATGCAAAATTAGTAGATGACAAGTGGAAGAACCCAAAAAAAAAGGTCAGATCTAAAGGACACTGCTTTCAGTGATCCAACATCCCATGCAAAATAGATTTTGGATTAGATTTTTAAACAGCAGAGAAGAAAATCTGTCTCTCCCACACCCCATTCATTAACAAGTCTGTCTCCCTTGGAAACTAAAATAATTTGGTAGGATACAACAGTAGTGAAGTAATAACATTTGATCCATACAAATTGATAAATTGAAAATACAGAGAAAAAGCGTATTTCTTAGAAGATTAAACAATGGATGGATTTATGACCAGGCATTCCCAAGTTAGCAGGAGAGCAAGTTGCTGGAAGGAGAGGGTTAGAAGCAGAAGAATGGCAAGGAGGATGGTAAATTCACTTAAGTGACCTTGCAGCTGGAAATTCTGAGGTCTGGAAAATAATACAGTGGGAAGCATATATTATGCCCACAGCTATTTATCCTCTCTTGAAGATTGCACCAGCGTCCACTGGCCGAGTTCGGCGAAGCAGGGGACCACTGCCGATAGGGCAGCGCAAGGTGCACAGAGCTCCTGGGGAGCACGGCGGCAGCTCGGAGATCTGTTCACGAGAAGCAAGAAATGCAGGCAAATCGATCGGTGTTCCAAAGGGTTTATTGAAGGGCAGGGTAGAGGAGCGGAGAGATGGAAGGGGACTGGAAGCAGCGACAGAATGGCCCCGAGCAGCTTCGGGCGCGGGGTTTTAAGGGAAGAGGAAAAGGGGAGGAGAAACTCTAGGGAACCAGTGGGGATAGAGGGGTTCAGGAGTGGCATCAGTCTCATGGAATCAAGTAGGAGGGAAGGAGGGATAACTCTTTGAACTNAGAAGTGGAATCACTGTGTAGAGATAACACAGTTGATTACAGAGACTGAGGCACTTTCATAGACATGCTCGAACTCCTTGTCTTGCGAGAGAGATCAAAGCTCAGAGATCACAGAAAGCACAGAGGAGATCATATTATGGCATGAAATTCTGCATGCTCAGGCCCTTGATAAATTGGTGCAAACAGCAGCCCTGCCTGGCTCCAGGGCAGACTGAGCCTAACAGTGCCAGAGTTCCCACTGCTGAGTCTCTGCCCAGGTGTTGCTCCAGGATCCTCCAGTTAGCAAGGTGATGAAATAAATTTTACTCTTTGCATTTCAGCCATGGTTTTGTGGTTGCTCTGGCCACATGGCTGTGCTGACTCACACACAAATGCTCCACAAGGTCCCCTTCCACATTCCCCGTTTCCTCTACCCACTACTGAAATAAGCTGCCTGGCAAACACTTTCAGGTTTCAGTGGATTGGTCACCACTTAGTCTATATAATATTTCTGCAATGATCTTTCTCTGCCAGCCAATACAAGAAACAGCAATTGCTCTAGATGTCTGCATCTAAGTGTTTTGAAAAACTTACATGTCAGCATCAGTTTCTTTTTTTTAGCAGAACTGAATTTCCTAAAACGATTTCTACAGCTTACAAGTTCTTTTGAAATCTCTCTTTACTGTGAATGGCATTTATTTTTCCCACAGTGTTTAGGTGAATTTCTGTGATCATTTTGAAAAGCAGTATATTGGCTTAAGACGTAACTTCATTCTCACTGTTCGTTACCACACCAACAACTCTGTTGTAATGGATTTTAAGGTCAGCCTTAACCCCTTGGTACCAAGCAGATTTTTACAGCTTTAGGATACAGTTCTTATATATTTTCTTTGATGCATGAGCTCATGTTTGAATTCCTGAACCCCTCTTCTCCCAGCTTTTCTTTCTAGTTTCATTCTGCAGTTCCCTATTTCTTCAAATAGTCTGATTAAATTTGTGAAGTGCCTCTGAAAACCTCATTGGTGATAGATTTTGGAAAAAAAAACATAGTAATTGTATGATGTCACATTTAGATTATTTTAAATTTTATGATGTGATTTTTTTCATTCATAGTTAAAATTGCTTGGTAACTTTTCTAAGCACTAACTTATATTTTACTTTTGCTCTGAAAACATACCTGCAAAAAGATGCATTGGGAGTTGAAAAGAGGCAATTTGATCAGATAACTTAAAATGTTCTGTAAAACTATTAAAGCACCAATTTTCACTAATAAAATGGCCAACTAATTTACTTGATCACTCCAAAGAGACATCTGAGTGGGTAGAAGTGGTTTCCTGAAAAATCTTGTTTTAGAGGAGCTCTCCTGATACTATTACAATGCTCTAAGAGGTGGCTCTTAGGGTATGTAGTACATTAAGGAGGTCACCAATTCATGTGTCTCTGTAGAAACTCAGTCACATTCTTCTGCCCCAGAGGCTTACCCAGATAGAAATTTTTATTTCAGTGATTGTGATCTGTGTTAAGGCTTTATTTTAGTTTATTATTTTAGTTTATTATTTTATCCCTGTTATATAAAACAGTTATGTGGTTTGCAGAGAACACATGTAAGGTTCCGGTATGGAAACAGATATGGCAAAAGTGGAAAGGAGATAGTGGGAGGCTAACAGCTGATGGTGTGAAAGGAGCAGAGATGACAAGGCCTGCAATAAGTGGTGAAAGGACTGAAATGTCAAGGGTCCAGGAGTCTTAAGGACATAGAAGTCCTGAAAGATAGTGAGGGATTTTATACAAGAGGATTCAAGTGTTTGCAGACCTGGAGTACAAGGGACTCCAAAAATTCTGGGGTATGAAGGAGCAAGGTGTCACCACAGTCCTTTACCTTTCCCTTCCCTGAACATTTCTAAGAGCTCAATCTGGAACACATATGTAAATCATTATTGCCATCATTCTCTGTCAATCTGATCCTCATTCAGGTATAAATATGATGATCAAATGATAAAGCTGTTGAATTTTTTTACAAATTTATCTTCTATGATGCCTAGAGATCTGCTATATATTTCATTAGAGAGACCAAGAATATGGGTGCCTAAAATATTTACTTTACAGTGAACTGAAATTTATGTGAAATTGTAGTGGATTATGTTATGCCACTACAAATATACAAACACACCATATACAGGGCAGGTCTCTGCATTCTAAAGTAGAGCTTATTCTTTGTTCCTTCTGCAAGAAGGGGAACCCAGCCCTCAAACGGGAGTAACCATAATTTTATGTACAGGTAAAAATGGATACATACTTCATCCTACAATTTTTATGCTATGTAAAAAGTTAGCAATTTGTTTGCTACCTTGGTTGGTTTTGTTGTAGTCTTGTTCAAAGAACCCTTCTGATTTAATATGTGCCAGAATGATGGCAAAACATGTGTTCATTTATCTACCAGATAATTGAAATCTCCTTTATACTATGGTAGTCTCACTGACATAACCCTATCTTAATAGTGTGTTTGAACCTTGCGCAGAGATTATTATTTTTACACAGACAGGTATTAAAGATTCAATATAAATTTCAACATAAATGCTCCAAATGCACTTAATACACTTTCATCTGTATACATGCACACATGCATCCATGTGGTTGTTTAGCTTAGTCCAGAACATCAGCAAGGTATCTGTAACATCTAAGAGAAATTTAAGCCCCTCTGAAGCTGTTGTAGTAGGCCTGAAGAAGTGTCTGAGGGGTGGGAAGTGGCCCAAAGATGTGTGTCCTGAGTGAAGAAGGTTCTGGAAGTTTTTCACCAAGTCCAGCAGAGCCAGTCTCTGATAGCTCTGAAGGTGATGGACATGCTGCCGACCAAGTGTGGGCCGATTAGAGGTGCTAATTACGCCTCTGTGAAAACGTATTTAAGAAAAAATCAAAACAAAGTAGTCACACACTTCTTTTTAGTTAGAGGAGGAGAAGGAGTCAAAAATATGTGAAGGAAGAGCAACATGGAGACACCAAGGTCAGTGAAGAAGTTGGGGGAGGAGGTGATCCAGGCGCCGGAGCTGAAAACCCTCTGCTAGCCGTGGTGAAGGCCATGGGGGGAGCNCCCGTGGCTAAGTAGAGGACCCCTCTCCCTGATGGACTGACCAGAGAGCAAACCCCTTACCCTGCCCCCTGCCCATGCTGTTGGTTTGGAAAGAGAGAGGGGTTGAGCAGAGAAACTGTCTTAAGGGAAACAAGAGTGAGCAGAGAAACAGTGTTTGTAGTAGAAGAATTGTAGTGATGAATAGATTTATGGACTACAAAAATACCCCACACCCTGCCCCCTACCCGAGCTGTTGGTTAGAAGGAGGGAGGGCAGTGAATAGAAAATGACTTCTTAAAAGGGAGGAGGGTGAGTGAACAAATGGTGTCTGAAAAGCTTATTTTTACCTCTCATTTATCCTCTGATTCTGTTAGGTAATTAAATCACTTTGCAACTTTAAGTTTGGAGCCTGTTTTCCCTTTTTCTGTGCATCCTGCCACCAGTGTCCTATCTCACTCAACTCATTAATACAGCGTGTGTTTAACAGTTTTTTCTTTCCCCTCTCCTGCACATCAGTGGCAGGAGAGAGCAGGGCATTCAGTGGCATTTACTCAGGGTGAAACCCTGACACAATAGAACAGTAACACACAATAAATTCATAATGCTATAAGCACTTTCCTTTTCCAGAAAAGGAGTTTCACATTTCAGTTAAAAAACAGAAAAAAAAAAAAGAAGAAAGTTAAAAACTGAAATAACTTCACTTCCTATAGGACTAAACATTTCAAGCTTTGATGATTTATTTAATTTTTTTTCTTTTTTTCTGTAGAATATAAGAGGAGATCACTCAGGCTGTCAAGTTTTGCACAAATCTCATAATTCAGTACGTATTATACCCAGAAGTATCCCATTATTTTTATTCTCCATAGTCACATTTTGATACTGATTCCTAGAAACTGTCACAGATTTTAAACCTAAACCAAAAATCTCAAGAAACACAAAATGTTAGAGGAACAGTCTAGAATACACATTACCACCCTAGTGCCCTGCCAGTAGCAGAGCATATCTTAGGTAAGAAGACCAAACCTCCTGGAAGAAATATGCTATGGAAGAAGGGAATAAATTTACCAAGAAAGTAATATATCCTGGGGGCGCAGGAAAACGTACACAAGTTTTATATTCTTATTCCAAATCTGAGTATGTAAGCAACAGACAATTAGGCATAGGAATTATATCTCAACAGTGTTCATGGTACGTGACAGGTTTTCTACTTCATCTCTTGCCTGAAACAGAACATAAAATGTATATGACCTTGAAAAATAATTTAATACATTTTCAACTCAGTTTTCTATTAGGAATTAATTAGGAATCAAAATAATTCAGCAAAGTCTCTCATGTTCCCAAGACAGATTAAAGGAAATCCCCAAAGCTTTTTCCCTTTTTCCAATAAAAACTTCCTCCTGGGGACTGCACATAATTGGAACATGTATGGAAGCATTGACTCAGAAACCGAACTTTTGTGTTGAATTCTGAAATCTCATTCATAAACTTTATAGATATGATAATATCTATGATTTTTAAAATTAATTCTAATTAACTATTGCTACAAGTAAGTTTGTGTTTCCAGGAAAAACAGCAGGAAAATATTGACTTATCAAATCTGTTAACTTATTTCATATTTCACAGCATTTCTGACTTGAGCAAAAAGACAATTCATCCTTCAGTTAAAATAAATAGATATTTGTTCAACATAAGAACACTCAATTCTTCTCAAGACTGAACAGACCCAACTCCCTCAGCCTGTCCTTGTAAAAGATATGCTACAATCCCTTAATTATCTTTGTCTCTCTTTACTGCTCAGATACTGAAGATTTTCAGCATCTATTTGCTTTAATTTTAATAATTTCATCCACTAAGAAATCCACTAAATAAATAAAATCAACCAAATAAATAAAATATTTATTATTTGCCTTATAATGCTTACATGTGCTTCTAATCAACTGAATCTTGATTAAGAAATGAAGACTACATATGTTAATTTAATATAAAAAATAAATTATTGAAAATATAAGGAAATAAACCCCCTTTTGTTGTATTTGCAAGGTATTTAAATAGAGGGATATTTAGATAGCAAGACTGATACATACATAAATTTCTTGTTACTCACAATCTTCTATATTACCTATTAACATAATACCTAATTCTAATTATTTTAGTAGGAGGTAGCATATTTTAAAGATGTCAGGAGCCGCTAATCTATTATTATGCACAATTAAAAACATTAAGTTAAATCTGTAAGCATATTTTAAAAGGTAATATTAAAAATGATCTTTTTTTAGTTTTTTGGCTTAGGAATTAAGTATGATGTGTTTTGGATTCTGACCAAAGACATTCAGAGACCAGCTTTTTTGGTGAACTTTCCATCTTCAGTCACTTTCAACCTACCAAGAGAACATTGTTGGCAGTAGCTAGTTTCTGAAAAGTGACTTTTTTTAGCTTGCTCATCAGTCTACACAAACAAGTTTTTGTAGCTAACTTACTTTAGTGACAGACAATTACCATTTTAATTAGCAAGCCTGTGTAACACTTAAATTTAAAAAAAAGGAAAAATCAAACCATTTTGTCTTTCACTTGCATATGTATGTACCTCAAAGGGATAAGACTGAAATAAAACTCTATCATCGACACAACATTTAGAAAATAAAACTAATTTTGTTGTTAATCTTTTCTTCTTCTCTCTTTTCCTCTGTGTATTAAACACACAGAAAATAACAGGTTTTCTTCTACCTATTTGATAAACGTGCAAATAGCTGCAAATGACAGCAGTAAGTGTTGCACTCTAGAGCATAAGATCAGGGTCTGACGGTCAAGACACTTTTATTTTATACATAAAAATAAAATATAACACAGGGTGTACTTAATTTGCTTTGGTCTTACTTACATTTGAGAAGCTTTAGGAAACAAAGACCCAGAAATATTTGAGAAAATGGGAAAAAAACAAAAAGAATGTGATAATTATTCCCATATGTTCTCATGTTCTGCAATAAAAATAAATATTAAGCAATATCCAAACATAGCCATAGTAATTGTTTTCCTCGGCTATCACTCTAGAAATCTCCACCCATTTGGAGTCTCTGTTTCAAATACATAGACACAGCAAGAGTTTCTGCAGATGTCTGAGTAGTCAAAAGACATGGGCCCATTCTGATACAGATTCAGAAAGGGGCCTGATTCAGAAAGGGCCCATTCTGATACACAGTTATTTGATCCAGTTCTTTGATATAAATTCTGAAATCACATTTACAATCATCATGGTTATCTCTACAAACCCATATGCTATATATTTATTTATGGTGTTGGATAAGCTGGACAAAAACCCTTTTTCTGAAAACATCCTTCTTATTATCGATTGTCTCATGGCAGAAACAATGAAAGAAGTCTCTATTTTTCTATTAATAGCTGGTGACTGAAATAGTTGGTGTACATGTTATTGTTTGCTTAAAAGTATGTAAGAAAATCATGTAGCTTCAGTAAACAAAGATAAATATAGCTATCAAGAAAAGAAAGTAAAGAAAACAAGAAACAAGAAACAAGAAACAAGAGGAAAGGGGAAAGGGGAAAGGGGAAAGGGGAAAG
>VZRM01005073.1:16593-31226 GCA_013397955.1 Grantiella picta
GTGCTACCATCCCACTGGCACCATCCCATCGGCACCATCCCATCGGCACCATCCCATCCTAGCACCATTCCAGTGGTTCCATTCCTGTGCTACCATCCCACTGGCACCATCCCACCATTTCCATCGACCCCAGCATCACCCCACTAGCACAATCCCATTGGCACCATCCCATCTCCAGCACTATCCCGCTGGCACCATCCCACTAATACCATCCCAATGGGACTATCCGAGCCCAGGGCCATCTCACTGGCACCATCCCATTATCCCATCCCATTATCCCATCCCATCCCATTATCCCATCCCATTATCCCATTCCATCCCGTTCCCCCCCCCGGATCTCCCGGAAAGTCCCACTCACAGGAGACGCGCAGGGTGACAGCAGGGGACG
Source organism: Grantiella picta (assembly GCA_013397955.1). Lineage (NCBI taxonomy): Eukaryota > Metazoa > Chordata > Aves > Passeriformes > Meliphagidae > Grantiella > Grantiella picta. Next base: position 16,982 of record VZRM01005073.1, read on the forward strand.
CGCTGGTCCCCGCAGGGCCCCAGGCCCGGCAGTGGTAGGGCCCGGTGGCAGCGCTGGTGACATGGGACAGCACGAGGATGCTATCTGGACCCTCCTGGATGTGCTGGCTGTCCTTGTACCACGAGTAGACGGTGTCACCTGGTGGCTCTCCGGCCACCTGGCACTTCAGGGACACGGTGTCACCTTCCAGCACCTCCGAGGACGGCGAGATCAGGACTCGGGCAGCTGGAGAGGGACAGTGCCAGCTCAGAGGGGACAGGGCAGGGCTCGGCATTGCCGGTGTCCCCTTGTCACCTCCATAATCTGGGGGTGCGATATTCCTGCTCTGTCCAAGGATTTGGGATAGGGCCAAGGTGACACTGGTGCCAAGGTGACCTTCAGCTTTCTGTCCCCCTTAGAGTGTTCCCAACTTCTCGTAGAGATGCCCAAAGCTGAGGTATTGGAATGTGGGTGGGGNTGGCACTGGGTGTGATCTGGTGGCACTGGGAGGGGTGTGGTGGCACTGGGTGTGATCTGGTGGCACTGGGAGGGGTGTGGTGGCACTGGGTGTGATCTGGTGGCACTGGGAGGGGTGTGGTGGCACTGGGTGTGATCTGGTGGCACTGGGAGGGGTGTGGTGGCACTGGGTGTGATCTGGTGGCACTGGGAGGGGTGTGGTGGCACTGGGTGTGATCTGGTGGCACTAGCAGCCAGACCCCATGTCATTCCCACGGGATGGGCCGCTCCGATCCCAAATCCCGTGCTCCCCACCTTGGACCCGCAGGTAGAGCCGCCGCTCCGCGGAGCCGTGCGCGTTGGCGGCCGTGCAGCGGTAGCTGCCATCATCCGCCGGCGTCACCTCCCGGATCTCCACCCGCAGCGAGTTGGGGACAGCGGAGATGGTGACCCGCGGGCTGCTCCCGCCAGCGCTGGTGGCCACCGGCTCCTGGTCCCGGAGCAGGGCCAGCTGGGCCGGGGGGTTGCTGGCCACGGAGCACTGGAAGATGGCCAGGGAGCCTCGCTCGGCCTCCAGGAATGCCGTCAGGACAGGATCCCGAGGAGGGTCTGAGGGGAGGGAATGGGGTGAGAGGATGGGAATCCCATCGGGAGACGGGTTGTGGGAGTGGGTGATGGTCTGGGGTTCTGGGAAGGGAAGGGGAGAGGGGAAAGGGGAATAGGGACAAGGGAAAGGGAAAGGGAAAGGGAAAGGGAAAGGGAAAGGGAAAGGGAAAGGGAAAGGGGAAGGGAATAGGGAAAGTGGAATAGGGACAAGGGAAAGGCAAAGGGGAAATGGAAAAGGGGAAAGGCAAAGGCAAAGGCAAAGGCAAAGGAAGAAGGAAGAAGGGAAAAAGGAAAGGAAGGAAAAAAGGGAAAAGGGGAAGAGAATGGAAAGTGTAAAGGGAAACAGAAGGGGAGGGGGAAGGAAAAGGGAAAGGTAAAGAGAAAGAGAAATGGAAATGGAAACGGGAAAAAGGACAGGGAAAGGCAAAGGGAAAAAGAGGAAGAGAAGGGAAAGGGAAGGAAAGGGAAAGGGAAGGAAAAAGGGACAGGGAAAGGTCCTCACACAGCACATCCAGGAGGACATCGGGAGAGCTCCGGCTGCCACCCGCGGTGCTGGCCTGGCACCGGTAGAGCCCGGCGTCCCCTGTGGCCACCGGCCGCAGCAGCAGCGAGGTGGCCGAGCCCTCGGCGATCTGCTGCCCGTTGTGGTACCAGGTGACGTTGGGGACAGCCGGGGAGCCGCTGCTCAGGTGACAGGTGAGGGTGGCGTTGTCACCCTCCAGCACGTGGGGGGATGGGGACACGGTGACGTTGGCGGCTGTGGGAAGGAGGAAAAGGGGTCTGGTGTCAGTGTTGGGGTGACAACCCCCAAAAGCCACCAGAGGACAGCGTGGCTGCTCCAGAGGGCAAATTCCAGCTGATCCTGCAGTGCCGTGGTGGGGACAGCTCGGATCCTGGTGGTGCCACCAGCCCAGGGACATTGCTTGGTCACGTTTTGCTCAATGTCCCTGCCACACGCAGCCAGGGAATCTCCACCAGGAGCTGCAATGCCATGGGGGAACTTCCACATCTGGGTTCCATGGACATGTGGCATTTCCATGTGGCACTTCCATGTGGCATTTCTGCTCCTCCTGCCACCACCTCCAGAGCTTCCGTCCTTCGCTCTCCCAGAACATTCCCAAATGCCACACTCCTGTCCCCCACTCACTGTCAGCCTGGAAATCCACGGCGGCGCTGGCGCTTCCCTGGGAATTCCCGGCCTGGCACTCGTAAATCCCCTCATCCTCCACCACCACATCCCGGATTTCCACCTTCAGGCTGTTGTAGGACCTGGTGACACTGACCCTGGGGCTGGTGGCCTGGGGACAGCCCCGGGTGCAGGCGATGATGTTGTCGCCTCTCCCGAGGGTGAGGTTGGATTCGGGATCGCTCTCCACGGAGCACTGGATGATGCCCAGGCGCCCACCCTGGGTCTGCAGGAAGGAGCTCAGCACCGGCTGCCTCGGGGGGTCTGCGGGGGGAAAACCAGATCCGTGAGGTCGGGAAAACTCCCAAAAACCCAGAATCCATGGGATTGATGCTCCTAGTGCCCCCTGAGCATCCAGGTTGGATGGGGTTTGGAATGACCCGGGATAGCTGGAGTTGTTCCTGCCAAGGGGAGAGGGTTTGGGATGAGATGGATTTGAGGTCCGTTCCAACCCAAACAGGGGGTAAAACTGGATCTGTGAGGTTGGGAAAACTCCCAGAATCCATGGGATTTCTGAGCATCCAGGTTGGATGGGGTTTGGAATAACTTGGGATAGTGGGAGTGGTCCCTGCCCATGACAGAAGGGTTGGAATGAGATGGATTTGAGGTCTCTCCCAACACAAACCAGGGGTCAAACTGGATCTGTGAAGTTGGGAAAACTTCCAAAATAAAAGGGATTGATGCTTTCAGTGCCCTCTGAGCATCCAGGTTGGATGGGGTTTGGAATAACCTGGGATAGTGGGAGTTGTCCTTGCCAAGGGGAGAGGGGTTGGAATGAGATGGATTTGAGTTCCTTCCCAATCCAAACCATTCACAGTTCTACGATGATTTATCATTTTTAAACATTTGTTGTTATTAAAACTCTTCGATTCTTGGGAAGGCGGGAATTCTCCAAATCCCTCCTTCCCCAAACTCCCAGATTTCCCCACCAAAGGGAATTTTCAACCCTCCCTGCACTCCTACCTGAGAGCTCCTTGCCCGTGGCTGGCGGGAATGGGGGAAACCTCGGGGTGGGAGCATCCCAGGACATCCCACCCGTCCCCAGGACCCTCCGGAATCCCCCCAGGACCCTCTGGAATTCCCCCAGGACCCTCTGGAATTCCCCCAGGACACTCACAGAGCACACGGAGCGAGACAGCCTCCGACGTGTCACTGCTGTCCCCACTCCGGACCTGGCACTGGAAGGCGCCGGCGTCATCCCCGCGGATGGACGGGAATTGCAGGGTCGGGAATGAGGTCTCCTGGAGCCTCCGGCTGTTCCTGTACCAGGTGTAGAGTGGCTCCTCCGCCGTGTCCCCTGTCCCCACGCAGGTCAGGGTGACCGCTGTCCCCTCCGCCACCTCCGCCGAGGGTTGGATCAGGAGCTCTGCGGCTGGAGGAGGGACAGGGATATCAGTGAAGGAGGGAGATCTTTCTCATGGCTCTATCCAGATAAAATTCCCTGTTCCCCGAGTCCCGTCCCTCGCCAGAGTCTGCGGGTGACATTCCCTGGGGACACAGTGTGGGCAAACAGGGCCTTTCCTGACCTTTTCCTGCCTTTTCCAAGTGCCAGGTTCATCCAGGTCTTGTCCAGCTTCAAATGGAGCCCAATTCCCCACTGGGACACCCAAATCCAGGGTTTTTTTCGCTGGAATTAGCCCAATTCCCCACTGGGTTTCTCTGGAATTAGCCCAACTCCCCACTGGGACACCCAAATCCACGTTTGGTTGCTCTGGAATTAGTCCTTGATGTCTCTTTTGGGGTTTTTTTTGACATCCTAAAGGATGTTCCTCTTGGAGAAGGATTTGGGGGACTTTTTTCTCCCCCTGCTGCCTCTGTCACCCCAAACCACCCAGATTTGGGGCTCAGGGAACAGTGAGGACAGATGGGGCGCAAAAGTTTGGACGAATTTTCTGCAGATTTTGTGGCATTTTGGAAAACAAAACCCTGGAGCACCTCCAGAGCAGAGGACATCACAGGACATTGATGTCCCCCAGTGCCACCACGGGGGTCCCTCCAGCTCTCAGGGCTGCGCGTCCCCCAAATTTTGGGGGTTCATCGTCACCCCAAACCCAGGAGCGGCCGTGCCACTCACCGCGGGTCACGAGCACCTTGGTGGCGCTGGCGTTGCCGTGGACATTGCTGGCGGTGCAGCCGTACTTCCCGCTATCCCGGGGTCCTGCATCCCGGATCTCCAGCCGCAGGGAATTGGGGGAGGCGGTGACCCCAAACCGCTGGCTCGGGGCCACCTGCTCCCCGCTGGTGGCCAGCACGGTGCCGTCACGGCCGATGGCCAGGGTGGCCGGAGGGTGGCTGTCCACGGTGCAGCTGACGATGACCAGCCGGCCACCCTGGGTCTCCTGGAAGAGCGCGAGGGTGGGAATTCGGGGCGGATCTGTGGGATGGGAGAGGATGGTGGAGCCGGGATGTCCCCGTGGTGTGGCCGCAGGGGAAAGCCCGGAGCGGTTTGGGTTGAGGGTGACATTCAATCCTACCTGGTGGGACAACTCCCACCATCCCAGGGTGCTCCAAGCACTGTCCAACCTGGCCTTGGACACTTCTGGGGATGGGGAATGTCCCCCTGCCCACCCTGCATGTCACCAGGTCAGATTCACCCCAGAATTGTCACAACCAACCCTGCGCTGGGTTATTTTTCCTCTGACTTCCAGAACATTCTGAGCTGTTCTCATCCCACTGGATTCTCCATGAGAAACCTCCCCAAATCTTACGGAACCGAGTAGATTGCTGGGAAATTCTGCAGTGGACAAGTCCCTGCTGCACTGATGTCACTTAATGCCACCTTCACACCTGCCTCGTGGCCAAAAATTGTCATATCCCCAGAAAATTCCGCCAGCAGGGCTGACACTCTCGAGGTGCTCGGGAAGAAGCTTTGCCATGGATTTTTTGGGGGGTTTCCTGGATTGTGGGGCTGTGGCAGGAGCTGGTGGCACTCACACGTCACGCTCAGGCTGATGGCCGCGGCCGTGTCGCTGCCCTGGCCGTTGGTCACTCGGCAGGAGTAGTAGCCGGCGTCACCGGCAGCCACCGCGGGGAAGAGGAGGGTGTGGGCAGAGCCCTCCTTGAGCAACGCGCTGTTCTTGTACCACGTGTAGGTCAGCTCCTCCCGCCCAGGGACGTCGCAGGACAAGGTGGTGGCCGTCCCCTCGAGCACCTCGGCCGCGGGGCTGGCCGAGATCTCCGCAGCTGATGGAGAAGGGATGCGGTCAGGATGGTGCTGGAGGTGGGAAAACTCAAAATGCCCCAACCCCAAATCCCCCAACCCAAAATCCCCCAACCCAAAATCCCCCATCCCAAAATCCCCCAACCCCAAATCCCCCATCCCAAAATGCCCATCCCAGAGCCTGGNCGGGATGTTTGGGTTTGTCCCTTGTCACCAGCTGGGGACACCCGGCTTTAGAGCAAACTCATGGGGGTGGGGAGCGGTCCTTCACCCCTCAGGGTGAGCGTGGGGGGTTTGGGGGAGCAGAGGGACACAGTTTGGGGGAGATGATGCTCTCTGTGGGATTGCTGGGATTTGTCTTTGGGATCCTCTTTGCTGCAGGATCTGGTGGGAAGAGGAGCCAATTCCCTTCCCGGTGAGGGTGGGGAGGGGTTGGGATGGAATTCCCAGAGAAGCTGTGGTGCCCCTGGATCCCTGGGAGTGTCCCAGGCCAGGATGGACATGGCCTGGAGCCACCTGGGATAGCGGGAGGTGTCCCCTGGCCACGGCAGCGGTGGGAATGATCCATGAGGTGACTCTGGATCTCCATGGTTTCCCTTCCCAGCTCCACTCCCTGTCCTTGCCCGGAAATCCTTCTCTGTTTTCTGGGATCACAAAGGTGATCCAGGGCGTAAAACATGAGAATTCCCCCAAAATTCCCTTTTTGCCCATTCCACGGGGCCATCCCACCCTCTGCTCTCCATCCCAGGCAGAGGACACAGCTGTGACACAACGGTGCCACCGCCCTCCTCCCGCGGGGACACCCCAATTCCCGTCCGTGCCACCCCGATCCTGGCCAGCCCGGCACTCACAGAACACGCGGAGGGTGACATCGGGTGACACCGCGGCGCCCAGGGCGTTGCGGACCTCGCAGCGGTACTGCCCGTGGTCCTGGCGGCGCACGGCCTGCAGTGTCACCACCTGCTCGGTCCCCGCGGCCACCCCGTCCTTGTACCACAGGAACCCTGACACCGGCGGGTAGCTGCTGCCCACCTCGCAGGTCAGCGTCACCGTGTCACCCACGCCGATGTTCCCCGAGGAAGGGGTCAGCGACACCTGCACCTCCTTGGGGGCATCTGGGGACAGAGGGACACGGTTGCTGCCGCAACCCCGGGGTGGGGAAAAGGGGTGGCGGGTGACAGGAGGTGGCACTTGAGGGACAGACATGGCCAGGGAAAGGCGGGAGGAAAATGGATTGCTGCCGGGCAGGAAGGGGTGGCAGGATGGCAGGAGGTGTCCCTTGTCCCCACCCCACGTACGCCTGACCCGCAGCACCACATCCCTGCTCCCCGTCCAGGATCCAGTGGAAACGTCGCACAAAAGCTGCCTGGAATGGTCCTTCCAGGTCAGGGAGCTGGTCAGGGTGACACGCTGGCCGACCCCGCTGGTGTCCAGCTGGACGTGGCTGGACACCTGGGACACGTGGGGGTCGTAGCCCCGCCAGCTCACGACGATGCCACCCAAGGGACAAACGTAGGGCGTGGAACACTCCAAGGTGGTCCTTTGTCCCTCGGTCTGCTCCTCGCCGCCGGTGATACTGGGAAGGTCTGGATGGTCTGGGATGGAGAGCAGAGGGCGCGATGACCGCGTGGAATGGGAAAGGAGGGATTTTTGTGGGAATTTTGGTGTTTCACCCACCCGAAACCCTCAGCGCCACGTCCCGCGTCGCAGACCAGCGGTCACCGTTGATGATCTCGAAGCGGAACCTGTAGGGCCCGCTGTCCCCAGCTGTCACCTCCCGCAGCAGGAGGGTGCAGTTCCGGGCCCTGGGGTCCCCCAGGAGCTGGGCACGACCCCCAAATTGGGGATCCACCTCCTGGGGGGCGGCGGAGTGGAACACCACGGTCTTCTGGCCATCGTAGTCCTTGTACCAGATGGCCACGATGCCATCGGCTGCTGTCACATCCGCGGGGTAGCTGAAGGTGCAGGGGACAAGCAGGCAGGACCCCTCGATGGCCTGCAGGGATTCGGGGTAGGAGACACCCCAGGAGCCGAGGGCTGGGAGAGGGAAAATCGGGATCAGGGTGCCAGAAGTGTCCCCAAGTCCCTCCAGGACACACTGTGGGGAAATCGGGATCAGGGTGCCAGAATTGTCCCCAGGTCCCTCCAGGACACATTGTGGGGAAAATAGGGATCAGGGTGCCAGAATTGTCCCCAGGTCCCTCCAGGACACATTGTGGGGAAAATAGGGATCAGGGTGCCAGAATTGTCCCCAGGTCCCTCCAGGACACATTGTGGGGAAAATAGGGATCAGGGTGCCAGAATTGTCCCCAGGTCCCTCCAGGACACATTGTGGGGAAAATAGGGATCAGGGTGCCAGAATTGTCCCCAGGTCCCTCCAGGACACATTGTGGGGAAAATAGGGATCAGGGTGCCAGNTAAAACATGAGAATTCCCCCAAAATTCCCTTTTTGCCCATTCCACGGGGCCATCCCACCCTCTGCTCTCCATCCCAGGCAGAGGACACAGCTGTGACACAACGGTGCCACCGCCCTCCTCCCGCGGGGACACCCCAATTCCCGTCCGTGCCACCCCGATCCTGGCCAGCCCGGCACTCACAGAACACGCGGAGGGTGACATCGGGTGACACCGCGGCGCCCAGGGCGTTGCGGACCTCGCAGCGGTACTGCCCGTGGTCCTGGCGGCGCACGGCCTGCAGTGTCACCACCTGCTCGGTCCCCGCGGCCACCCCGTCCTTGTACCACAGGAACCCTGACACCGGCGGGTAGCTGCTGCCCACCTCGCAGGTCAGCGTCACCGTGTCACCCACGCCGATGTTCCCCGAGGAAGGGGTCAGCGACACCTTCACCTCCTTGGGGGCATCTGGGGACAGAGGGACACGGTTGCTGCCGCAACCCCGGGGTGGGGAAAAGGGGTGGCGGGTGACAGGAGGTGGCACTTGAGGGACAGACATGGCCAGGGAAAGGCGGGAGGAAAATGGATTGCTGCCGGGCAGGAAGGGGTGGCAGGATGGCAGGAGGTGTCCCTTGTCCCCACCCCACGTACGCCTGACCCGCAGCACCACATCCCTGCTCCCCGTCCAGGATCCAGTGGAAACGTCGCACAAAAGCTGCCTGGAATGGTCCTTCCAGGTCAGGGAGCTGGTCAGGGTGACACGCTGGCCGACCCCGCTGGTGTCCAGCTGGACGTGGCTGGACACCTGGGACACGTGGGGGTCGTAGCCCCGCCAGCTCACGACGATGCCACCCAAGGGACAAACGTAGGGCGTGGAACACTCCAAGGTGGTCCTTTGTCCCTCGGTCTGCTCCTCGCCGCCGGTGATACTGGGAAGGTCTGGATGGTCTGGGATGGAGAGCAGAGGGCGCGATGACCGCGTGGAATGGGAAAGGAGGGATTTTTGTGGGAATTTTGGTGTTTCACCCACTCGAAACCCTCAGCGCCACGTCCCGCGTCGCAGACCAGCGGTCACCGTTGATGATCTCGAAGCGGAACCTGTAGGGCCCGCTGTCCCCAGCTGTCACCTCCCGCAGCAGGAGGGTGCAGTTCCGGGCCCTGGGGTCCCCCAGGAGCTGGGCACGACCCCCAAATTGGGGATCCACCTCCTGGGGGGCGGCGGAGTGGAACACCACGGTCTTCTGGCCATCGTAGTCCTTGTACCAGATGGCCACGATGCCATCGGCTGCTGTCACATCCGCGGGGTAGCTGAAGGTGCAGGGGACAAGCAGGCAGGACCCCTCGATGGCCTGCAGGGATTCGGGGTAGGAGACACCCCAGGAGCCGAGGGCTGGGAGAGGGAAAATCGGGATCAGGGTGCCAGAAGTGTCCCCAAGTCCCTCCAGGACACATTGTGGGGAAATCGGGATCAGGGTGACAGAAGTGTCCCCATGACCCCCCAGGACACACTGGGGACAAGTCACCCCTGCTCGACAGGGAAGGTGGGATTTGGGATAAATCCCCCCAGGAGGAGGTTTCGGGAAAAAGGGGGGATTTGCCCTCCTGGCCCCCCAGATTTATTTCCTCATCCCATTTCCTCACCCCGCTTCCCCTGGCTCCTCGTCCTTGCTGCCATGTCCTGGCTGTCCCCCTGCCACCCCCTCAGGAGGAGGGGACACGTGTGGGATCACGGAATGTGCCGGAAAATCCCACAGCTGCTGTGCCAGGAGGTGTGGAATTCGGGATTCCCCAAATTCCTTTTCTCACCCGTCCCAGGGCCAATCCAGGGGACGATCCCGGGGGTGTCATTGTCCCCGTACCTGGAGGGACGAGGCTGGCCAGGAGCACGAGGCAGCGCGGCAGGCGCATGGTGGCACTGCTGGGGGACACGGGGGACCCTGGGGACAAGGAGAGGTGGCTGAGGAGCTTGGAATGGGTGGGAGGGAAGGGAAGGGAAAAGGGAAAAGGGGAAGGAAGGGAAAAGGGGAAGGAAGGAAAAGGCAAGAGGAAAAAAAGAAAAAGGAAAAAAGGAAAAGAAAAAAAAATTTAAAAGGAAAAGAAAAAGGTGAATAAGAAAAAAGTGAGTAAGGAAAAGGAAAGAAGGAAGGAAGGAAAGTAAGAAAAGGAAAGGAAAAGGCAAAAGAAAAAGAAAAAAGGGAAAAGGAAAAGGAAAATAAGAAAAAAGGAAAAAAGGGAAGAAAGAAAGTAGGAAAAGGAGAAGAGAAGGGAAAAGAAAAAGCAAAGTAAGAAAATAGGAAAAAAGAAAATTAAGAAAAGGGAAAGAGAAAGGAAAATAAAAAAGAAAAAGGGAAAAGGAAAAGGAAAATAAGAAAAAAGGAAAAAAGGGAATTAGGAAAAAGAAAAGGAAAAGGCCTCCCAACAGTAGGGAAAAGAAAAATAAGAAAAGGAAACAAAGAAAAGGTAAAGAAGAGGAAAAACACAAGGAAAAGCAGAATAATTTAAAAGGTTTTCTGGCTCTTTGCAGCTCCAGACCAAACTCACGCCATTCCTTCCAATCTTGCCCCCGACATTCCATGACAAACCAGACCAATTTTACCCTGAATGTTTTCCCAACATCACGGAAACCCACGATGGGATTGCTGGGAGTTCAGATCCTTCTCCTGGATTCCCCCTGAGGAGCAAAGCTGCTCCCAACCCCCCTAGCCAGCCTTTCCCTCCTCGCCAACACCTCCAGCTCCCACATCTGCATCCAATTTCCTCGGATTTCGGGATGGATTTCCCACTCCGAAGAGCTTTGCTTGGGGTTCTTCCCAAACCAGAGCACAGGGAATGGCTGGGGTGTCTGTGCCCCGACAGGGGACAATGCGGGATCCGCGGATTGTGACGAGATTGGTGGCGGAAGAGGAAGGAAGCGCTGGGATTCAACCCCCCAGCTCGTGGCTGCGCCAAGTTTCGTTTCTTCTCCAAAATTTCGATTCCTGGGGTACGCTCGGGGCAGGATGGGGACCCTGGGATGGGGACAGTGGCCTGTGCTGCTCCTGGAATTCCGAGGGTTGTGGAGATTGCCAGGAAAACACTTTTTGTGTGGGGCTGGACGGGGCTTGGAGCGACCTGGGCCAGGGGAAAGTGTCCTTGATGTCGTTAAAAGGGATTCCTGGAATGGGGTGGCATGGCAGGGGTTGAAATCTCATCCCATTCCAAAGGCAGGGACACCTTCAGCTGTCCCAGGGTGATCTGAGTCCCAGCCTGACCTTGGACACCTCCAGGGATCCAGGGGCAGCCACAGCTTCTCTGGGAATTCCATCCCAGAGCCTNTTCAACCCCCCAGCTCGTGGCTGCGCCAAGTTTCGTTTCTTCTCCAAAATTTCGATTCCTGGGGTACGCTCGGGGCAGGATGGGGACCCTGGGATGGGGACAGTGGCCTGTGCTGCTCCTGGAATTCCGAGGGTTGTGGAGATTGCCAGGAAAACACTTTTTGTGTGGGGCTGGACGGGGCTTGGAGCGACCTGGGCCAGGGGAAAGTGTCCTTGATGTCGTTAAAAGGGATTCCTGGAATGGGGTGGCATGGCAGGGGTTGAAATCTCATCCCATTCCAAAGGCAGGGACACCTTCAGCTGTCCCAGGGTGATCTGAGTCCCAGCCTGACCTTGGACACCTCCAGGGATCCAGGGGCAGCCACAGCTTCTCTGGGAATTCCATCCCAGAGCCTCGCCACCCTCCCAGGGAGGAATTTTTTCTGATGTTCCACCCATCCCTGCAGTTTAAAAGTCACGGGAATGAGCATGGAGAGGGGACACTCCTGGAGTGGGACACTTCACGTCCATCACATCCCAAAATCCAGAGCAATGGGGTCCACGGTGGGGTGGGTGATGCATTCCCGCATTCCCTGGGATGAGGGGTGGATATGAACCCTTCCAAGCCCGGATCTGGATCCCGGAATTCCAGGCACTTCCCTAGCTCCCGTCAGGATATGGACAACGCTCATCCCACGGGGATCCTCCATTCCCACCCCTCATCCCTCCCCAAAATTCCCGTCCTTTCCCATCCCCTGGCGTTACCTGGGCGCGGCGGTGGCTCTGGCAGTGTCACCTCTGGAGTGGTGGCCTCGGGAATCCGCCTGTCCCCAGCTCAGGGACGTCCCTTTATCAGCCGGGGGGGTGAGGAACCCCAAACCGCAGCACTTCCCTCTTCCCTGATTTTGGGAAGTGGTGACAGCGGCAGCCGTTCCCTAATTCCGGGCTTTTAGGGCCAGGGAGGGTTTGGAGTACTCCGAGGTCTCTGGATTTATGGTCCTACTGGGATTCTGGGATGGTGGGGCTGGGTTGGTGTTGTTCCCTGTGGGAATGGTTTGGGATTTGTGCTGATAATTCGGGAATGTTTTTGTTGTGTTTTGGATGGAATCAAGGGTGGCTCTGCCCTCACCCTGCTGGGAAGGGGCTGGGATTGCACCGGGAACTGGGGTGACAAAACCCGGAAAACCGATCCCAAACCGATCCCAGGGATATCCCGGATCGTGTGGCTCCATGGTCGGCGGATAAACAGGGAAAGAAAGAGGAAAGGGAATGTTGGGAGTGATGGTGTTTGTCCTCCCAGGTCACCATGATGGATTCTGGTTGGTCTGGGAATGCTGAATATTCCAAGGGATGGAGCCTCTCGGGAATGTTTCCCTGGAGAAGGGAAGGAGCCAGGGAGAGCTCCGAGCCCCTGGCAGGGCCTAAAGGGGCTCCAGGAGAGCTGCAGAGGGACTGGGGACAAGGCATGGAGGGACAGGAGACAGGGAATGGCTTCCCAGTGGGAAAGGGGAGCTTGGGCTGGGATCTTGGGAATGAGGGATTGCTGGCTGGGAGGGTGGGGAGGGGCTGGGCTGGAATTGCCAGAGCAGCTGTGCTGCCCCTGGATCCCTGCAGTGTCCGAGGGCAGGCTGGATGTCCCTTGGATCCTCCTGGGATGGTGGGAATTGTCCCCAAAGCCAGGAGAGGACTCTGCCAGAGGAAATTCCCAGAGGAATTCCCAGCTGTGGAGACACAGAGGTTCCATCCATCCCTCCCGCTGCAGGATCCAGACCCACCCTCTGCCACCCAGAGTGAGGACACACGGGCTGTTGGCACTGGTGCACTGGTGCACTGGTGGCACTGCTGGCACCGGTGGCACTGGGCAGGGCTGGCCCATGGTGACCGCTCGGGGTCAGTGCCCGACCTTGTGCCCCGGGACTGTGGGAAAGTGTCCTGCAGGACCTCAGCCCCTCCCCGGCCACTCCGGGCCGTGCCAGGCAGAATGCTGAGTCAGCAGGGAGATGCCCACGGCCTCCGGGATCCCCCAAACCCGGGAAATGATCCCAGAGCCTGCCGGGGGTTACTGGGGTGGGGCTGTGCCGGTCCCAGTGGGATCTTGGAACTGGGAGCTGTGCCAATCCCAGTGGGATCTTGGATTTGGGAGCTGTGCCAGTCCAGGTGGAGTCTTGGATTTGGGAACCATGCCAGGCCTGGTGGGATCTTGGAGTGGGGGATTATGCCAGGCCTGTGGGTTCTTGGAAATGGGAGCTGTGCCAATCCCAGTGGCCTCTTGGATTTGGGAAGTTAGCCAGGCCTGGTTGGATCTAGGTGTGGGCGCTGTGCCAATCCAGGTGGCCTCTCGGGTTTGGGAATTGTGCCANATTGTGCCAGTCCAGGTGGAGTCTTGGATTTGGGAGCTGTGCCAGTCCTAGTGAGATCTTGGAGCTGGGGATTGTGCCAATCCCAGTGAGGTTTTGGATTTGGGAACTGTGCCAGGTCTGGTGGGATCTTGGTGTGGGAGCTGTGCCAAGTCCCGTGGGCTGTTGGTGTGGTGGTTGTGCCAGCCCTGGTGAACTCTCGGAACTGGGAGCTGTGCCAGTCCGGGTGGGCTTCGGGAATTGGGAGCTGTGCCAGGACTGGTGGGCTCTTGGTGTGGGAGTTGTGCCAGCCCTGTGGGTTCTTGGATTTGGGAATGGTGCCAATGCCAGTGGCCTCTTGGATTCGGGAGCTGTGCCAGTCCTGGTGAACTCTCGGAATTGGGAGCTGTGCCAATCCTGGTGGGCTCTTGGAATTGTGACCTGTGCCAGGACTGATGGGCTGTTGGTGGGGGGGTTGTTCCAATCCTGGTTGGCTCTTGGATTTGGGAACTGTGCCAATTCCATTGGGCTCTTGGAAACGGGAGTTGTGCCAATCCTGGTGTGTTGCTGATGTGGGGGTTGTGCCAGCCCTGGCGAACTCTTGGATTTGGGAGCTGTGCCAGTCTTGGTGGGCTCTGGGAACTGGGAGCTGTGCCAGTCCCGGTGCTCTCCTGGAGCTGGGATCCATACCAACCCCGTGCCCCGCCCTGTCCTGGCCGCGGGCAGGAAAAGCCGGGTCAGCCTGACCCAGCTCCTTCCCCCGCGCCCGGAGCCTCCGCTTCCCTCCCTTCCCCTTTCCCCGGAGCAGCGCCGTGCCCGCCGTGCCTGGCACAGC
>VZRM01005076.1:6293-95993 GCA_013397955.1 Grantiella picta
GTTTTTGTAAACTAGGCTGTAGTCACACTTGGGGGGGATAATTAGAATACGAGGACAATTACTTAATTGGTTAAGTTTCTTATTGAGGCATTTTAGGTAGATATGCTAATTTGTGAGGTCCATAAATTGTACACACGTTGTACACAGGGTGCTCTCGGTGTGTTTCCACCTCTGACAAGCTGAGCACCAAAGGATCCTATTAAACCAAGGGAATTCCCTTTTCCCTATACTGCTGTGTCTGCCTCTCATTTTTACCAGCTTTTAAGGCATCACCAGGGACCCTGTGGCTCTGCAGACCCCAACCCCAGGGCAGTTTGTCTCTAAAATGCACACTGGAAGCTTCCTGCCGCTGAGGTCTGAGTCCCACTCCAATAGAACAGCCCAGTTTTCTCCCCTCAGCACCCTTGGTGCACAGCAGCACTGCTGCCTTCTCCACCAGGGAACAACTGGCCAGGTCCTCCATTCCCCTCCACACAGAAATGGCTCTGTTCTTTAAAGAACTCCCAGTTCACACCCCAAAAATCACCCCAAGCACACCTGAACCCTGGGCTGTTATACCCACAGGGAAACTGGTAACACAGAGGGAACTGTTTCAGGCAGGAGCTGGGCAGGTCCTGAGCTGGGAATTCTCCTGGATTCTGGTTCCCTTATCCTCCTGTCATTCCTCTATTGCCTGTTCAAACACGCATTTGCTCCTGTTTACCCACTACAGCCTTAAAATACATAGAGATTTCCATACTCTAAAGACAGGTTAATCATTTATTTATTGTTTGCTTCTTATTTCAGAGGGGCTTGAATTACACCGTAATTACTTGGAGAGAGGCTCTAACGACCCAAGCTGTTTGTCTAGCAGCCTCATTTATTTTTTGCATGGCAAAACCACTATTCCCCCCAAAAACCAGAAAAAAAAATACAAAAAATACCCTTGAGCACTTCATCCAATTTTAAAGCAAGCGAAGAGCCAGCGACTGAATTCCCAATTACAGGACAGATCAAACAGCAACTCTGGATCATTTGGAATAGCTGAGGCAACTCAGAAAGGAGCAGGCAACTGCACCATTTGTCCCTGCACAGTCCCGGCCGTGCCTTGCTGCAAACATTTAAAGACGTTTCCCCCTAATTCCCAGTTTTCCCTGCTTCTTCTGGAAAATGAGCCATGACACACGAGCCATTCGCACCGCGCCGCCACTGTGACATTGGTTGGATTTCCATGGCAACTCTCCCCCCTCCATCCCCAGCTCTGGATGTGCATTCCCGGCAGACTCGGGCTGCAGACACACATCATTCTATTTAATCTGAACAAGTGTGTACCTGAGTTGACTTTATTTCGTGGAACTGCATAAGAAATTAAATTTCTCTCACTATTTCCTGCTCTCTCAGCCCGGTGTCATTACTTGCAGGGCTCTGCCATTACTTGTTGGCATTTTGCATCAGTACATAATGATACAATATCAGATAATGTTAAGATGCAGAAACCACTCCAAACACCAGACAGCAATTTTCTGCTCAGTTTCCCAATTTAACCTGAATTGATACTACACTGTAAGTCTGGATGAGGTTCAGGGACTGCTCTAATTAGAGCAGCAGCACTCACTTGCATCCTGCCTTTCTGCTCCTGGCCTTGATAGGGCAATTAAGAGGCAGAAGAGAGAAGTCTTCTTCAAGATTTGTCCTAATGAACAGCACCAGGTCCTCCTGTTACACCTTGGCCTTTGATCCTCCAGCCCAACGCAGCTCTCAGCTCTGGTGAAATTCATTGTGTTTTATAAACAGCCACTCCAAATGGACGTGTTTAACTTGCCCTGCCCGGAAAAAAGCCATGGGATGGTGAGCACACCTTGTGATGCACAACTCCTGCAGCGAGGGAGTTAAAAAGTGCCCAGCAGTGACACCAGAGGGACAGGCAGGGACTGAGCCCAGGGAGTTCCCTGGACAGGAGGCAGAACTTCTTCCCTGGGCAGGACTGAGCCCTGAGCAGAGAGCAGGGAGGGGCTGCAGTGTCCCTGAGCAGGGATATTGCAGAGCCACATGGACACAGTGCTGTGCCCTGGGCTCTGGGATGGCCCTGCCTGGGCAGGGAGGTGACACCAGTGACACTCTGGGGTCCCACAACCTGAACCATCCTGTGGTTCCCCACCTCTCCTATCCACCAGCACAGCAAATCTGCTGCTGTTGACTGAGCTCTCCCAGCCCAGAGGCCACCAAGAGGACACTCAGCAGGTCACCTGTGATGGCTGCAGCCCAGCCTGAGCTGGGGATTCACCCGCTGCCCTCGCAGGTGCATGGACACCAAAGGACACGTTCCCCCTGCTGTCAGTGGACAGAAGCTGTGAGAGCTGTGCTGACCCCAGCAGGAATTGGCCCTTGGCCCTGTGCAGGCAGAGGGACTCTGCCCACATGGGGGATGGCAGCAGGGACTGAGCTGCTCCAGGATAAATCCTTCTTCCACATAGATCCCTAGGAGACCCACCTGAAGAGGAGCAGAAAGGCACTGAAACACCCTCTTGAGTCCACATTAACCCCCTTTTCCAACAAAACACCATCTTGAGTCCTCTTTATAATCCCCTTTTCCCACAAAACTGTGCATTAGCTCAGAAAATAGCACAGCTCTCAGGCACAGGGTGGGATTCTTGGGGTTGTCCAGTGCAGCTGGACTTGGACGATCTTTGTGAGTTCCTTCCAACTCAGGATATTCTGCCCAGGGACTGTTTTAGGGAGGACCCACCTCCCCACATGCTGAGCACACCTACATCCACAGGGCTGCATCCAAACCCAGGGCGTTCAGAACAACTCCAGCGGGGTGTGATAAAAAAACGCTGGGTAGAAATCACCTAAAGAAAACTTGGAAGCATTTTTCCCTGTTGGAAAGCCAGTGGCAAGAGCTGTCTGGTGTGCAGCTTCATGGCCAAGTGCAGGAGGAAAGCAGGAGGGGGATGGCACATGGAAAGGCAGCAGGAATGCTCAGATCAGGGACTGAGCCTTTTGTGCTGCCTTCATCTGTGCTCAGCTGGGGGGATTCCTGCAGCCCCAGAAACTCCTTTTAGCTGATGCCTGTGGATAGAACTTCCTGCATTTTGAGCCAAGACTATGAAGATAACAGAGAATAAACCCATCACACTCAGTTCTGACTGCCCCATCTTGCAGAAACGGAGCCTAAATGAGGCAAAGCCAGGACAAGATGGAAACTAAATAAAGCCAGGATTTGCTAGTTTAAGCTATTAGAGATGCAGCTTGCATCACTCCTCAGAAACTGTTCTACATGTTCAGAAAAATGTCCTTGCCAGATGAAAAAAACCCATTTGGAAAACACTGAAGGGTATATGGATGTGTTACAAAGAAAGGCACAGCAGGATTTGGTCACACATTTGGTGTGCTCACCTCTCACACCGTGGTTTGGAGTGTGGCCTGCACAGACACACCGTGTGATGGAATTATCAGAGATGAGGCAATCTGAGAATCTGAATCAGAAATGGCTCCATCACAGGTGTCCAAAAGTGTCCAATCCCAACAAGAACCAGAGGCCACACTTGGAATTTAAGTCACCACCTCCAACAATGTCACCGCACATCCTGTGACACCAGTGGCTGGGGATGGCTTGGAATCAGAACTTTGTCCAAAGAGGAGAAAAAAAAAGGATTTCAGCATTTGTTTTATTCTGTAAGTGATGTAAGTGGATGTAAGATTTATTGTTTTTTTCATTAGCAAAGGGGGAAAGATGAGCAAATCCCAGAATACCTGAGGCTGGAAAATCCCTCCCAGCCCATGGAGTCCAAGCTGTGCTCAATGTCCACCTTATCCTCAGCCCAGAGCACTGAGTGTCACATCCAGGCACTCCAGACCTCCCTGGGCAGCTCCTGCCAAGGCCTGAGCACCCTTTCCATGGAGAAATTCCTGCTGATGTCCAACCTGATCCTCCCCTGGCCCAGCCTGAGGCCCTTCCCTCAACTGTCCTCTCCAAAGGACAGCACTATCCCAGAGCAAACTCATGGAGTATCTTGTGGTTGAGGATGTTCATCCAGGACATCAGAAAGGGGAAGCAGCAGCTGAATCCAGAGGACCCCTGGGCATCCTCACCACAGTGAGTGAGTGGATCTTGCTTCCAACCCCTTCCCACGTCCAATCAATCCCACAGGTTCCAAAGGCCTGGAAGCAAATCCAAAATTGCAGAACCTGGGACTTCCCAAGCTTTGGTTTCCCATCCTTCAGATCCCTGCTCTGACCTGAACCAACCTGCAGGTTGAGGGGTTTCACAGCTCACCCAAAGGAGCCCTGGGCAAGCTTGGCTGCAACTGCTGAGGCACCACTGAAACGTCCTTTTGGAATAAAATGGCAAAAAGAAGGAATTGAACTCATCACTTTCCCACCTGCACTCCAGAGGAGCCTCTCAGGTCCCACTGAGGCTGAGGGTAACACCAGCTCTGTCTGGGGCACCAACCTTGGGCTTCCAACTTGAACCCCTCTGTTGTTCCATCTCTCCAATAATAAATCAGTTCCCTTTCAAAGGAGCTGCTCCAGGGCAATGTTCACCATGGACAGGAAATTAGGACATGTTATAAGACTAATTGATGCACCCTGTTGGCCACAGAGCCTCTCTGGACACAAACTGGGGAAGCATTTCCACATGTTTGATCTCAGTGTTTCTAAACGGTGTTAGAAACAGTCGGAAAGTTGTGAACTTTGTTTTTCCAAATGAAAAGCTTCATCAAAATGGGCATTTACACAAGGCTGGGGCAGGGCAGGGGAGTACCATCAAATGTTCCACCCCTGAAAAACCTCCCAACCTCTTAATGTTTTAACACTGAGGGTTCAGATCAGCCCAATTTCCTTTCATTAGGACTTGTTATGTTGTTCTTGCTTTCTCCGAAAAATTTCACAGGAGATAAAGAATTCCCTACAAGCTTTTATTTTAATTGATTCCTATTCAATCCAATGAGGTCATGCATGTTTAATTATCATCATCCTTATTACAGATGGAAAATCAACTTCCTCTGATGCTGCTATGCTAATTATCATCTCATTTGTTTAGCAATGGCATCAGACAACCAATGGAGATTACAGCAAAGAAAGAGCAAAAAGACCTGGACAGAACATTGCAAACAGCGGCCAGGACTGGGATGGATCCCATGAATCACATCCAGCATCACTTAAAGATTCCTTTCAGCTCTCCAAGGCAGGAACATTCTCAAGGATTTTGCCTGATACACTGAACTTCCAGTAAAATGAAGAGAAGTGGGAAGAAAATATCATCCCATTCCTTGAAGTGCTGGGAATGGAGGGGGAGAGGAATCAAAGATGAGGCTTCGAAAGGGAGAAAGCATTTGTGACATTCAAGGCCGCTCCAAGCATCAGCTCAGACCTCTCAGACATTGTGAGGAATGAAACACGGAATCCTGCAATGGTTTGGGTTGGGAGAGGCATTAAAGCTCATCAGTGCCACCCCTGCCATGGCAGGGACACCTCCCACTGTCCCAGGCTGCTCCCAGCCCTGTCCAGCCTGGCCTTGGACACTGCCAGGGATCCAGGGGCAGCACAGCTCCTCTCTGCCAGGGCCTCCCCACCCTCCCCTGCTCTGGGCAGACTTTTGTAAATCCCTGGCAGCACCAGGCTGTCAGTGACAATGACTTTTCCTCCTGATGATTCTGTGGCTCCAAGACTCTTTCAAAGTGAGCTGGGGTCAGCTATGACTGTAAACAAAGCCAACCCCAAACCTGCCAGGACTGAAAATGCTCCTTTTTGCTCGCAGGGGAGGTAGGTAAACTTGATGCTAATCTCTGCTCCAAGCAAGCGTAATCCTTCTGCATCCCAATAAATTGTGGCATCTCCAAGTGCAGCTCCAGCACATTAGTGCAGTGATGTGTGTGACCCAAAATAAGAACATGAGGACCAGGAGACTGCTCTGCAAAGCAGCTGGGTGTACAGAGCTCTGCAATGGTTATTAGGTTCGTTTAAGTACCAAATTAAGCAAAGAGTGGGAGGAAGGACTGATGAAACCATAATCTGATCTCCTGCTCCAAGTTTAACCTTAGCTTGGCAGCTCTGTCTGCTTCTGTGCTTATTTTTAATTTAGTAATGCTCTGATGATTTATTTCTATATTAAAGCCTATTTCACAAAAGCTGAAAAAGAAACTACTGCAGGAGAAGCAAATTCTCCCTCCCAGCTGAAACGAAGGCACTTCTGCAGGCACACAGGGAATTGGGGCTGATTTATGGCCAGCTCAGCACTGCTCCCTGGGAAACAAAACAGTCAAAATACATTGTCTTCCCTGTAAAAATGGAAGTGTGGCCTGCTGCAAGCCCTGATCACTGCTAGGGCTGCACAGCCCCTGGGTTGTGTCAAAGCCTCCCTGGAAATCCCGGACAGCACTGGGAGCCCCTTTGGATGGAAGATGTGGAGGGAGCACCAGCCTGGCCCCACAGAAACTGCCAATCCTGCAGTATCCTTGAGCACACGAATTCCCAAGGGATTTCTCCTGGCAATAACTGCAAGTCCCCATCCCCAAATCAGACAGAACAATCCAGCACGTCAGCCATCTGCTTCCCTCATCTCCCCATTCCTGTTCCAAAAGGAACTGGAATCTCTCCTCTCCTTCCTTTCCACTTTATTTTTAGAGCAGTTTCAGCCAGAGCTCAGCTTCCCACCCTTAACACAGCACCTCGTGTGCTCCTCTCTCCTTCCCAGCACATTTTCTTCCAGCAGGAATATTCTGGTGGACGTGATACATTTGCTGACCAGTGGACAGAGAGCTTTGCAGCACAAAGAAAACAAAATATCTTGTCGATTAGACAGACCTAGATCCTGAAATTCACTCTGAGGAAGGGGAAAGAGCTTCAGCAGACTTTGTCATCTCAAAGAAAACCAGATTTTTCATTTTTTTCCCTCTCGGAAAAGTGACAAACCCATGACTGCCCACATAGAAGTGCAGCTGCCTACGGACACAGAGAAAATCCAGAACTCAGAGCTCCTGGAGTTTGTTAATTTTCTGCTTTGGGGATGATACCACACAG
This sequence comes from Grantiella picta, assembly GCA_013397955.1. Classification (NCBI taxonomy): domain Eukaryota; kingdom Metazoa; phylum Chordata; class Aves; order Passeriformes; family Meliphagidae; genus Grantiella; species Grantiella picta. Next base: position 13,299 of record VZRM01005076.1, read on the forward strand.
CTGTCAACTGGAGCAAGGAGATAAGCCTGAACACGGGGCTGATCCAGCTCTTAGGAAGTGCTCCCATCCCTTTCCCTCACCAAGAAGCAGCAGGCAATGCACTGAGACATCCCAATTCCCTGGGAAAGAGAGGGAGACTCAGGGGGAAATGCTGGGTGAGGTTAATGGGGAGACTGGAGCACCTCCCATATGGAGCCAGGCTGGGAAAGCTGGGATTGCTCAGCCTGGAGAGGAGGAGGTTGTGTGGAGAGCTCACAGCTCCTCCCAGGGTCTGGAGGGGCACAGGGAAGGCAGAGAGGGGCTTTGCACCAGGAACTGGAGGGACAGGGCGAGGGGAATGGGGTCAGACTGAGAGAGGGGAAACCTAGGTTAAATATTGGGAAGGAATTCCTCCCTGTGAGGGTGGGCAGCCCCTGGCACAGGGTGCCCAGAGAAGCTGTGCTGCCCCTGGATCCCTGGCAGTGTCCAAGGCCAGGCTGGACAGGGCTGGGAGCAACCTGGGATAGAGGAAGGACCAACAGTTTGATCCTTCTATGAAATTCCAACACATGCAGAGCAGAGCAGTTTTTAACTCTCCCATTTTCCTGCATCAGTTACTCCATCCCAACAGCTTCATATCATAATCTGCCTTATTGTCCCTTCCAGTGCACACAGCCCACCAGGGAGCTTCCCAATTCCTCTAAACTTGGAACAAAACACATCAAGCTGCATCCCCAAACTATTTTTTAGTGCCAGCCTTTGCTTCTGCCTCTGTTTTGGCCACAAATGTTCTTGACACATTTAATGGTTCAACTGCAGTCCCACTCAGGACTGCACAGTTTCCAAATGTGATGTGGCACCTTCCCTGGAGCCTGCAGTTCTCCAAGTTTTTAGTTCTGCCTGCATGAAGTTCATACCATGAGGAATTCACAATTCCTTGGCACTCTGCCTCAGCAGCCTTCCCACACCTAAAGAAAAATTCCTGTCATTGCAATTGGAAAAAAAAGAACTTCTCTCCCCTAGAAAGAAGCCAGAACCACGTGGCCTTTAAATCCCATTTGTGGGGAATCTTGGAAACCTGTCAGCTGCTCCTTCCTGCCAGGCTGGACTCGACAGGAACAGCAGTGTTAAATGGGGAGCCCAGGAAGGCAATTGGGGGTGCACAGCTTGGCTGTGATTGATGGCTTTGCTAATTGCCAGGAGGACGGAGCTGTGCTGGTGGTGGCAGTGCTGGTGACACGAGGGACCAGAGCCTCTGCAGGCATCCAGGGGGAAGAGCTCGTTCCAAACACATCCCAGTGGTGCCTTTGGGAAGGACTGACACAGCAGACCTGAGCCTCCTTCTCTCCAGGGAGTGGGGAACCTCTGGGGCTGTGGAACCCACCCTGTGTCACCTTTTCCCAGCACCAAACCCTCCTCTAAGCCCAGTTCTCCCATTCACGCCAGTGCTGCAACCACAGAGCTCTGAGGTCTTCTGGCAGCAGCAAAAACACTGGCAGATGTTCACCTAAATATTTCATGTCCTTTTCTTTTCCCCTCCCAAAGTACTTTTTTCCTGAAGGGAAAGCAGAGAGAGTGGAGAAGGGAAGGGAAGGGAAGGGAAGGGAAGGGAAGTGAGGAAGGGTCTGNGAAGGGAAGGGAAGGGAAGGGAAGGGAAGGAGCCAGCAGGGATGTTCCAGCAGGATGTAAGCCAGGCTGTGCTGGGTTAATGCCACACCAGACCAGTACTACTCCCCAAACATGTGCACATTTAAACCAGGACTGAAGAGACAGGGGAGAGGCTGCAGGGCCCCAAGGGCTGCCATTCCCAGGGCAGGTAAGCCTGGAGCAGCCCCAGCCCCCCTACAGACATCCCATGTCTCTGCTCCCCGTGCCAGGCTGGAAGCAGCCCTGTCTGCCCCAGCAGAGGTGAGTTTGCCAGCTTAATCAGACACAGCCAGCACGAGGCAGATCCAGCTCAGGCCAAGCCCACCCTGCGTGCTCATCAGCAAGGACCTTCTCCTATCCCGAGGAGCAGAGCAGCTCCAAGGCACCAGGGGTGTGAGCAAGGTGTTCATGAAGCACCCCAGGCCTGCATGGAGCTCTCTCAGCTGTCATGGCACACTGTGCCAGAGCTGCTCCCTGCTCCCCAAAGCCCTGGAGCAGCCTTTTGCTGTGCCCACGGCCTTTAGGGACTGGAAACACAGAGGGTTTCTGATCTGGAGACCCCAGCAATGGCAATGAGCTGTGAGGATTCCTCCCCAGCCCATCCAGGTGGGGTTCATCCACCTGAGCCAACGCTGAGGAGCTCAAGGTGGGGAACAGGGATGATCCAGCACCTCGCCAAGCCCTTCAGGATCAGCTGCTCACCTGCAGAGCTCCTAGAAATGGCCTTCTTTGGGTAGACAGCCCAGAGCCAACCCCAGGGACATCATTTCCAGGCTGACAGGAGCTGCATTCTGGAGCCTCAAAAAACAGCAACTAAAACCTGTTCCTGTCTATCTCCATCTCCATATGGATGCCAAAGAAATCCCTGGCAGCAGAGCAGTGTGCCAGGCTCGAGCTGTGCTTTGAAGGAGCCCAGCAGTGACCACACCAAGAGCCAGGCTGGGGGCAGAAGGCAGCAAATCCCAACTGTGGACTTGTTCCTCCCCAAATGCCAGGCGGTGGGGAAAGGGTGAGAGCACCCACAGGTGTCATGGAATCCCAGAATGGTCTGGGTTGGGAGGGACCTTAAAGCCCATCAAATGCCATCCCTGCCATGGCAGGGACACCTTCCACTGTCCCAGGCTGCTCCCAGCCCTGTCCAGCCTGGCCTTGGACACTGCCAGGGATCCAGGGGCAGCACAGCTTCTCTGGGCACCCTGTGCTGGGAATTCCCCACCCTCACAGGGAGGAATTCCTTCCCAATATCCCATCTAAACCCACTCTCAGTCTCAATCCACCTGCCAGGTCCTGTCAGTCCATGTCTTTGTCCAAAGTCTCTCTCCATTCCTTCAGGCCCTTCAAGGCCACAATTCCATCACCCCAAAGCTTCTCCTCTCCAGCTGAACAATCCCAGCTCTCCCAGCCTTCCCTCCCAGCAGAGCTGCTCCATCCCTCTGCTCGTCCTGGAGCCTCCTCTGCACTCCTCCAGCAGCTCCAGCTCCTTGCTGTGCTGACCCAGGGCTGGGGCAGCTCTGCAGGTGAGCTCTCCAGGACCATCAGGACCTTGCCAGCTGCTCTCTCTCACATTTTCCGTTTGCAGATTTCCAAACCAGTGCTGGAAAGGCGGGATGAAGGGATTGCCAGGATTGCCAGCCCCTGCTCAGAGCTCTGGGCAGACACTCGACAAGCACCAGGAAAGCATTCCAAGGTGGAAGATCAGAAAGGTTTAGTTCAGGTTTTCCAGCAGCAGCTCAGAGCTCTGGGCAAGGAGGGAGGAGCAGAACGGATAAAATCTCCCGTGCTCCAAGGCAGAGCCAGCTGGGAGCTCCCAGGGCATCCAACACTCACTGCTGCAGCCCATGAGGATGGGAATAAGGATCCAATCTTCCTCTAATTTAATCTAGGCCTATTTATGCACCACTGGCTGCAAAGGACAGTGAATTAAAGTGCACATGAAAGGAAATGATCGCCCTCAGCACTGGCTCTCAAACACTCTTTAAAGGCTGTTTGATGAAGGGCTGCTCTGCTTTGTCACCGAGCGCCATCAGCTCTATTATCACTTCTTTGTTTGGAGTCCCCACCTCCAAAGTCATTAAATACTCGCTTGCTAATGAAAATGGATTGGTTTTGGCCAATAAATCACTTAAAAGCCATCTGCCAATGAAAGAAAAAATTCAATGAGCCAAATTCCCCCAACTCCTTCTTGCATATTTTCCCCCTCTGCTTTGGATTTAGAGGGAAAATATGTTTGGATAATCCATCAACGGCAGCTTTCTCCTGGGAAGTGTGAACAGACCACAGAAAAGGCTCCGCTTGGCTTTGACTCCCAAAATCACTTCATGGACCACTCGGAAACAATTCAGGCAGCAGGGTATGAGCTCCGAATATTGGTGTTGCCCCAGATAGTTTTGTTTTCATTAATAAGATTATTGCAGTGAGAACAGGCTCTCTGAAGCTTAATTTTCCTAGCAATTGTTAAATAATTCAATACCCATCTTTTCTGTCTCTTTAACGCCTCTGAAAAATCAAAACCCTTCACAAATTAAAGGCCAAATCCTGTTTACTCTTCCCATTTCTAAAGCAACTCTGACATCAATAAAGGCTGTTTTTGTGACTTGGGCTCAGATTAAAGTTCTGTCAGTGTATTTTTTATTTTTTCAACCAGGAGCGTAATTTTTTTCCCTTTTCAATCAAAATAATTCTCTTATGCAAAGCTCTAATAATACAAAAGCAAATGCTTCCAGTATGGCCAGTGCGGTTTTCTTCATAAAAATGGATTACAGGAACATTTTCTACCAATAAACTACAGCTCCCTTCAGGAAGGAGAATTTGCTCTCTTCCCTGCACCTCTGTTCACCTCCCGAAGGGACAATCCCACCCACAAAACCTTCCACAAGTGTCTCAGCATTCCCAAAACGATGGTGGAATTTGCACCATCATCAACAAGCCAAGTAATGCTTCCTGCGTTTATTTTCATCCTGGAATCACCAAAACAACCAAGGAACGGCCAAATTCCTTCCCTGATTCCAGCCAGCCACTCCTCAGGCAAAGCAGGGAAATGTTTTGGGGCCAACAAGCCCCAGCCAAGGCTCTGCAGGGCTCCAGCAGCACCAGGCTGAAGGCTCAGGAGCCAAGGATGGATCTGCCCTGCTCCCACTCTGGGGCAGGAATTTCATACTGAACCCAAACCCCACTCCAAGCCACCTAAAATGTCCTCAAACATTGCTTTTCCGAGGTCCCTTGGGCAAAGCAGCCAGGCATGAGCCCATCCAGATCCCTCTGTTGTGTCCCCAGGACATCACAGTGACAGCCTGCCCACGGCACTGAGAAGCTGCACAAACACAGATTCTCCACTCCAGAAGCTTTTCCCTAATTCACAGAAAAATCTCATGGCTTTGGGCTCTCTCCCAAACCTTGGTGCTTGGTGGGGACTTTGCCGTGTTCCAGCAAGGTTGGGATTTCTGCTCTGGATGCAGCCAATCCCAAGGAGAACCTTCCAAAACCACAGAGCCCTGAACCAAGATCCAGCACTGACACCCATTGAGAGCTTGGCCATCCCGTGGGCCTCAGGTCACCCTCAGGTCACCCTCAGGTCACCCTCAGGTCACCCTCAGCAGAGGCTCTGCAGGCAGGGACATCAATCTGCTCATCCTGGAAAACCTGACACCATTACAAATGATTACAGACCCTGCTTTTACACTTGGCACTAAATTAGGCAACATTAAAAACCAGCAGATGAAGAATTCCTCATAAAGAGACCCAACAGCAGCAAGCTGAGCTCCACCACGGCCATGGCAGCTTTCTCACACCACAGGGGATCTCTGGGAAGTTGAAGAGCTTCAAATTAGCACACCAGGGAGTGAAAGTCACTTTGTGCAGCCAGTTGAGGATCACTTCCCCCAGTACTGATAACATAAAAATCGAGAAAGTCAGTTAAAAGATTTTTTACTATGTGGCCTCACATCATCCCCAAAAAACCCCTCAGCTCTAAAAGGAAACCCCAGGCTGAGAAAACTGAAAAGGTTCTTGTCGTTAGAAACTGATTAAGCACTTGATGGTTTTAATTTAATCTGGAGATGGATGACAAAGTTATTGAGGTCATGATTCTGACCTAAATCTTCCCTCTCATACATTCTGAGCCCAAACAAGACTGACACTAATTAAACAAAAAAAAAAAAAAAATCCCTCTATTTCTTCTCTACAAGGCCAGGCTGGACAGGGCTTGGAGCAGCCTGGGACAGTGGAAAGTGTCTCTGCCATTGCAGGAGGTGGAATGAGATGGGCTTTAAATTCCCTTCCAACCCAAAATATTCTGGGATTCTGGGAGTATTCTGTTATTTGTTTTCAAGTTGTCAGAGACCTTCCTGAAGGGAAGGAATCTTCTTCAGTTTGTTAAAGCCTGAAAGAACCAATTTCAAAAATATTCAGCATTTTGTACAAATGCCTCCAGATTTTTTCAGAACAAACCAACAGAAACCCAGGAAATTATCCTGAAAATTCTGCCTTTTCCTCACACCCGTGTCCAACAGTTTGCACCATCCCTGAGTTGCCTTCTGCCATGGTGAGCACCCCGATGGTGGTGAAAATATTTATGGCAGTAGAGGTTATTCCCAAGAGCTCTCGTGCTCCTCTGGTTATTTCAGAGTTTGTGCAAACCCTGTGTGCACAGAAGTTTCAGGCTGTAACAGCTGACTGAAAGAATTCTCAGAGGTTGGACTACATGAGGAAGGAACCACCATTTATTTAATTAAAATAAAGAAACATTTTTGGGGTTTTGAACACCATCATGGGATGATGGCTGCAGGAAGCCCCACAGAAAAATCAATAGTTAGTGGGTTTCTGGAGCGAATAAATAAATATAATAATGATCCCACAGAAATCCCTAAGGTCCTACCACAAATGAAAGCACAGGCAGCAGAGAGGGACAGCTCAGCACCACCTGAGCCTGACTGGGGGAACTGTTCAATTAAACACAAACATTTTGTTAAGCAGCAGAAGCTTCCCTCCACTCCTGGGCCATATGCAATAACCTAAAACCTCTCTGATTTTCCCATCTCGATCCCTGCATAATTCACACATCTGGGATGAAGTTTGCTCTTTCCTAATATGTTGCAAGAACAAATTCATTACCCTTTGTGAGGCTGAGACAGCAGCTAATTGGGTGGGTTAATTAACATTATTTTCATCTTTATTAAAAAAAACCCCAACCTATCAGTGCTTCTATTCTTTCCCAGTCCATAACTCAAGCCCCATCTCCTCCTCACAATGATCTCAATTCTAATGAAATGAGCTTTTGTCTTCCAACACCAGCAAGGATGAAGTGCCACATAAAACATCTGCAGCAAAGCCCTGCCCAAAGTCCAGTTTAACCTAAAAGCTGCTCCCAGCTGCCATCTGGGCCTGGCAGGCTTGGAAAGAGGCTTCTTGTCATCCCTGGAGAAACCTGAGGGCTTCTCCAGCCCCAACACTCACTTAGGAGCCATTCAGCCCCTGGGTCTCCACTGCTCTGCACAGCCACGGGTGGGAAATGCACAGGGAAAGTCAGGAAATGCTTCATATTGCAAATAATCCAATCTATCCAGGGAGGTGGGAGAGTCACCACTCCTGATGTGTTCAGAGAATGAGTAGCCATGGCATTCCAAAATGTGATTTATTGGGCATGGGGTGCCTGCTCAAGGGTTGGACTTGAGTGTCTTGGAGAGCTTTTCCAACCTCAGTGACTGATTTCAGGAGCAGTGGGGTCACAGCACTGCTGGGGCGGCAAAGATCCAGGTTTCACAACCACTGCCAGTGTCAGTGTGGCCAGCCCAGTTTCCCTCAGCCCCAGGGCTGCTCAGCATTCACCCACTTGGCTTTGGGAAGAGATCCAGGAGAGCATTGTTTCCCTGGATCAGACCCCTGGAGCCATCAGTACCTCACACCTGTAATTACAGATCCTGGCTTTGCCCCTGAAGCACCTTCAGCTCATGGGGACATTGATCTCCCAGATTTTAGCAGCTTTGTGACCAAAGCTGATGTGACACAACCCAACCAGGTCAGGCAGGACGAGCTGCTCTCTCTGGGGTTCACACCAGTGAAATATGGGGTGATGGCTGCAGGAAGCCCCACGGAAAAATCAATAGTTAGTGGGTTTCTGGAGCGAATAAATAAATATAATAATGATCCAGGACAGGCTCCAGACCTCAAGAAACCTCAAAAGAGCTCATGTTCTGTCAGGTGGGAAATAAATCATTCCTGGAGGTGCTGAGAAGGTGGATCCCACCCTGGGATACCCCAGGACCAGGTCATCAATCTGCTGTTTCACAGCATTTCCTCAGATCTCACTTGGATTTCCCACAGGACACTAAGTGTCCCAATGGACACTTCCATTTTCAGTGACCTCCCAGTTTTCTGGACTCTCAGCAAACTCCAATCAATGCATATCATGAATAACTGGATAAATCCCGGCTGCATCTCCCCAGCAAAGCACACCCAGACCCGAAATGCAGCACAGATTGACTGCTAACACACATCAAGAGCAGGAAATCCCAGCAGCTCTGCAGGAGCTCCCTCTGATGAAGATCAGGATCTCTGTATGACCATTGCAAATGCCATGGACCGTCTGTCTCTTCTGGGAGAACCAATTCAGACATCATCCACTGGCCTGGAATCACAATTTTGTCTCCTGCACAGAGGTGGGCAGAGTCTGGCAAGGACAGCCTGGCTGGGAAATCAGGCCCAGCTGGTGCTGGGATGGAGGGGATCTTTGGTGTATCAGCATTTTAAATGTTAATGTGACAAAAACGCAGCACAAGATGTATGACGGACCTCAGGTATTATACCAGCATTGCTCCCAGGGATTAAGAGAGGTTATTTCTTGGGGGGATATTACTGGATAAAGCAGGAGCCTGGAGCCAGTTTGAGACTGGGCCATATTTTAGATGGATTTCATTTCAAAGAGGCCATCAGCTCTCTTTGCCTGGATAATTGTATCTGGGAATTAGCCACGAGAGAAAATTGCCCCAAACATAGACACAAATTCTGTCTCCAGTCCCCACGAAATGTATTTGGTCACTTGTGGGCTCACGGGGGCAGCTCTGGTGGGCCAGGGACTTCTCCTGGGGCTGCCACAGTCCCCATGCACCAAGAGTAAACCCAAATAAAAGGAATAAACTCTTTATTTCACTCCCACTCTTTTATCCTAAATTATCTCTAAAAAATTAATGTACCTCGAGATGCTATAATTTCCAAACTTCCTCTAATCCCATGCATAATTACATGGAACAATGCACTGGTATCCCTTCCACGCAAATATTGCTACCAAGTGCAGGATTTTCACAGCATTATGTGACAAAAAAATAACTGCAGTCATTATTTCTGGTCCGTGTGTGGTTGCACAATGGGACAGCACGTTTCATTAGCTTCCTGTTGGGGACACTGCCCATTTATCTTGCTCATGATCCTCCCCGAGTGCCTGCTAACAATGTTATTTCAGTTGTTTAATTCTGTAACACAGCTGGGAGGCTCCTGGGTGTCTCAGCGCTTCGTCCTTCTCCCTGGTTCACTCAAACCCCCGAGGCATCAGGCAGCAGAATCCACATTTCAGATGCTTTAGCAAAGCCCAGGTGTCTCCAGAACTCTCCTCTGATCTCTTTTTCATGGTCCTTCCACTCAGCAGTGCTGAGAGCCGAGCAGGCAGATCCCTGGGGTGCCATGGGGTGATGGGACATCCCCTACTCCAGGGTTTCTCCAAAAGGGATGTAAGGTGTGCACAGAGGTTGTAGGAATCCCAGATAAAAACCTCTCCCAGCCCCTCCTGTCAGTAACTGTTTGCATTCAGCTGAAATGCAGACATGTGATGATATCCTGCCCAGATTTCAGCACCATCCCTACATTTTTTTTAAGCTAAAACAAGCACCAGAACAACCTACCGTGACCTCGTGCCCAGCAGAGCACAATTCCCAGAGCTAACCCTTCATTCTCCAGCTGTGGGTCAGCAGCAGATCCAGCCCAGGCAGCACCTCTGGTTCTCAGCACCAAACCAAGGAAAAGAAATGTGTTGGGGGATGTGGAGCTGTGTGCAACATCCCTGTGACCCCATTTACCCTCCTGGCTCATGGGTAACCCTAATCTGCTTCATGTCTGGGCAGCCTGGGGCCAAGACATCCTAAAGAACCCAAATCCTCCTTGTGCAGCTCCTGACCTCCCCATTCCATCCCTTCCTGATCGTCCCAGCCTCCAGCTCCCCATGGGTTGCCTCAGCTCACCACTCTCTGCCTTCTCACCTCCCCTCACATCAAACACCTTCCAAAAACCAACAAAACAAAACTCCCCTCCCCTCACATCAAAAACCAAATCAACCAACCAACCAAACCTCACCTCCCCTTGATGCCTGATGACTTTTTGTCCTTGCTTTTTGTACCCTTTTTATAATTTTTATACCCTTTCCCTTTCCTTTTACCCTTCACAAACACTCCTTGTACCTTAGCCCTACATGTTTATAACTCCTGTACTCTGATATTTAGCTCAGTTTGGGGTTCTGCAGGGGGAAGATGAAACATTCATAACTATCTCAAAACTAGAGGCTCCAGCCTTGGACAGAGCCTCCTCTCTGGAAAGTGTTTTTGTAAACTAGGCTGTAGTCTCACTTGGGGGGATAATTACTTCATTTATTAAGTTTTTATTTAGGCTGTAGTCTCACTCGGAGGATAATTACTTCATTTATTAAGTTTTTATTGGGGGATTTTAGGTAGATATGCTAATTTGTGAGGTCCATAAATTGTACCCACATTGTACACAGGGTGCTCTCGGTGTGTTTCCAATTTTAACAAGTTGAGCACCAAAGGATCCTATTAAACCAAGGTAATTCCCTTTTCCCTATACTGCTGTGTCTCCCTCTCATTTTTACCAGCTTTAAGGCATCACCCTCACATGAAAAACCAAATTAACCAACCAAACAAACCTCACCTCCCCTGCCATCAAACTTCCCAAGCCAAAGCTGTCCCTCCCCATGTGGCTCTGTCCCAGCTTGTCCTTAACCACCCCCTAAGTGCACTGAAACAAACTCCAGCCCCATTCTGGAAGGACAGCAGAGCAGAAGGTGTTGCCAGATCTTTAAATGTCTTATTTGGGGGGTCCAGGCTCCTCAAACACCCTAACTGACGGGTTTTGAAGCCCAGGGTGGTGTCACAGCCCCAGGGGACACTCCATGTGCCAAAGCTTTCCTGTATCTCCCAACTGCACCACTTCAGTTCAATAAAAGAGGTTGTTCTTTCTTGACTTCTATATTTACTGGCCGAGAAAGGTTCAACCCAGCAGTGTTGATCCACTTTTATCACCCTCCAGAGGCTCCAGCAGGAGCTGCCAGCACCACACTGCTCACACCTCACCTCAAATCCTTTTGGATTCTTCAGCTTTGCCTTCTGCATGGCCCAGCCATGCTTTCACAAGTCCAGCAGCCTGAGTTTGGTTAAAATAACTGTTTATTTGTCAAAGCCCTGATTCCTGTCCAGAATAAACTGACAATTCCTCCACTGAGGGCTGAATGTGCTGCCTGGAACAAGGGAGCCAAAGGAATAACAAGAAGTCTCTGTGTGAATGGGAATAGAGCTAATTTCAGCTTCCAGGGATTATGTCAGTGGGCAAGGCAGATCTATTTTGGTTCAGGATCCCCCCAGGCAGGAATCTGCACACATGCAGCTGCTCTGAGCCTGAGGACAAGGCTGCTCCATAGAAACCCAGTCAGGATCCAGGTGGATCCAACCCACCTGGAGAGAAACCTCTCCTGATCAGAGCATCACTTGGGATATTTCGGGGCTGGGAAGGGAAAACCCCTGAGCTGTGCACACAGAGCAGCCCCAGCTCTTCCCTCCCCTCCTGCTCCTGTTCTGGGCTCAGCCCAGCCCTGAAGCACATTTCAGAGCTGCCAACCCTTCAGCTGGAGTGTTACAACAACCTGAGGCACATTTTTCCAAGGTTTGCCCTGGGAGGAGATGGACTTTCCACTCAGGACAACACAGTCCTGTGTTTCATGGATCCAGACTCAATCCATCCCATGGGAATAATCTCCTCACTCCTTGTGGTTTGCACAAACTCAGCCCTGGAACTGAGGCAAAGCCACTTTGTTGCCTGCACTTCAACACCAGACTGGACAAAGCTCCACAGTTCCTGGGTTTGTTACCAACAGCCTTTTCCAAAGCCCTTCACCCTCCCAGACCCTTCCTGGCTGATGTCACAGCAGGGTTATGGCATTGTCCCTCCCTCTCCAAGGTGACTTCCTCACTTCATCTTCCTGCATTTTCATAGAACTATGGAATGGTTTGGGAGGGAGCTTAAGGATCTTCACATTACAGCCCAGCCATGGCAGGAACACCTTCCACTGTCCCAGGCTGCTCCCAGCCCTGTCCAGCCTGGCCTTGGACACTGCCAGGGATCCAGGGGCAGCACAGCTTCTCTGGGCACCCTGTGCCAGGGCCTGCCCACCCTCACAGGGAGGAATTCCTTCCCAAAATCCCATCTAACCCTGCCTTGTTTGAAGCCATTCCCGTTTCCCTGTCCCTCCAGAGTGCTGTGTGTCTTTCTCCAGCTCTCCCTCCCTGCTGCTCACTGAGTGTCCCCAGCTCTGGCCATACCTGATGGGCAGGGAGGGATCTCCAGCATCCCACCAGTCCTTGGGGGGGCTGATGTACATGCACCAGAGCTCCCAGCTGTAGCCATGGGCTGAGTTCTCGTAGCGCTGCACCTCGAAGTTGTCCTGCTTGATGTTGTCGATGGAGGGCAGGATCACCCTCTTCCTGTTCTCCTGGATCCGTGACAGCACCGGCTCGGCCCTGGGGAAAGGGGCAAAGCACAGCAGAGGCTCAGTTCTGCCATCCTCTGCAGGTGGACACTGCAGCTTTCACTCAATTCCCCCATCTCTCCCTGCCCCCTGGCAGTGGGAAGCCATTCCCTGTGTCCCGTCCCTCCATCCCTTGGCTGAAGTCCCTCTCCAGCTCTACTGGGGGCTCCCTTTGGTTCTGGAATCTCCTCAGAGCCTTCTCTTCTGCAGCTGAACACCTCCAACTCCCTCACCCTGTGAGCACTCACAAGAGAAGTGCTCCAGCCCTTCCTGCTCCTCCTTTGGACCCACTCCAACAGGTCCATGTCCTTCTTGTGTTAGATGCAAACAAGATCCACAGGCTGGGAAAAGCCTGGCTGTAAACAAGGCCAGGAAGGATGTGCTTGGTTTAAACCATGCTTTAATTAGTCCAGACTTCCCCCAGATCCAAAAACCCTGGGCAGAACAGGGCAGATTATTGACAGCAGGACTGTTTGAAGGGTCTCTTTTCCCTTTGGGATGCAGTTTGATGATATGTAGCTAAAGATTCATCTGTGGGATGTGTTCAGAGCAGGAGGCGTGCTCAGCCTCACCTCTGCAGCCCCACAGCCAGCTGGGCTCAGTCTGCCCAAAAAGGGGAATTTGGGGGAACTGGTGCTCCCAGTGTCCCCAGTAACAACAGCAGGTGGGAATCACAGAGAGAGTCGAAGCCACACTGCAGAAATGCCTCCTCTCTATCCCCTAAAAAGAGCCTCAAGAGCTCAGTAAACAGGAGCTCCTCAGCAGCTCAGTGAAATCAGGTGTGAGGATTTAGTGACCAGAGGGAGGAATGTTCAGCTGGGAATACAGATCTCACCACAACAAACAGCTCCTAAAAGACCCCCTTCAGCTGCACTGCCATTAGAAAGGATTCAATAGCTGTGCAGAACTCTGCCTTTAACAGCTGCTAACAGGTTTTTTGTGGCTGTTACTATGTTCAAATTCAACACAAGTTTAGCTTCTTCCACCTCCACTTTTCTAAACACGGACCATTTACTTTTTACACTTGGTTAAAGAAAAAAAAATTCCTTTCAGGCTCCTGTCATGATATAGATTCAAACTTAAGCCACTTGAGCTCAAATGTTTTGAACCTCTCTGAGAAAAATCCTTATGAAACACCTTTTGCTGCTTCTGCACCTCTGCACTTATTCCCAACAGCAGAGGAGATGAATCAATCCAAAGCATCTGAGCCTTCCCCAGTGGGATCCAGCAAAGGGCACAGAAGTGGGAAACACTTTCTCCATCATTCCCTTTCTGCCTGGGCTTTTTTTTAAACTTGCAGGAATTACTTAAGGCTACGGGAACGGGAAATCATCCTGAAAAATATAAACAGGGAGCAGGGAAAGTGCATGCATAAAGGGAGGGAATAGATAAGGATCCCAGGAAACAAGAGCAAGGAAAGGTTTTCATTGCATGCTCCCATCATGCCATTCCATACAGCAGGAATGCAGCAGGAACCCTGGTGAAGGATTAACAAGCCAGAGGACTTGTGTGTCATTTTGCAGGGACGCATCCCTGCAGAACCATGGACATCCCCTTGGTGAATGCCCCACCCCCTGTGAGCAGACCCTGAGCACCTACCAGCCAGCAGTGAACTCCACGTGGGCATCAAAGAATCCTGTGACCTGGCCTGTGGCAGCTTTCCAGCCCTCGATCCGAGCCCGGATCAGCCCTTCCCTCTTCTGGTTCCTCACCACCTTCACCAGCCCCGGGTAGCGCTTGTTGACGTATTCCTCCAGCGGCGCCTTCAGCTCCTCTGGGGACAAGGACACAGCCCGTGGGACAGTGCAACAGCTTTCACACGAGATAAACCCACTGAATAATACATCCACTAATAATTAATCCATCCAGGCATGGACCTGAGCAGGATGATTGGGCCCAAACACCTCTGCACCCCACTGGGAGGGACACAATCATCTGGGGTCAATCACTGCTGATCTGCACAGGATGGACTGAGCACAACCCTCACAGAGGGAATTCAGTTTGGCCCAGGAGGCTGCTGTTGGACCAGTGAGGAGCCACAAGCCACCTCAGAGGCCAGGGGCAGGGAGAGGACACTGATACTCCTTTGCGCTGAAGGATATGGAATTGAAACACATCGACAGCACACAGCAGCATTCTGAACTCCTGGTGGAGCTTTGAGCTGAATGCATTGCTGCAAATGCTGCAAAACCCGCCTGAATTAACTCAAACTACACTAAAACCTGAGCTTCCCTGCCCTTTCCCCTCAGCCTCACCACTTGCTTGGCACTTGCTGTTTGTTTTGCCGCTAGAAAAGTTGAAATTCCCCTTGCTTTTGTGAGGGGATGAAAGGGATTCTGGCTTTGTTCAGAAGATCCTCCCACCATGGATCTCATGCTCACTGCAGCTCATTTCCCTCTGTTGTCCAGGCTGTGTGTGTAGCGCCTGAGAACCTCAGGGACCTCCAGCCTCAGCCACCACCAGCATGAAAATTCTTGAGAGTACAAGATTTGAGTATAAAAGACACACTTTGAAGGTGGAAGCGGATGCAAGACTACAACAAGGGTATGGTTTTTTCATACTTTGGAAAAGTGCCAGAAACCTTGGTCTTTTCAGTGCCTGTTGCATCAGTTCAGTGCACAAAGGTTTGCTGGAGAGAGGAACTCTGAAAGCTCAGAAGAGCCACTCTGCACCAAAACAAACTCTTAACACCATGAAAGCAGTTCTTGAGATGATCTTTTATCCCTGTGAGGCTTCAGGACAGCAGAAAATTCAGATACGATCTGTGACCTCAAATTACAGACTACTACCCTTCTCATGCGCTCTTCTCTCTCTCTCTCGGACAGAAAATAAAGAGGAGAAAAGAAGTCACCATTAATCATTCACAGGATAAAATCCTTGAGACACACGAGCACACGTGGGCAACCACATGAAGGAAACACAATGGAGAGCAGAGGAGTAAACAGCAAATCTCATCTGCTTTGAAATCATCAAAGGAAAAGGATTTTCTGTTCCCTTCCCTGCCACTCCTCCTTCCAGGCACAGCAAATGTGCTTTCTCCACACTGCCTTTCTGGGATGGTTCCCCTCACATCTCCATTTCCCCAAAGTCTCCTTTCTCTTTTATGCTGAAGTTGGAATAAAAAGAATAAAGCAAATGAGCCCCTTCCTCAATTCGAAGCATCTGCAACACACACATCCATAACTCAGCAACTTCCATTTCATGCTGAGCCACTCAGAGCAAAACCAGGATTTTATGGAGACAACAACTCTCCCGAATGGTTTTAAGGAGACAGAGACACCGATTTTTTTGACAGATGAAGCCCCACAAGCACAGCTCTGGCATCTCACGTGGCTTTGGCAGCAGGTAAGTCATTAATGCAGCAGACCACAGCACCACTGAGTGATTAAAACAACTTTCCCATTGGAGCTGGAATCTCAGTGGAAGGAAAACGTGAGAACTCCTCTGGGGAATTGTTTGAGCAGCTCAAAGCAGAGCGAAGCTGAAGTGAAACAGGAGAGTTTCAATGGCACATCTCACAGGCAGCTAAGGGTCAAAGCTGAGAGACTCCTGAGCCCACCACGCTGTGTGACAGCAGCTCCTTGTCACAGGATGTCCCCAGGGAGCCACAGCCAGGGCTCTCCTCGCTGAGAGGATGCTGAGGGAGCTGCTGGGAGCACAGGGCCAGAGCAGCACCTGAGCAGCCGGGAAATGGCACCAGGAGACCAGGCAAGATGCTCATGGGTGGCACCATTCCAACCCCGCTCCTTGGCACCCCAGGGTGGCACAGGTGTCCCCAAGGCGCTGCTGCTCTGGAGGAACACTGCAGAGACACAAGCACTGACCAGCAGTGGGAAGAGCAGTTCCAGGCCCTCTCTCCACAGAGAGTTTCCTGGTCAGCCTCACACATTTCCAGGTTTGCTCCCTGCCTCTGCTCCAGTCTGACTCAGCTCACAGTTGAGGGGGAGAACTCACTTTCCTTCCACACCCGTGCAAGCGGCTGCACCCTGTATGGCCTGGGCCATCTCACCCCTCTGAGCTGTCCTGCAGCTCTGACAGGAGAGGGCACAGAGCACAGCACTGTTCTGCTATCATGGGATACATCCCTGGCACTCGGATGGGGTGGGCTTGGTATTTCATTTCCCAGAGCATCCAGAAGTGCAGGAGTGGAAAATCCAGTGATGGTAACAAAAGTGAAATGCCAAGGAGTCACAGAATCACAGGAATCCCCAGGAATCACAGAATCCCAGAATGGTTTGGGTGGGAAGGAATCTTAAAGCTCATCTCATTCCACCCTCTGCCATGAGCAGGGACACCTTCCATAGACCAGGTTGTTCTAAACCCAGTCCAACCTGGTCTTGAACAATTAAATTCTCTGAGGAACTCCTGTTTTAGTATCCAGCAAGCCTGGCCCAGGTGTCCCCTTGTCAGTGAGCAGGGCTGATGTGGCTGTGTCAAAGAGCACCAGTGGGAAGCCCAGTGCCTGGTACAGCTGCACTGGCACAGCTGCTCTGCTCCTGGGGATGCTGATCCTGTGGCACCAGACGTGCTCAAACCACTGGAAACCATCACTCATTCACAAATCTCATCCCAATCCAGGTCACGTGAAGTTATCCCTAATTTCCCCCCACGTTTCCCACACTCAGCAGTCACTGAGTGCCCTGCAATGTCAGAACACCCAGCCCCTGCAGAGCTGCTGCTGACCTCAGAGCTTTTCATCTCTCCTGTCAGCTTAGGAAATGTTTCCTCCCCAGCTGATGCCCCTGCAACAGGAAGGCTGAGAGGTCTGGAACAGAATGCCAGGGATTTGTGCCTTGCACTGAGGGTCAGCAGCAGAGAACAGCTGTCACAAAGGGGCAGCCTGGCCCTTGGATCTGCTCCTTCCAGCACCTCACACGAACTGCAGCAGGGACAGAGCAGAGAACTTGCTGCCTCTGCCTGGCACGGGGCATGGTGGTGCTGTCACAGGGAGAACATGCACAGCACACTGAGCCACGACCAGCAGTGCTCAAAAGCTGGGACTCTGAATGTGAAATAACAGCAAAGGGAGCCAGGATGGCAGCAGAGCAGTGGTCTCAGCTCGCCCTCACCCTTCCTCACTACAGGAGCCCACCTGTCAGCTGAGGATGCCTGAGGACCCACAGGGGCTGCAAAACCAGGAATTCACTCCAATCCTACCCCGGAGCCTCCTTTCTCTTCTGCACCCATGGTTCTCCTCCCACACACCCTCAGGCACCCTCGGAGAAGCCAACTGGCCCATCCCTCAGGGCACACCCCCAGCACCCTGTTTGTTCAGGATGCAATCCAGGAGGGTCTGATCTCTGCTTCCCAGGAAGATTTGCAGAGAGAAGCACTCCTGAAAATGCCACCGAGTTCAGTTTCAATCCTGCCTATCGTTCTCCATCTGTCCCTATTGATCTTCCCTGAAGGGCAGTTCCAGGAACTTGAATCCAATAGACCTGTTGCTCCATTAAAAACCTCAGCTGCCAGCTGCAATGACTTATGTCGTCTATTACAGAATATTTTGTCACCCTACACGGGCTGGGAAACGGGGCTGCCAGGGAAATGGAACCACCTGATGCCAAGGAAAGTCACCCCACCACGGACATCAGCCCAAAGGCAAGCACAGAAATACCCACTGCTCCATCCCAACCCCAAATCCTGCCCAAACCTCTCCAAAACTAAAGGTGGGAGCTGCCCGTTGCCACACAAAGAAAGGAGAAAAGGCCAGCAGCACCAGAGAAGCTCAAGGAGCTACCAAGAGCAGGGAGTTCCTTGTGCAGCACTGGCCAGGTGGTCTTTGGGAGAGAACCACACCTCCTCTACACCCCTAAGGAAAACATCCCTGTGTTTGCCAGGCTCAGCTGGGTGGGAAAAGCCCACAGAGCCCAGGGTGTTATCAGAAACAGGGGTGCGGTCAGGGCTGGGAGTGCTCCAGGGCCATGGGAGACCCCAGCCAGCCCTGTCCCACACCCTCACCTGCCTGAGACTCCAAAGCCATCGGGGCTGGGGTTGCTGCAGGAAATCAGCTCCTTCAACTGGCAATAAATAAATGTGGACATTTTTTCAGGGAGACTCAGAGCCAGGGCAGTCTCTGAAGCTTTTTACCCCCAGCTGGACAAGAGGGGGCTGTGCCAGGGGAAGCAGGGGATGAATCAATGGTCACAGAGAAAGCTGGTCCCAGGCAGGGCATTCAGCTCAAGCCTCTGGTCATTGGTTCAGCAAAACCCAGACAGAATCACAGAATATCCTGAGCTGGAAGGAACCCACCAGGATCAGGGAGCTCAACTCCTGGCCCTGCACAGACACCCCAAGACCCTCACCCTGTGCTGCTTTGCCTCTCTCCTCCACGGAGCCCCGAAAGCCTCGGAGCTGGACAGCAGTGGGACAGCCCAGGTGAGCTCCCGTTCACCAAGCCCTCCTCAGGCTGGAATAACTCCGCACTGGGGCTGAGCAGAGCCTGAGAAAGGCTGGGATGTGACTCAGCTCCTTGCAATTCTCCCTCCCAACACAAACACCCAGACAGCTCCCGGGAGAGTAAGCCACGGCTGCTGTTGCTGCTGGAATCAGCTGCAAACCAAGACAGGATCCCTCAAGTCCCACTAATGTGCAGCGCCGAGGTAAATTACAACCCCGAGCATGTCTCCCCCGGCGTAGCCAGCTCCTTTAAGCAGCCTTTATCCAAAGGGTTTCCTTTATTCCGAGAGGTTTGCTTTTCAAAGAGATATTATCCCAGATTAAAAACACTAAAAGACACAACAAATAAAAAAACAAAAAAAAAAAGCAGGTGATGATTAAGCAACAGACTCTGACAAAGTGTGCAGCTGTGAGATAACACAGCATCTCAGGGGCACATGGCTGCATCCCTCCCCCAGCCCAGAACCTCGTTATCACTCCCAAACACAACCTGCACACTGCCTTTGGAATTACAGCCTGCAACAAGCACAAACAAAGGCAGCCTCCAAAAGAGTCTTTATGAAGTGTAATGTGCAGCTCAGGGGAGAAGGGGGTTCAAACTACAACTCCCCAAGCTTGCTCCTTCAAGGAGGGATTTTTTTTCTCCCCGTTACAATACATTGGCATCTTTTATCTATTTACAGCTCAGACATAAAGCATCAGAATGGCTGTGTTCATTAACTTTAATCTCTCGCTGCACACTTTTGTGTTGTGCTGCGCTGTTGTACAACAAAGCTGAGAGCAAGGAGTGTCTAATGAGGCTTCAGGAGCTCTTTGTTCCAGCCTGGAAAGCTCAAAGCAGCACCAGGGTTTGCTGGTGGCTGTGGCACAGCTCTGCCTGGAGGGCACAGGGCCAGGTGAGCAGGGCAGGTGGCTCTTGCCTCTACCCATGGGGCTTATTTTAAAACTTGAATTTACCTGGAAATCTCTTACTATTTGGTGCTTTGTTCTTCAGTCACCCAGATTTGCTGTGGTTCCTCCTCCCCTGGACAAACCCCACCCAAGCCCCCCAGCCAGGGACTGTCCTGAGCCTTCAGTCCCCAAAGCTGCTTCTGGTGACCCAGGGGACACCACAGCTCCTGGGCTTGGGCTCTGCTCTCAGGGCTCAGCCTTCTCTCAGGTTACACAGCTTACCCCAAAGGCTTTTCCTGGGCTACAACCACATCCCCCAGGAATTGTCCCTCACAGCCACACAGCTGCTCCCAAAGAGGCTGAAGAAATTCCTTCCCTTGTTCAATCACAGCTCCAAAGTCACATCCACACAGCCCCATCCTCTGCTTGATCCTCCAGGATTCCTCCCTAAATCTGAGAGCTCGTGAGGAACTATTTTCCTGTAATTATTTTCCTGTAGAAGCCAAATCTATTTATTATGAGGAATTCGTTTGTAATATCCAAAGCATCAACTCAGCGATGCTGCTGTTGCTGCTCAAAATTATTGCCTACCATTAGCGGGAACTCTGTGACAATGTTATTGCCATTAATAATTCCTGGCTGTCACTGCAGCTCCTCGAGGATGCTGAGAGGGAGCACATGGTCCCAGAGATCCGTTCTGCTTTGTATCATTTCTTTTACATGAGAAAAGTAGATTATTACACGCTTGGGAGGAGCTCTTCATAAACATCTGCCAAGTTACCTCATTATCTTCCTTCAAATCCCTCCTTAAAAATCTCATTTGTCATGAGGCCTGCAAAGCCTCAGCAGCAGAACACTGACATTATTAACTCACCCTTCCAGCTGATGGAAACACCTCGCTCCCCACACCACTCTCCCGGTGCACCTCCATCCCAATGGTCCTGAGGACAGAGCTCCTCAGGGATGTCCGGCCCTCAGCACAGCCCTGGCTCATCAGGAGGGACCCTGGATGCTCCTGGTTCCAACCAATGCACCCTCGGGGTGGGAGGCAGCCTAGGTGTGCCAGGAGACTGGGATTTTCCCACCTTTGTGCCCCCCCCGTGTGTCCCACCTTTGAACTTGTCCATCAGTTGGGGTCATCTCCCCGCACCTCCTTCCCTGCTGCTGTACAACACTCCAAAACATCCCTGGCAGTGTCCAAGGCCAGGTTGGACAGGGTTGGGAGCAGCCTGGGACAGTGGAAGGTGTTCCTGCCATGGCAGGGGTGGCACTGGATGGGCTTTAGGGTCTCTTCCACCCAAATCAGTCTAGGATTCTATGAAATCCCAGAGCTGGAAGTGCTTGAACACAGTCCAAGCTCTGCCCACCCACCTGACTGTCCTGCCAGCACCCCAGCCCTGTCCAGCCCCAGCACTGGCAAAGCCCAGGGAAGGTGGTGCCCTGCAATCCCACAGGGGATAAAGGGATTCATCCTGCATTCTCACTGCCAGCTGAAGCCTCAGCCTATGCAAGAGGCAGATGCTTTTTGAAAGGATTTGTTTTATGTGTCTTTCCAGAGTCTCCAGAGCACCTGACTCACCATCAGCCTCGGAGAGTGAATGAGGAAGAGGCTGCTCAGAAACAGTTCTTTGTGCACAGCAGTGGGGAGAGAAGCTCAGTGATCATCACCAATGGCTTCTCTTCAAAAGAGCTCTTCTCTTCACCCCGTTAACAGGATAAAATTTGGAGAAGGAGCCTCTCATTTTGGTATTTCAAACCCTCCAAGTCCTGGGCAATGTGAGTTGCCCCAGCAGCACGTCACCTGCACTTCCCCTTCACTACCCAAACAGTTCCAGCTCTGAAATCCCACAGATTCACTGTGTACACCACCCAGGCTTCTGCCCTGGAGCTGCTGTGGTTCCCACCAGCTGAGGAGCTGCCCTCCTGATTCTTTTCCTGGTAATTAGAACTCATCAGCTTTCTGTGGTGCTCATTACTGTGGTGTTTGAGTGCAGTTTTTACAGCTTGAACAGCTCACTGGGCAGCAGCTCCTCTCCTCACACACAGAGAGCAGCCTCTCAGCTCCCTCTGGAAATGAGCTCTCCACATCCTGCACCCTGCCCTGTTCTTCCCTCCCATCACAGCATCCACAGCACTCCCTGATTAATTTTTTTTAAATAACATTAAAAGCATGAAAATGCAGCACAACTGAAGAAGCCAGCAAACAAAATCACTTCACTATTTGCTGTCCTTCCCGAGGATTTTAACTGCCATTGTCCAAGTGGATTTTGGAAGAAAAAAGGACCTTGGAAGAATCTGAGTCTGAAAATGCTTCCTGCAGTTCTGTGTTATCAAGATCCAGAGGGGAAGGAATCACAGCAGAGACTGAGAGCAGGTTGAACCAAAGGACACAATGTGTGTAACATGGGAAACCAAACATCCCCCCAGGCTGTGCCAGGGCCTGACCTGGGTAGGTGGGCTGTGATTGTTTCCTCCTTTTCCTCCTTCCTTCTCCTACAAAGACCAGAACCCAGGGAAGGAGGGTCTCTGCAGGGCACCAGCCATCTGTAAGGCCTGGGATGGTATTTTACAACAGGGAAACTGAGGCACACACAGAGGAAATATATCAGTTAATGCCTCTGGAGCAAGCCAGAGCAGAAATCCCTCTGGGCTCCAGGCTTTTGTCCTGGGAAATATTTTGAGGTGCATCTGTCCAACAACCAAAATGTTCTTATCAGAAACAAGGACACCCTGATACCAGAGCTCCTGAGGAAGGCCAGGTGGCTCTCTGGTTTCCTTCACCTCCCAGCTTCCGGCTAAGCTTTCGAACAACTGTCTCAGATTGAACTGTGCTTTCATCCTATTCCTTGCCAAAGAAGCTGAAGAGAACTTTGTGCCAGCAGCACACCCATCCCATCCCATCCGCCCAAAGAACCCTCCAGGAGACTCCCAGCAATTCCAGCCCTCCTGGAGGGGGTTGGCTGGGCTCTGGCAGCCCTGCTCACCCTCATCGCTGTTGTCATCCACCAGGATGATCTCCTTGAGCAGGTGGGCAGGCGTGTGGTTGACAGCGCTGTGCACCGAGCGCAGGATCACCGACAGCGCCTCGTTCACGAAGATGAAGATGATGGAGATCTGGGGAAGGTCCTTGCCGTATTTCAGCTCTTTGCACCTGCAGCACGAAGGGCAGAGAGAGAGGTGGGGTTAGCAGAGCTCCCGGGGCAGTTCTTCCAGCCAGGCATGGGGGGCAAACCCATGGCTGCCTCCTCCCAGCCAGGGATTCCAACTGCCTGCAAATGCAGCCTTTAATCCCTGCTGCTGGGGAGAGAAGGCAGCAAAGCAGAGCATCCCTGAGCTCAGAGAGCACAGCCAGAGCTCACCCAACTAAAGCTGTGTTCCCTGTCTGCAGGCAGGTAACCAAGAGAGGCTCCAGAAGACAGCAAATGCCTTTAGCAGCTAAAGGGAAACTCCCCAGCCCCATTCTGCCCCAAGATTTACAGGGACTCAGAAATGAGCCTTGATCTTAAACAGCACTTGGGAATTTTCTTCGCATTTGCTTTGGAAAGAAATGAACATAAAATGAGTCTTGGTTAAATACTCTTAATAAATGTCTTTTGCTCTCTCAGCAGCTCCTTCTGAACACATCCCTGTCTCTGCAGCAGAGCTGTGTCCTTTTGCCTTTATACTCCACAGCCAGGATGGTTCAACCCCAACACTTGGGATCACCTCCCTGGGTTCCAGGGAATTCCTGAACTCGGGCCGGTGTGGGGCTGGGTCTCTGCTCACACACCTCAGAGCAGCACAAAAGCAGGAGCTCCCAGGTTTGTGGCAGCAGCAGGGCCATGTTAGATGGATACACCAGACCTGAGCCAGGGACACCCAGGGAGCAGGGCTGGGGCAGCTCCGAGGGGAGGGAATGTTCCAGGCGATCCCCAGGGAGCACAGACCACTCCCAGCGGGACATGGATGCTGTTCCATCTTAACCAGAAACATCATCTTAACAGAGCACTTGCAGAAAGCAAACAGGAGATCTTTAACTACTCCCAGCAATTCAATTCAACTTTCCCTACAATAAATTCATGTGGGCCAAGGAGAGAAGGAGCCTCCCCACCCTCTCCCCACATCATGACCAGACACAGAACATGAGCAGAGCTCCCAGTCATGAGGAGTGTGCACAGAGCAAACCCTGCCCAGCTAAGCAGGGAAAGACCAAAGGCACAAGTGACATCCCAGCAGCTCCTTGACTCCCCAGCAATGCCTCTGCCTTGAATTGTCCTGGGTGTTTCTTAGGCAACAGCAGGTGCTCTTCAGACTCCAAAAAGGAGACTTGGGAGACAAAGATTTCCACCGAAACACAGTTCTTTATGAGTCTTCTCTAGTTAAATAAGTTTGCTGGGTGAAAACACGGTTGTGTTTCTTGATTTAACTACTGCCTTCCCTACAGCGAGCCAAGAACTCGACAGAAGGGAACCAAACACTGAAAAGGATCTTCTAAAAGGAAAATCTTTCTTTAAAATGAATGACTGAATGGTCACGATGGGGCAAAGTGACAAGTGACCCTGAAATCCTGCCAAGAAAGTCAAACTAAACTGACTCAGACATTAAACCAGCTTTCAGTAGATGCTGATACCTGCTCTGATGAAGACAAGGTTGTCACAGGAGCAGGAGCATTTCCTTTTAATCATTGCTCACCTCTGGGCAGCCTTCCCCCAAGGAATGCTGCGGGGGATAAAGAGCTCAGCCTGTGATCAAAGAGCTCTGGAGGCGAATCCGAACCCAGCTCTTTGAGGTTCATCTCCTGCTCATTGGCATTCTCCCTGCACCACTCCTAGCTGGGTTCTCCTTCCCCACTCGCCGAGGACAGCCAGACAAAGATCCAGGGAGAGGAGATAAGCCCAGGAAGGAGAGGGAAAGGCAAACCCACACAGCTGGGGGCACAAAGCCCCAATTCTCCAAAGGCAGCAGAGGCTTTGCATAAACTCCCTGCTCTGGTGGCTTTGGCTGCCGTTACAGGAGGGGAAGGCAGCAATTTAAAACCAAATTAACATTGGGTTTGTTGTGTTCCTCCCACGGGGTCCCTTCAGTGCTGCTGCCAAAGCTGTGGGGTGAGCAATGCTCTGCTGCAGCCTCCAGCCCCACCAGGCTCTTCCCTGTGGAGAAGCCAGCAAATATTCCTGCCTGAGTGCAGGAAAACACCTGGAGCTGCTGGGCTCTCTGGGGCAGCAAGGGGAAAAGGGCAGAGCAACACTTGACTCAAACATCACTGCAAAGAGCAGGGGAGAAGCTGCTGAGTGAGGACATGGGGTGGGCAGTGGCGGGGTTTGAGTTGTTGGGTGCTTTGGGTTTTTTCTTTCAAACGTTTTTAGTAGAGAAAGGGCTGGCCTGGATGCTTTACCCTTCAGCCCATGTGCAGGCAGAGGCACAGGTTTGATGGGCTCACCCTGGGGACACTCAGACAGTTCAGGGAGGACTCACTGCGGGTCAGCAGTGCCAGGACAGGTGAGGCTCCCACCCTGCAGCCCCCACACCTCCCTCCTCACCCCCAGTCTGCATTTTCGGCATGACAGGGAAAGGCACTCTTGGCATTGGGAATTCCTTCAGTGCCTTCAGTGCTTTGAGCCCTGAGGAAGAGCCCAGAGAACCCAGCAGTGACCCCAGGTCCTGGCAGGAGCTCAGGGAGAGCCCCAAGCACTGCACAGCTTATCAAACCTCACCTGACACCCTCTGCCCACAGCCATCCCTCAGCCTTTGGCTGTGTGCCAGCCAAGGCCTTTGGAATTCAAATCCCAGGCCAAAATACTTCAAAATTCAGCAAGACCTTAGAGCCCCATCAGTGCCTAAAGGGGCCTACGGGAAGGCTGGAGAGGGACTGCTTGCAAGGACAAGCAGTGATAGGGTAAGGGGAATGGCTTTAAGCTCAAAAAGGTCATATTGGGAAGGGAATTCCTCCCTGTGAGGGTGGGCAGGCCCTGGCACAGGGTGCCCAGAGAAGCTGTGGCTGCCCCTGGATCCCTGGAATGTCCAAGGCCAAGCTGGACAGGGCTGGGAGCAGCCTGGGATGTGGAAGGTGTCCCTGCCATGGAACAAGATGGGCTTTAAGGTCCCTTCAAACCCAAACCATTCCAGGATTCTGAGGATCTCAGGTTTTATCTCTAACACCCAGCTCATGCTGTATCTCAGCCCAAAGCAAGTCTCCTTCCAGGATGCTGAATGTTCAAGGGAACACTCTGTACCTTTGTAAACTTCTATATTTAAATTAAATACAATGGACAGAGCACCACAATACATCCCCATGTCAGTGATTAGCTACCATAAGGTTAAAGACCAGCTTATCATTTTATATTTAATTCAGCCCACATTCATCAATCCATCAGTACCAAAAGGCTGTCTCAGAAAGATTTCCCTCCCCATGGAGGTGTCCCCGAAGCAGAGGTCCTGCCAGATCTGCAGGACAGTGGCACTGGGCCAGTTTGGGACAGAGCAATCTCTGGCCTGACTGGAGAAAACTGAGGGTGATCCCTCACAATCCTTTCTTTGCTAAATGGGAAGCACTGCACTGGCCCAGCACAGAGCACCTGCCAGCATCTGGAAATAAATTAGTGCAGGTTACACCATTACATTTTCCCCCTCTAAATCCTGCTCTCTCCAATTAAACCTAGGCTGGCACCTGCTTGTAGGATTTATATCAAAATATCGTGAATCAATAGCAGAAAGAAAGAGCCACCTTACAGTTTTGTCTCTCCTTTAGATCAATGGGATATCAGAGTAAAGAGGCATTTTATGTCCCATTAAATCATGCTTGAATATGTTCCATTAAATCATGCTCACAAAACTCTCCAAGTATTAAGAAGCTGGGGAAAACCTCCCCATGTTCAGCACTGGGTTTAATTTAAGGACCTCACTGGGGTCTCATTGAGAAATGTTCTTGGCCTTAAACAGGGAAAAAAAGGGGTTTTCCTTCTGCCCTTGGTCCAAGGCTCAGGCATGAAGGGGAGAGGTTTAGGTGGGATTTCAGGGCAAGGTTCTTCCCCCAGAGGGTGCTGGCACTGCCCAGGCTCCCCAGGCCATGGGCACAGCCTGAGGCTGCCAGAGCTGCAGAGTGTTTGGACAGCACTGCCAGGGATGCACAGGGTGGGATTTGGGGTGTCTGGGCAGGGTCAGGAGCTGGGCTGGACAATCCTGGTGGGTCCTTTCCAGTCAGGATATTCCAGGACATCTTTTCTCACTTCAGAACACACTGAGGAGCTGATGGCTGCCAGCAGTCCCAGCACAAACCAACTCCCACCATCCGCCCAGCCAGGACACAGGATCTCTGACAGAACTCCTGGGCTGTCAGCACCACCACCTTCACTGGGTCCAAGATCTTCATTCTGCATAAAGCCCAAGTCTGCAAACATGAACACATGCAAGGAAACCCATGAAACAAATGTATTTACATCTGAATCTCTGCAGTTCCTGGTTTATGTGAGAAACCATCCCGAAACAAAGGAAGGCTGAGGAGGGGAGCTGGGGGAAGGGGAGGCAGAGCTGAGTTTCTGCTGAGCAGCTTGGCACACATCAGGCTGGATTAATCAAGTCAGCCAAATTCAAAAGACAAAAAAGCATAAAGCCAAGCTCTGCTCCAACGCATGTTTGCCTGCTGCAGAGCCTGCTCTGAATCCTCTGCTCGTTTGTTTTCTGCTCAGCACACAGCTGTAAATCCACTCTTCAGAGCAGCAAGTGAGATTAGGATGTTTATTGTCTGTCTCAGGAACAGAAAAGGGATATCCCAGCACTTACTGCTCCGTGATCCCTCAGCAGAAAAATCACCTGGAATCACAGCAAGCACTCCCAAAGCAGAGAGAGACCACAAAGTGGCAACAAACATTTACCAAACACCTCCTCCTGCCCAGTGATTTACCAAGATCCACTCTATTGCTCAATTAACACCTCTCACCTGTTCTCTGGGGCACAAAGCCATTTCCATCAACTACCTGGAATTGCACAGCTCAGTGTCAGCCAAACCCCGATGGTTTCTACACCTTCCCTACCCAACATAACCCATTGATCAACACCAACCAATGCAGTTATGGACAGTCTGGAATGTGGAGTGCTCCAGGACAACTAAGACACTCCTTGTCTTCAAGGAGTCTTCACTCCTTGGGCTTCAGATCAAGCCAGGTTTGAACAGAGCTGCCAGGGGACATCTGTGCTACGGGTGGAAATGAAAGAAACACCTTTCAGAAAGAAAACAATTTAATGAAGGACACAATAATAAGTTTAATTTTTTTCAGGAGAAGTTGGATTTTGGGGAAAGGTTCTTCCCCCAGAGGGTGCTGGCACTGCCCAGAGAATGGGCACAGCCTGAGGCTGCCAGAGCTCCAGGAGAGTTTGGACAGCACTGCCAGGGATGCACAGGGTGGGATTGCAGGGATTGCAGGGACAGGGGTTGGACTGATGATCCCTGTAGGTCCCTTCAAACCCACGATATTCCATGGATCTGTGATGTCCTGAACAGCACAGAGCTCAGGGAGGAGCTGGGCAGGCAGGCTGCAGCTGGCTTTGCTCCCCAGATCACTGAGCAGAAATCCTGCTAATCCTGGAGAGCAGGAATCACTGATCCCAGAGGCTTCATAAAAGATTGTACTCTCCCTTGGTCACAGGAATTATCTTCCACCTTCAAGGTGTGCCCAACTCAGGCCATGATGCATCCTCCACTCCTGACAGCTCCCACATCTACTTTGCACAGCTCTCAGAATCTCTAAACTGCCACATTTCCTTAATTTGTGCCTTTTGCACAGCCCTTTCCCCAGTTCCAACATCAAATCTACCAAAGTTTTAACTGGAGATGAAATCCCATTAGGTGTAGATGATATCCCCTTGCCAGGGGGGAGGCAGCACTCCATTCCTCTGGAAGTGCTCTGGTCAGAGTGCCCTGGTTTTCAAATATGTCCAATGTTTTAAAAGGAATGCTTGGATTCAGACAAAACCCAGGCTGCTGCAGGCCATCTGAAATCATCCAGCAGTAATTTGATTTTCCTAATGATACCCTTGTAATCAATCCAGCCTGGAGCCACCTCTCCTCCTGAGGGATGGAGGGCACAGGCAGGGCTTGTGAGGATGCAGAGAGACACAAACTGGGAGGAGTAAAGGGGCAAAGAAGTAAAGAGGTGTTGGTAGAACACCACTGAAGGAAAAGTGGCTGCTGCTCAGTCTCAACACTGATGCTGGTTTAAAATCACAGTTCTAATAAGCAAGGTAGAGAAAAATGCAACCTCAACCTCAGTGTGCCTTAAACCCTGGGGTACAACAGTCCCACCCTCTGGCTGGGGACATGTTTTTGCATTTTATGGAACCACAGAGACACAGCATTTTCCCCTGAGCTGTTTTCCCCCAGCCTGGTGCCACATTTGGAGCTGAAGCAGAGGTTCTGCTCGGAGATTTGGCCATGCAGCCCTTGGTCTGCAAACACAGCCCAGAGCTGGCCCCAGCACAGCTCCAGCAGCACAATCCCTCCTGCAAAGGTCACTGCCAGCTCCACTCTGGGCTCTCCTCGCTGCCTGGGATGCCAAGGCAAAGGCAAGGGAAGCCAAATGGAAAGTGCAAGAAATGCCAGTGGAAAACAGAACCCTCCCCTGCAGGGAAGGGCTCAGAGGTGCCCTGCAGCACAAGGGAAGAGCTCACACCCAGGGGTCCTGGGCTTCCTGGCCTTCCTCTGGCAGAAATCATGGAATCACTGAGGCTGGAAAAGCCCTTTAAGGCTGAGTCCCAGCACTGCCCCTGCACTGTCACCGTGCTCATCACTACCCCATGTCCCCAGGTGCCACATCCACAGGGATGGGGACACCACTCCTGCCCTGGGCAGCCCATTCCAGTGCCTGACCACCCTTGCAGTGAGAAATGTTCCCAATATCCAACCTGAGCCTCCCCTGGCCCAGCCTGAGGCTGTTCCCTCCCATCCTGTCCCTGTTCCCTGGGAGCACAGCCCAACCCCTTGGCTGTCCCCTCCTGTCAGGCTCAAGCCACAGCTGTCCACCCCTCAAACTCCTGACACAAAGGCCACTCTGTGCAGTGTCCATGTCCCACACAGGATGGAACAGGAGCCACACAGGATGGGCAGGCCCTGCCTTGGATGGATGTCAGGTATGGAAAACACAGCCAGGAGAAAAGGTCAACACAATAACAGCAGCCTGCTCTGTGCAGCCATTGGAACAATTGCCTGGCACAGGTAAGGATGGGCAGCACCCTGTGAGATCATTCTGGAGCACACAGGACTGTGCTGTGCCTTAGGGAACACATTCATGGCCAGTGCAGCTCTTTGCAGCCTCACAGGGTCTGTGCTCAGCCTGACTGAGGACCTGAGTGTCCCTTTAATGACCACAGCACCATCAGCTTTGGTGCTGCACATCACTCACCTTCCCAGGGCTGCTCTCAGGGCTGCTCAGGACACAGCTGTCCCCCAGAGCACGAAGGGGACATCGCTGCCCATCCTTTTGAAATGCCACCAGCAGCAAGCACCGTGGAGAGGGCTGGACATCCCTGCTCTGCACGACACCCCGAGGCTTTCGGGCTCTGTGCTGCTCCCACAGCCTCTGGAGTCATTCCTACAGCTCCTCATGGGGTCCTGCTGCACTCCTCGCCTTCTCTGTGGGGTCAGCCATGACAGACACTCAGCAGACAGGACGAGTCAGACATAAAATCTGTGCCAGTTGGCACAAAACAGACCCAGACCATGGAATCATTGAGGGCTTTGGTTGGAAGGGACCTGAAAGATCATCTCAGCCCAGCCTGATCCTGTGTGCCTGTAGAACACAGGGCGGACAAACAATGTGGTAGCTCTGATCATGGAGACCACACCTCTTGAAAAAAGTACATCCTGATGATGGGTTTTGCTGCATTTCCTCCTCTCCTCCATATCAGAGCACCCAGATCTCCCCCTTCTCTTTGTTTTTAATTCTGAGCACCCAATAGTTCTCCAGTCTGGATCCTGACTTATTAATAATTTCTTTTTTGGCCATCACACTAAATAAATCCAGCTAACGTGCTTATCAGCAGCTTATCCCTTCCTGACATTTCAGTCTTGTATCAGGCTCAAGGGTTTGAATATTTAAACAGGCAAATATTCTTTTGATTAGCAGAATAAATGATTCTTGTTACTTCCTGTCCTTAAAAACACTCTGAGCATCATAGAAGTGCTCAGCTATGTTGGCACAGCTTTTCCAGGGTTGTGGAGATGTTCCTATAAAACACAGCTCAGGAGCAGAGAGAGAGTTCCACTTAACAAGCTCATACATATTTAAATATCTTTTCTACAATGAGCCATGGAAGTGCCACATTAAAGCCAAGGGGGTGTGAGAGACAACTCGGTCAGAATCAGTGCACAGGAAGTGGAATTCTCCCCAAAATTCCTGTCACAGAGATTGCTGCTTCAGGGAAACATCACCTTGCAACTGAAAGAGTCACCAGGATATCTCTCATTGCTGAGGTTCCCAAAACTGAGAGCACTCCTCAAATAGGAAGTGCCAGCAATTTCACCTCATTCCAGAGGCAGAGCACCAGGACTCCTCCGTGGTGTGGTGCAGGAGCCTACAGGCAGTGTGTCCCTGTCACTTCCCAGGACAGCACAAGGAATGACATCCTCTGTATCCACTTCTTGCACACAGCCTCTGGCTCCTCATCAGTCCCACCCCAAGGCAGGGCTGGACACAGCTCCAACGTGTCCTCATGGCCACATCTGGCCACATCTGGCCACCACGGGCACCCATAGCACAGCTGGGGGCTCTTAGCTCAACAAGTGCTCAGGAGAAGGAGGCTGCTCTCCCCTTAACCAAGGCAGCAGGGATTTAAACACCACATGATGCCAAAGCTGTGATGTTCAGCGATGAAGCCCTGAGGGGACAGGAGGCCAGCAGGGCTCAGCAGCAAAGCCTGCAGGTCCTGCTGCTGGGCTGTTGGCTTTCACTCCTCCCAGCCCAAGTACATTGGGAGGAAACTTAGGAGCACTTTTTTCCTCTGTTTGTTTTAAAACTCTGCCCTGCAAACACAGCTGAACGCTGAATAATGTCCAAAGAGGCATGGGCTGAAGGAGTAGGCTTTGGAAAGGCTGTCAGCAGCATTTCACACCATCACATCAGAGGGAGCAGCACGCTGACCTCCGAAGTGAGGATCCTGAGCACTCAGGCTAATCAAGGTCAGCTCTGACTCCATCACCAGGGGCTGAGCAGCCCCGGTGTTCCCCCATGGAAGCACAGGCAGGGAATCCTCACCGCTCCGCAAGGGCAACACCAAATCCTGGCCACTGGCAAGAGGGTGAATGCTCAGAGATCACAGGATCAAAGGCAGGAATGTAAAAGTGCAAATTAACGGCAACTTGTAAATTGACAATAAGCTGTAAATTAACAATAAGCTCTTAACTACCAGTGCATGTTTTGACAGCCTCTGTCAAGGCAGCTACTGCTCTGGAGCTGCTCCTGCAGGCACAGTCCTGGACAAGGTAATTCAGAGACATCTCATCTAAGGCAGGAGCCAGAGCTCCCTTCAAGGTCAATGAAGTGACACTGCCACTGACAAAGGACAATTTCTTCCACCTCTCCATCTCAGGTATATTTCTGTCTGGTATAACACACTGAAGCTCTTTTCTGGGATGGTGAAAATACCTTTTTTCTCCCCTGATCAGAGGCAGCCCCAGGCTGAACGTTCAAACACATCAGTAAGGGAAGGAGCCCTTCATGTCCCAGCCAGGCATTCCAGGGTGACAAAGCCACCAGCAAATGTCCCACCTCTGCTCAGGCAGGCTGGGATAAAACTGTCACTGCTGTAAACCTTCCCTCTCAAACCGAAAATGAAATCCTTGGTCCAGAGCCTGAGGCAGGAAGGTTTTACCCAAACAGACCTCATGGGAACACAAGATTTTGACATCCCCAGGACAGACTTGGGGCAATGAAGAAGAAAAGTGGCCACCGCTTGTGCTGCCTGGAACAAGGTGGAATGATGGCACTGCTGCAAGAGCTGGCATAAAAATGATGAACTTGAAAGGCAAATGGACTTTTAGAGACAGCTCTTCTTCTTTGTGATCGCAGAGGCTTTATGAAGCTCTATGCTGCTGACGGCTTTATGAACTGGAAGATGAAGAGGTTTTTAAACCTTTCCTGTTACGGACAGAAATCACTGGATAAGTTTGTTTAACCTCTGCCAGAATTGGATAAGCCTCGGCAGAGGGGAGTCACTGAGCCCTGTCTGCCAAATTCCTGTGCGGGGAATGTCACAAAGGGAGAGCTCTGCCACCCCAAAACCCCAGAGCTGGCTCCAGGGAGAGCTCTGCCCCCCCAAAATCCCAGAGCTGGCTCCAGGGAGAGCTCTGCCACCCCAAAATCCCAGAGCTGGCACCACCACAACCCCCACCCCAGCACAGGCTGCTCACCAGGTCACACTGACACACTGGTGAGACACTTGTACTGCTTTGAGGGGAAAGGAATAAAAACAAACCCCAAGCACTACCAAAAGGGCCAAAACCAGCAGATGGGACTGATTTGGATTTGCTTTTCCCCTCATATCCCAATTTCAGGTAGCAGTTAATTGAATGCAATTAACTGGCCATAAATACTGGTGTTCCTCCATGGTAGGGGACATTCAGGATGGAGAGTTACTAAACCAGAAAACCACACACAAGTGTGGCCAGGAGTTTCCCTTTATTCCACAGAGGAAGCTCCACACCACTATTGCTGTTCTGTTGAGAGATTTGGGGTTGCATTCTCCACCAAAACGAAGTACAAGACAGAACTGACAGACAAAGTTCACCGGCACAAGCACCCAAAGGCACCCAGTTTAACCCCGTGCCAAACTATGAAATCCTTCCTGGGAGGGTAGGGAGAGATCCAACCCCACACAGCCAGGCAAACAAAAGCTGAATCACTACAAGGGTAAGGAAAAAAACCCCACACATAAAAATACTCCAATCTCCCTCTGGCCCCTCATAACACCCCAAACCAAACCCCTCAGTTTTCAGTGCCAGGCTGGAGATGCTCACAGGTGGGGTTTCCCGTCCTTTTTGTTGTGCCTTTCCCTGCAGAGACCCAAAGGACACCACAGACACTTCACTGGCACTCCATCCCAGAGAAAGCATTTCAGGCTGGAGCTTTGTTTGCTGCCACCCCAGAGATGCTGACAGGAGCACCTGCAGCCTGACCCTCTGCCACAGCTCCTTTGTCACCCTGCCACCAGCCCAGCCCCACAGCAGCCAGAGGCAGCTGGGAGCACACACTGGGGTGTTTGGAGGAGCACTGGCCATGGATATGGCACCTGGGGACATGCTGGTGGCTTGGCAGTGCTGGCTTGGACTTGACGGGCTTTGAGGGCTTTTGCAACCTAAATAATTCTATAACACACTTGGCAAAACACAGCAACCTCATATCAAAATGTGTGCAGAGATACATGATGAACTTTAAAGGCTTAAAAGTGATTTATGATGAACTTTAAAACTGCCCAGGACATCCTTGTCACCTCCAACTCCCTGGTGACCTTAATCCATAAGCACTTCCCAGCTCTTCCCTACACATCTGTGCTGCTTCTTGCCTGGAAACCTCGATGGCAGAGCAGAACCTTCCTGGGTTTGTCCTTCTGGTGACAAACAACTCCACAAATTAAACCCAGTGGTACCAACAAGCTTCATTCGTGCTGTCCTCCCAAATGAAGCTTCACCAGGAAATGAATTGATCTCCATTTGGCTTTTGTAAAGATTATGAACAGGCTTAAAAGAAAGCAAGTGCTCAGCCTGCTATTCATCCTGCCACTTCCTCATCATGCTCCATTCATTAATTGCTTATTCTCGTTTGGATTTTGCTGATTTGGTGCACATGTCTGCTTGCCAAAGGGACTGTCAACATTAAATCTATTGTGTCTCCTCTGTGATGTGCATTTTCTGTGCCCCAAGCATCTTCAAACACCTAATGCTGTCTGGTACAGCTCAGTGTTTACAGATCCAGGTTCTCAAACTATTTCTGACTATAAAGCCCTGAAACTTCCTCTCATTTCACCAGGAAACTCGATTTTAAAGTACCTCCTTTATTCCCAGTAATTCTTTTTCAGAAGTGTTCAGCTCTATTTTAGAATTAGGGTCTCAAAAATAGGCATTACAATTCAGGGACCCACAGACATTTCTAAAGGCACATTACTTGGCAAGTCCTAAGAAGAAATTATCTGCAAAGTTGTAAAAACAGAATGCAGAGAATGGGATTTACTCTGGTGAGAGGCTCTTGTAATAAAGTTATTAGGTTCAGACAGATCTAAGGGAGATAAAAGCCAGAGCAATTCCGAGTGTCACATCCACTTACCCAGCTCTGCCCATGCCCAGCTCTTTCACACACACACAGAATTAGTCTTTGAGACCTCCTTGCTCTTGGATTTTCCTGCTGGAAAACTCACAAATGACTGCAGGAGCGAGGCTGTCAAAGCAGCAGAACTTGACTCACCCTCTGCCTGCTCCGGCTGGAAATGTGTTGTTTTGGCACCACAAAAGCTCTGGGCAGTCCAGGGGAGCAGGTTGGTGGCACAAACACTCCAGCTCTGATTTCCTTGGAAGCCAACTGGAGAGAAGTGTATCCAAAGCTTAAATTGGTTCGTTTATTCTCGTAAGTACAGTTTAGTCAGAGGTATTTATGATAACACAGGTATTCTTCAGCAGTGGAGTTCAGAGAAGCACAAAAGTGAGTTGTTAAATTACACTAATCCCATCCTTTGCCAAAGTGATCATTTAATACTTGTTTACATTAGGAAATGCTTTATAGCACACTCCTGCCACAGAAGGCTTCCCTGAAGCACCATGTTCCCAACTTAAAAGAACAGGTAATAACTTTGTAGGCAGGAAGGAAAAATTGACAATTAGTGGAATGGATGGCATAA
This sequence comes from Grantiella picta, assembly GCA_013397955.1. Taxonomy (NCBI): domain Eukaryota; kingdom Metazoa; phylum Chordata; class Aves; order Passeriformes; family Meliphagidae; genus Grantiella; species Grantiella picta. The sequence continues at coordinate 48,862 of VZRM01005076.1, forward strand.
AGAACCCCGAGGTGCTGTGGCTGTAAATCCATAGTCACAGTGTGTGCAGGTGACACTGAGCACACAATGGAAATAAGAGACTCTCCAACAGCCACTAAACAAACTCCACTTGCTCTCCCCAAAGCACTTTCTTCCTGGCTGGGTTTAAAGAAGATATTGGGATGTCAAGCACCAAAGGCTTCTGGCACACTCCTGACCCCACACAAGCTGCCAAAGGGTGCTCCAGTGACCTCTGCCTCACAAGGAAAAGAAAAGAAAAAGCTGTCCCGTGTCCCATTCTAAACCCTCAACAGAAACACAACATAAACCCCCAAACTTTTCCATGACAGGTCCAGTTCTAGGGGGACTTTTCACAGCTCCCTGGAGCCAACCCCAGCTGCCCGTGTGTCCAAGGAAACAGGCTGCTCCAGCAGGTCACAGGAGCAGGCTTAAATAATAATCAACAAATGTAAAGCACAGCTGGAAAAGTGTGTCTTTTGAGTCTCTACTTGTGCAGGTTTCAAGAAAAAGCATTGCTGGAAGTCAGGAACAGCATGTCCAAACTCACTGAGGAATAAAGATCAATACTGGTATTTATTCAACAGCCCGCTGGTTTGTATTAGTGCTGAAAAAGCAATGGAGCAGCAAAGAGGTTTTTCCTCTCTGCAAATCATCCCAAAGGCAGCAGAAGCTGCAGCCCCATCCCTGGAGGGGCAGCAGGGGCACAGGGCACCAGCAGCACCTGCACACCCAGCACAGCAGCAGTGGCTCCTCAGAGCTCAGGGCCCTGATGGTACAAGAGAAGTAAAGACCTGAGTTTGTATGGAGCTGGCTTTGGAAATATCTTCTGCCCCTGTGGCCTTCAGAGCAGGGAGGGCACAGCCTGGGCACAGCCTGGAGGGTTCCTCTGGAGACCACCAGGACCTCACTGGGCTGCAGCTCTGATTGCTGTGACAGGGACAGGAACCAGGAAATGGCTGGAGCTGTGCCAGGCTGGATTTCAGGACAAGGATTTTCCCCCAGAGGGTGCTGGCACTGCCCAGGCTCCCCAGGGAATGGACACAGCCTGAGGCTGCCAGAGCTCCAGGAGAGTTTGGACAGCACTGCCAGGGATGCACAGGGTGGGACTGTTGGGGTGTCTGTGCAGGGACAGGAGCTGGACTTTGCCCCTCACTTCAAGAAAAACCTTGAGGGGCTGGAGATGTCCAGAGAAGGGAACAGAGCTGGGAAGGGTCTGNGCTGCCCAGGGAGGTTTGCAGTCCCCATCCCTGCAGGTGCTCAGGGAAGGGCTGGCTGTGGCACTCAGTGCTCTGGGCTGGGGACAGGGGGCACAGCTTGGACTCGATGGTCTTGGAAGGATATTCCAACCCCAGCGGTCCTGGGATTCTCCTGAGCTGGGTCCCTTCCAGCTCAGGAAGTTTCCATGACTTTGTGCAGTCTGGCAGAATAAAACTGCCGGGAGCCACACAGTGATGGGACAGACTGGGCAGGACAGAACACATGGACAGAAAATCCCCAACAATCCCTCCCTGAACTGCCAACCTGCTCTGGCTTTGGTGAGCTCTGTTCTGAGCACAGCTCCCCCATGCCAGAGCTGTGACACTGACACTCACTGCTTGATTTCTCTACTTGCTCTCCCAGAAAATTTTCAGGTGGCACCTTTCCAAGTACTGGAAAATGTTACTTTTCCTTTTTTTATGGCTGAAGCTATAAAAAGCCAAGGGCAGGAGTGTTTTTCATACAATGCTGGATCAAACCCACAACCATCTATTAGGAGAGAACTAGTCCTGGATTTTTCCTAGAGCTGTAAGGATCTTTTAATAAACTCCCACATGTGATTCAAAGGGAAATTCATATCTGAAAAAGTCTTTTTTTTTTCCCTTCTTCCACTGTCTCCTCGCTCGTTTTCCTTTCAGTTATTTGATGAAGAAAAAGCCCTCCATCCTGCCTCTCTTTTCCTTGCTGTTGTTAGGATGTAGGACTGAAACCCATCAAAGCTCTCTCTGCAGAAGGTAAAATAATGGATTGTAGGAAGATATTGTGCATGCAAGAGAGAAGGAGCTCTTCTGACCTCCTTTGTTTGCAATAAGCAGCAATCACAACAAATAAACAGGCATGAAACTCTATTTCCCAGCAAATACCACTCTCGTAATTCAAGTAGTTTGTTTTTGTCTTCCTAAATGTTGTCCTCCTCAGATTCACTTCACCAAGCCTGGCTGAACAGCCCAGGGCAGGACACGAGTGACTGGCACAATGTGGCACTCAGGAATGTCCCCAGTCCTTGAGGAAACCATCACTGAGCTCTCCCTGGCTGCAATAATATCTGCCCATCTCAGACACTTCTACCGAAGCCAATGTGGTCCTGTGGGAAGGGGAAAGGCAAAAAGCATTTTTGATTTTTTTTTGTCATTAAAGGAGGTTGTGTAACCTCAGTTTTAGGCAGAAAACGAGATGAGATGTATGGAGCAGTGACAGGGACATCTCCTGCCCAAGCTGTGGTGGGTGCTGAGAAAATACCTCATTTCAGTGCCTCGGTACCACAGAAACCTGAGACAAAAGCACCTGCAAATCTGGGGAGTTGAGTTACTCCCAAAGTGCCGGAGATTTATGGATTGTCACGGGAAAATAAATAAATAAGATGGCACATGGAACTCTCCCGTGAGAGCCAAGCAGGGGGCCAGGTGGGCTCTGCAGGAACACCTTGATCCAGCACGGCACATGAGGCAGCAGTGCTCTCGTGGGCAGCAGACTCAGTTACAGCCTCCAGCTCCAACCTCCTGGGCACTCCTGATGTGTCTGAGAATCATCCACACTCATCACTTTCCAGATATGTATTCTGTTGTGATTATGAAGCCAAAATGCAATTCTTGGGCCCTGCAAGCTGAGGGGAGGCTGAGGCCCTTATGCAGCCCCATGGCAGAGGGCAGGAGGCTCTCTGGGGATGGGGACAGACCCCGAGGGGAGCAGAGCAGAGCAGAGCTTCCCTCCACCCCAACGTGCTCTAGCACCCAGCATGTACTCACTGAGAGCCCACAAAGGCCACACTTTCAATAAAAGTTAAATCAGGACTTGACTTAGTTTCTTTAAGTTGTCAAACAACGACCCAAAGCCTACCCAGAAGCCAAAACTCTCCATCTTCTGCACTATATCCCAAAGAAAGACTCCCAGCTTGCTGCTACACGAGGTCTCTGGTAATAAAGCAGCTAAAGGCAGATGGTGCTAAAAAGCCCAATTGCTCTGAGGCTCCCATGGCAGCAGCTCCGGAAATAACCGAGTGATTCAGGCACTCTGGAGTGGGATGGCTCTGACTCAGCCCCAAACACAGCACGGGGAGCAGCTCCACTCGAGCAGGGGTGTGGAACTGTTCCATCTTAGCCAGGGCTGAGCTGCTGGCAAGGCTCTGCCCAGGGCACCTCTCCATGGCCCAAGGCAAACACAAATCTAGAGCTGTGGAAACGCAGCAGCAAGTCAGGCTCCCAACACCTCCAAAGCTTTTCCATCAGAGAATCATGGAATGATTTAGGTTGGAAGAGACCTTAAAGCTCACCCATCCCCCTGCCGTGGCAGGGACACCTTCCCCTGTCCCAGGCTGCTCCCAGCCCTGCCCAGCCTGGCCTTGGACACTGCCAGGGATCCAGGGGCAGCACAGCTTCTCTGGGCAACCTGTTCCTGTATCTCTCCACCTTCCCAGGGAACAATTCCTCCCCAATATCCCACCTATCCCTGCCCTCTGGCATTTTCAATCCATTCCCCCTCATCCTATCATTACATCCCCTTGTCCAAAGTCCCTTCCCATGCATTTCTTGACCCATTTGCAGGACCCCAAGGCAGGCAGGAGAACGGGTTGTTTCTCCAGGCTGGAAAGCCTTCAAAACATCGGGAAAATAGACCTGTGGAATTTGCTTATCTCTTACACCATCCTTGCTCTTCACTTTAATACCTCAGGCTCCCCTCCCGAGAACAGCTGTCGAGAGATTTGCAGCAGCAGGAATGTGTCATCTCCACCCAATGATCCAATAGTCCTACCAATTGCAGGTATTATTTCTCTTAAATCTACCCCTTAATCCTATAATGCCATAAAATACCACTGAATCAGAGCTTAGCAGGATTCCAGAAAGGAACAGACTTTTAAAGAGATAATGAGAACTCCACATTTATATTGGACAGGATTGAAGGGAGAGAGTGGGGGAGGCAGAATGTACCAGATGGGCAGATTATTTCATAGTTTTCCTTAATATGATTTCTTCAACCTGAAGCATCTGGTAATTCCACTGTCAGAGATTAGATACTGGATAAGATGGACAGGCAGGCTGATCTAACAAAGCAATTTTATTTCCCGGCTACACAGAGGAGAGGTTCCCATTAAATGCCATATCACAGGATAAAACAGAGGTGCATAAAATGTTGTATCCAAGCAGGGAATGTTTGCAGGCCCTGGGATCTCATGTAAATATGCTTCACTTTCAATATAGAAAACAACACATCTCCTAAACCCCCATCCTCCCCAGGCAGGCAGCAAGTGCTGAGAATGGATAAACAATAAAACTCACACAGCAGCCTTGTCCTTCAGAGGCTTTTGCAGAAAATTGAAGAAAATCTCTCCAACTCAAGTTTTGTGGAGAAGTCCTGCAGGCTGCAGGCAGCACCTTGGGTACTTCCAATCTGGAAGCAGAGATTGTTTTCCAGAACATGCAGGAATCTCATCTTAAAGCCAAAAATCCCAATGAAGCAAGACAGAAATGTGGTTGTTGCCTGTACCTTTCTCATTAAGGCAGTAAGTTCTGGAATAAAGTTCCTCACCCCAAAAAACCAATCCTGCCTTATTTTAGCCCAAGGAAGAGCTTTCTCAGCCATCCCAAATGGAATAAATTCTTTGATCCGCTGGAAAAGCTCATGCACAGCCAGCACAACCTTTCCTGCTCAGCAGAGGGTCAGGATCAGGAATATCACCATCAGTAAGGTCCAGGTGGGACAGGCACAGCTCCCTGATGGAATCAGCTCCGCACACCTCATTCCAGACCATTGGCACCACTTCTTTGGGAATCAGCCCAGGGACAAACCCAATCCTGTTCCGGTGGGGAGCAGCAGGGAAGGGTTTCTACCTCCCAGCACAGGTGAGCAGCCTTAGCATGAATGGGGAAAGGGAAAGGGGAAAGTAAGAGAGGAGAAGAGGGATGGGGAAAGGGGAAGGAGAAAAGGAAAGGGGAAAGAAGGAAGGGGTGAGGGGAAAGTGAAAAGATTAAAAGGAATGGAGAAAGGGAAGGAGGAAAGAAGAAAGGGAAAGGGGGAAGGAGAGAGGGAAGAGGGGAAGAGGAAAGGGAAAGGGACAAAGGAGATAGCAGAAGGGATAAGAGGAAAAGGTAAGGGGGGAGGGAAATGGAAGGAGAAAGGGGAAAGGATAAGGGATAAAGGAAGGGCAAAGGGGAAGGAGAAAGGGGAAGGAAATCTCTCATCTCAAGCAAAGATGACAACCCGGACTACCAAAAGGAGACACCACAGTTCCCCAAATCAGGACAAACAAGTTGTTCTGCTCCAGCTCCTGCTGCTGGGAAAAACCTCACCTTCTCCTGAACATCATCCTCAGAACCCTGGGACCATTTTCCCCATGGGAAATTCTAGCTCTGCCTCTGGGCAGGACTGAGAAGCTCAGAGCTGTGGGCTGGGTTGGCTCCTCCTCACCAACAGCACCTGAAATCACTCAGAGCAGGGACTCCTGAACCCTCAGGGATGCTGATCACAAGCTGCAGGGAGCCTGGATACACAAAAATATACACAAAATGTGCCAGACTTCCTCTAAACGCTCCTCACTGCAGCTCCCCTTGGCCACAGGCACAAAGAGGGAGCAGGAAAAGGACTCAGGTCTGTTCCAGCACTCAGGGCAGTGACATTTGACCACATGAATCTTTCTTTAAAAACAGGGCAAACTGAGAGGAAGGGATGGGGACGCCAACCTCTGCCAGGGCCAGTCCCAGTCCATTGGCATTCCAGACACTCAGCAGCCTTTGGTTGAACCACACAGGCTTCACTATTATATTTAAAACTGCTACATGCTTTGTAATGCTTATCAGCTGGAGGGTTTTCAACAGTTTCCCCCCGCTAATGCTGCAATTTCAAAGCCATTTAGGCTAATTTCCCTTGACTTGAATCTATTTTAATCAGAGACCAGGATACTTGACTTAAATGGTTTGTGTTCAACCCTTCATAAAATCAGCCATAAAACTGAATGCACTAAATAGCAAGGGAACCTTGAAGCCAGAAGTAGGAAAAGCTGAAACTTTCCAAATTATCCAGCAAACTCCAGCTTATTTCCTACCAGGCCAACTATTCTGTTACAATATCAAGACAATTGATCCCCAAAACAAAAAGAAAACCAATAAACAAACACACTCCTGAAGTTCTTACATAAATAAAAGACATTAAGTTGTGCAGCTGCTCTCAGTGCCCAAAAATTCTCTCCAAAGTCTCAGCCCAGCTCAAAAGGAAGCATTTTCAAGGCACTGTCCTCTCTCCCATGAAATGATGGATAGTGGAACTGAGGAAAAATACAATGCAAGCCTAAAAATGTCAGAATTAATCCTCTTCTCCCCCCAAAACCTGAAAAGAAACATTACTTCTCAAATTAATTCTGCCCAAGTAATGCTGGCTCTGCTGGAAGTCAGAGCTGTGGATGAGAAATGGAAATCAGCAGCTCAGCCTCAGGTAAGTGCTGGAGAAGGTCTCGCTCCAAGGGCTCAGCATTGTGCTGGGATTTGCATATCAGAGAGGCAGAGGTGCAATTTGTACCTGCAATTCACAGTGTCTGGATCAGCTGCAGCAGCACAATGCAGGCTGGGCCTCCATTCCTTCGGAAACTCATCCAAGGGTTTCTGTTGTCAGTGGCTGACAGCCCTGGATGCTCCGAGGGGCTGCTGGAATTCAGGCAGCACCCAAAAAGGAGAAGGAACAAAAGCTCCCAGAGCCTGAGCAATTTGCCAGCACCTGGAGTTGCATCCCCTGGCTGTAGGATTTTCAATGCTCTGCAGATGCCAGGCAACAGCTTTGTCACTGCCCTAATGACACAGGCATTGGACATGGATCTGTCACAATCTCAACCTCTCTCAGCTCATTTTTTTATCAGGGATTTCACTCCAGGCCTGGACAAACTGACACTTCCCTATTTTGAGGAACACTCTGCCAGCCATATCTAAAATTAACCTTCACAAAGATAAACTTGCAGCATGTCTTTCCTCATCGTCGTAACAAAATGATGTGTCACCTCTTTTAAAAGCTGTTCTCCTGTGGTGCTTGGCAGGTAAACATCACCAGCACCTTAAAAGCTCAATCAAAAAAAGGAGAGGAAGGATATTGCCACTGTAGCAACTCCTTCAACATCCCAGATCTCCAAAAGGAGATCCATGAGTGCCCCAGGGGGATCCTTGTGCTGGGAGGAGCCTGAGGGCAGCCCAAGGGCCCCAGAGGTCCTGCAGGGATCTGAGGGAGCTGACAAGGAGAGAGGGAGAACCACATTTACAGGGTGTTGAAAACCAGCAGCTCTGTGAAAGCAGGGCTGAGCTGCTGATGGCAGCACTTCCACCCAAAATCACGAATTGCATAAGGAAGACAGAGACAGAGCCGGGAGAAATTCACTTTTTCCCGGATAAATCATCTTGATGAACTCTCTCCCTCTCTCCAACTAAAACAAGGGTGGGGTTAGGTGAAAATCAGTTTCTTCTCCCAGGGAACAAGGGACAGGACAAGGAGAAACAGCCTCGAGTTGTGCCACAGGAGGTTTAGGGGGGATACTGGGAATTATTTCTTCACAGAAAGGGAGGTCAGGCCCTGGCACAGCCACCCAGGGCAGTGCTGGAATCCCCAGCCATGTGGATGTGGCGCTTGGGCTCAGTGCTGGGGAATGGTTGGATTTGATCATCTTGGAGGGCTTTCCCAACCTCAGTGATTCCCTGATTCCATGAGCTCAGCTCCACCCAACCACCCCAGTTTCTCTTCACTGAGCAGAACCCTAGGAATGATGAGGGAAGAGCCAACAGCACCAACCCTGACAGGGAAAGCCACCAGCACACCTGGCTCTCGGGTGCCACCTGAACACAAACATTTCCTCCCAACACTCACTTGGTTGGGCGATAATCCGGGATGGAACGGTCCAGGGAGATCTTCTCACTGAGGTAGGAGTTGTAGCCATACTTCTCATGGGGTCCCTTTGCTTTCTCCTCCTCCTCGGGGGACAGGGTGGCTGGGAGGCCACCTTTGCCACGGCCACCATAGCCCTCGATGAGACCAAGGGACTTGGACAGACCTGGGGGGAAAACAAAAACAAAAACACCACCACTGTAAAGTCTATCACTGGTAAAACCCATCACTGGAATAATTAATCACTAGTAAAACCCATCATTGGTAAAATTAATCACTGGCAAAACTCATCACTGGTAGAACCCATTGCTGGTAAAACTCATCACTGGTAAAACCCATAATTGGCAAGATTAATCACTGGTAAAACCAATCTGTCGTAAAATCCATCATTGGTAAAACCTGTCGCTAGTAAAAGCCACCACTGGTAAAATATACAACTGGTAAGATTAATCAGTGGTAAAATTCATCACAGGTAAAACTCATCATTAGTAAAACCCACCAGTGGTAAAACCCATCACTGGTAAAATCCATCGCTGGCAAAATTCATCACAGGTAAAACTCATCACTGGTAAAATCCATCACTTGTAAAATTAACCACTGGTAAAACCCGTCACTAATAAAACCCATCACTGGTAAAACCCACTGCTGTTATTTCCAAAAGAAACAAAACTACTCCAAAAATGTGGGCTGTTTTGGGTTGTGTTTTCTGCAGCCATTCCAAATTCTCCTTCTTTGGCCCAATGCTGGAACAAAAATGACTCAAGTCTTGAAATTGCACCCTGCTCCTGCCAGCCCTGCACCTGGCATGCAGCTGATAACCTGTCCCAGGGATCTGTGTATTTATTTAGTTGGTGGGGAGGTGATTCAGGCCTCCTTCCCACTCTCAGAGAGGTAATTACATGGAAGGTTAGATGTCCCCAGGAGAAGGATAGGTTGAACACCGAGCAGGAATAAAACAGGGTTGGTTAAGTGCCAGCTGAATGAATTTCTGCTCAGTGTGAACTGTGAACAGCATACAAATGGTACGGATTTAAAAACAATTTCCCCTCAAAGCTTTCTTATCTTTTAAAGTACAGCATTCACAGACCCTTATCAAGGGGAATTATTTATTTATATCTACATAGCTGAAGGAAATAGGCAAAGTTCAAAATGAGCTGCACATAAAGAGCTCCATGGATGATTTGGTGCTGGCTATGGGAAGCAAAGTCTGTGCTCATGTTGTTATTTATTAGACAGGACACCTGGAATTTTAATATTTTCCATTAGCAGAGTCCCACTCTCTTTTTGTCAGAAACACAAAAGTAATAATGATGGATTTTGTTTTGCTTTGTTGTCTTTTGTTTTTTGGTTTTTTTTTTAATTTAAGACCTCAGGGTATATTCCCATTGTTTCAATGGCAGAGCCCTGACTGAGAGCAGGACAGATTTTGGCACCTCTGAAGCTCCTGAAGGGACAATAACCTTGAGGTTGTTCTAGCTCCCCAACCTACCATGGACTTCCACTGCCCTGGACAAAACAGTCCTGCTTCCCCACCGAATTAAACACTTTTTTCCTCAAAAAGTAGCATTTAGAGGCAGGAAAAAATCAGCTGGGGAATGTAAATCACAGTTGGAAGCACAGTTTGAAGAATTATTATTATTATTGTTGTTATTATTGTTATTATTCCTTCTGAGAAGGAAGCTCTCAACATCCTCCCCTGCTCCATCAGAGCTGATGGAGACCCTCTGACCACACTGGGCTTGATTAGATTTTATCTGAGGACAATAACAACAAATCAGCTGCCAGGAGCCCCTGGCTGTGCCATGGGGATGGATTACACATCCCAACTGCCTCTTTCCATCCCCAGGCCCAGCAGGAGCCAGAGGATCACTCAGGAAGGCTGGGAAAGGTGGCACTTTGTGGTCACTCCATGAACTTCCCAACCCCAAATGCTTCCACTCCAGGAACCCTCAGCATCTCCCAGTTTGCTTTTAAAGCCTAATTTTGCTTTTCTTGATTAATTTTAACATATTTCTCACTCCCCCAGTGCTTTTGCTATTGGTGCTGTGCATCCACACCCCTGTAAGGAGGGCTGCAGGGAAGTGGGGACTTCCTGAGGTGGGCAGAGGATGGATGGAGGACACTCAGTGGGATATGGGAACCACGAACATCCCATCCTGGCTCTGTTTTATTTACTGGATTACTCATTATTTACCTAAGGTTTTAGTTACTTCATTCAGACACCCAAAGCAGTGCTTCTCTCAGAGCTCCACACTTGAAGCCAGCAGGGAAAGATGATCCCTCAAGGATAATCCATTCCCCACAAGATCCCAGTCAGTCTGCAGAGGTTCTTATCTCGGGCTCAGTTAAGGGAATTGTACTCCCAAGCACAGTACCTCAGTGAAGGACCTGGAATTGGAGGTGAGGAATCTCCCTCAGTGTTCAAACCATGACTGACCACTGAGGCCATGCCAGCCTGGGAGACCTGAGCTGGTCTCTGCAGCAGCAGGAGATGCCTGGAGCAGGGAGCTCTTTGCCAGGGAATTCAGCTGGCTGCACCAAACTGGGTGCTCTCTGCAGCCAGAGCTTCATCCCTGCTGCACCAGGAGAGGGGTGGCAGCTGCTGGACAGCACCAGAACACCTTCCCTGGCCCTCCTGGGCTGTTATCACACACGACAGGTACACAGGGTGGTGTCACTCTGCCAAGACATGGCAGAGCCAACACGGATTCACCAGAGCTCCCAGGCTTGCTGGGAGGCTCCACATGAGGGTGCTGGTGAAGTGAAGCTTCTCTGCTCCCTACAGAGGCACCAGAGAAAGGTCAAACATGACCTTATACCCACCAGCTTTGAGTGACAAACCTGTAACACCATGAGCTGCTTCATTCCAAGACCACAATCATGCCAACACAAAGCCCAGCACACATTTCATTTTGCTCACTCAGTTTATTCATTATTCCCGCATATTCTGTCCTTCTGCTACTCTAAGTCAGTAAATGCTGATGAACCAACATCATTTAACCAAAGGAATCCATCAAATTGATCCATATGTGTTGGGCAGGGAATTACCAAATCCCACCATCCTCTCTCTCTTCCAGTAGGGCACCAGGACAGCCCTGCAGGGAGAGCCCTGGAGATGAATATTCCCAGGTGGGATGTGCCAGGCAGGATCCCCTGCCTGTCTCTGTGCTGGTTAAACATTTCATCTCCAGCCCAGGCTGTCAGGAGTGTTCAGCAGTGTCACTTTGGCGTGTGGCACTCAAAGCAAGAATCAAGGAATGCTTGGCAAGGAAGATAATTCATGTCCAAACAGAAGAGGAAGGAATTTGTTTCTTTTTTTCTGGCTGAAAAGGTGCCTCAGGAGAGGCAGAACTGAAAACAAATTGTTACAGCACATCCTCATCCAGTCAATCCATTCAATGGCTTTTAGTCATTTTTGGGTACCTTTTTGTGAACTTGAGGTGCCTTTGCTGAAAACTCAGGAATTGCCCTGAGCCCAGCCCCTCTGGTTGCTCAGGATATTCTAGGATTCCATGAAACCTGCTTGAAATTGGCCTGGGAGGGCAGAACTGACATACAGGGACGCCACGAGCAAAAAAGAGCAAGAGCATGGTGCCATCAGCTTGTTTCCTCAAAGAACAGGGTCAAAGCAAAAGTGCTGAACCTCTGCCAAAAAGTCTCTCCTGGTGCCTGCTCCAGCCTGTCTGTAGTGATAAACAGCACTAATCCCCACAAAAGATCTTCATCTTGGGAGCAAATTCAGTCCCTAGGGAATGCTGCAAGCTCAGGAGATGGTGAGGGGCTGCATGGAGATGAGATGTTGGTGCAGATCGGAGCTCTGAGCAGCCACGAGCTTCCCTCATCCCAAAGCCACACCCACCCCAAACTAAAACAGGACTTTTTTTTCAGATTCTCCTAAAAATTCTGAACTTTGGAACAAATGGAATATATTGGTGTTATACTGCAGGAATAGAAGGGAAAAGAAAAAACAAGACACCACTTAGAGCTGCCAAGACCTGAGCCCCTCCTGCTGAAACGGCCAGACAGGGAATCTCTGGGGACTGGCAGGGAGTTGGTTTTCTTCAAGATGATATAAAAATTTAATCTCTACTGCAAAATTATTCCTAGACTGAGCACAGTTAGAGTAAATATATTAGTCTTTTCTTAAGCTGAGTGTATTTCATGAGGAGACAGGAGTTTTCTAGGACAGAGAGAAGCTCTAGTGAAATACAATCTAATGTGATTCCCAGCCTTCATTTCCAAAGGCTCCCCAGGAGCTGGAGGGGGAGAAAAGCTTCTCGCTCCACATCAGCCTGGATAAAGGAAAATATTAACCCTCCAAAAGAAACCTCAGCTGAGGAAATTTGTGATTGAGGGGGCTGGGAAAGAATGAAGAGACCTGAAATGAAAAAGCATTACTGAGAAATGGGTGTTGAGCTCAAGGCTGGGGGTGGAGGAGGGAAAAGAACATCAGCCTTCCAGTGCCTAAAGGGGTCACAGGGAGCTGGAGAGGGACTGGGGACAAGGGAGGGAGGGACAGGACACAGGGAATGGCTTCCCACTGCCAGAGGGCAGGGAGAGATGGGATATTGGGAAGGAATTGTTCCCTGTGAGGGTGGGCAGGCCCTGGCACAGGGTGCCCAGAGAAGCTGTGCTGCCCCTGGATCCCTGGCAGTGTCCAAGGCTGGACAGGGCTGGGAGCACTGGACTGACTTTTAAGGAAAGATTTCCGGAAAAGCAAATTTTTTTAGCTGCATCTTTCCGTATTTACATCTCCTGCTGCATGAGGTGCAGAGCACACACAGCTCAGGGTGAGAATCACATTCCAATGGGCAAGAGAAAGATGAAGCCCTCCTTCTCCAGAAGAGATAGATAATACTGGAATGGTACTGGAAAGCACAGGAACAATAAAGATAAAATTAAAGTAGACGTCTCTGCAAAGTACAGCTATTACTCACTTAAGCACAGTGGATTTTCCAGCCCAGAGAGCTCTCACAGGGCTGTTTGCTCCTGGTCTAATTCAGCTAGAGCTGAGGGCCAACAAGAAATCTCCAACTTGGGGAAAAAGCCCAACCCAGGAGGTAAATGGCCACAACTGGGAGAGTGTGACCTGCAGGGGAGTCAGAGAGAGAGAAGACACAGCAGAGGCTTTCAGGGCACTGCATGAGAAACCAAACAGCTACAGAGGGCAAAATGTCCCGGGTAATGCTGGAAATGAGGGAAACAGCTGAAGTTTCTAGTGCTGTCCTGCTGACCTCTGCAAACACTGACTGTTAAAGGGAGGCTTCATTAGCAACAAGGCTGACTGGCAGAAGAACAGGCACCAGTTTTCCTTTACAGCTTTGGGGGAACCTGGGGCATGGGATTTTCTCTCCTTGCAGCAGTTTTCACACAATTTTACCCAGTCTTTGCTCAGACCTGTTGTTTATTAGAGCAAATAACTCACATTCCTCTGGCTGTGGGTTACACCTGTGGAACATGTGCTGCCACAGGGCTGTGGGAATTGTGCAGGGAATACCAAATCCAACTGGCCCTGTCAGCTTCCTCTGCTGTTACTGCCTCCCCAAAGCATCCTCATACTCCTGCAGAGGAAATTAAAAGTAGCAGTAAAGGGATCAGAAGATAAGAGTTTGCTTTCTCCGGGGGAGAAACACACATATAAAGTTTAAAAATGAGTTTAAGTACCAGAGCTCATTGAAAAACCAGTATTCCCCTGAACCCTACACAATTCTATTCACTGTACATGCTGAATTTATTTTTCCCAGGGCTGACCACTTATCAAAAGCTTATCCCCCAAGTCAGATGCTGCAGCTAAAGGGTCAGAGCTTCCCCTTGCACTGGACAGTCCTTTTCCAGGAGCTGGATTTCAGTATATCAGAACATCTCCCCCAGTGCAGGAATGCACAGAGCTGCCTGCTGTCCTTCACCATGCAAATGATGTGTTGGTTTACTGCAGAGATTACCATCAGCATGGTGACTTTCAAAACGGGGAGAGGGTCAAGGAAAGTCCCCCCCTCTGCCTTCATGCTGAATGACAAATGTGAACTCAGAAAAGGCAGCAGATGAATGGGCCCAGGCTTGGCAAGAGGGATTTGAGCAGACACAAACTGAAAATAGAGCATATTTTACCTGTACTCCAACATATTGCATCTCTGAAAAAGCTCCTGCCTATGAAAAATTACGTGAATAATTCTGGCTGAAATGAATTTGTCCAACAGAGCATTAAGATTTCACTTAAATAATTGTGACAGGTGGGGGGTAAGGGAATTGAACACATTTTCTTGCAGCCCAGCCAGGCAAGGACCAAAACCAGGATGGGCACAGCTCATTATTAAATATATTTAATATTATAACCTTTTTAATGCCAGTTTGGATGGGGCTTGGAGCAACCTGGTCTGGTGGAAGGTGTCCCTGACCATGGCAGGGGGTGGAAAGAGACAACCATCCAGCACAACCACTCTGGGATTCTCTGCTTTAAGATTAGATTAGATGATGACCTGTAGAAAAATGTGTTAAACCCAACTGTGCTTAAATCATTATGGGAACAGTCACACAATGTCCAGGTTTCTTCCCTCCTTGCACTCCTTGGAAAGCATGGAGAAAGGAGCACAGTCACTGAACAGGGTTGGAAGTCTCATTTGAAATGTTTAAACATAAATATACATTTATATGTCCATACACACAGAGATTCAAAAATGAAGTTTTCTTATCAATATGGAAATGGAAACAGGGAAATTACCTTCAGAGCCAGAGGGAGGATCAGCACCCAGAGCAAGGACAATACAGTCATCAGGGGAATGTCAAAGCCTGTTTAGCCTATTACACGACCAACTTCTGCTTCCAAATGATAATTTCCCAATCAAGATTTGCCCCTGGCACAAAGTAACAGAAATCCTTCCCCAGGCCGAGGCTGTTCAGTTCTGAGGAATGATTTATTTGGTTCTAACACCTGGGAGTGGCAAAAGAGCTTGGAGATCGCCCTGTCCTCCTTGCAAGTCCAAAACCAGTGGATTTACCATTTGGCTCACATTTATGAAATAATGTGTTGAAAAAGGCAGAACTTGGCTACAGAGCTGGTGCAGAGGCTGAAATCCATAGGCTAAGGAAAGCTCTTTGCAGCTCAGCAGGGAGAACAAGCACTGCTGCCCCGGGAGTCTCAGGCAGAAACACCTTGTTCAGACACAGAAGACAAGACTGGAGGTGATTTCTATCCCAGGACACGTGGGAAGCATTCCTGGCAATTTAACAGTGGGAGCAATGCTCCTCCCTGCGGGTACAGCCACAGCCACCCCAGGAACTGTGCTGCTGCTGGAGCTGCCCCGCTCAAAGGGGAAATTCCACCCACAAAACCAATCACAGCTGTTCCAGGCTTATCCCAAAATGACCAGGTCCACCCCACTGGCCTTCACATTCACCTTCACAGCACCAGCAGCTGCCTGGGGATTCTGGATAACAGCCTGGGAGCAGGGAGGGATGAAGGGTATTTGCAGAAGAGGTAAAGGAAAGAGTTTGTGGCAGCAATCTCACCTGCATGTTATGACACAAATATAAATGTGTACCTCTGACTAACATTTGGGACCATCATATTCTGGAAATACTGGAGAAAAGGGAGGAAAAAGAGCCAAAAAGGAGTAGATCCCAATGTGCAACAAAAAGGAAAGTCACGGTCAAAACCATCACCAAGATCATTTAGTGAGGCAGCTGACTCCAGTCACACCTCACCTGTGCTCAAGATGCCACAGAACTCCAAAGGAGTGGCTTTATTCAGCCCTGCCTAAGGGCTGCTTTCAGTATTCCTGGGATTCAGGCACAAGCCTTTCCCCACCAACACACAGATGTATTTCCATGAGCTGGTCAGAACTGTCTGGAGCAACCTTCGGCTTCCCCCTGGTCTTTGCCAGCGGCACAAACCTTCACAGAGCACCACCACGCCCAGGCAGCAGTGAGAAAGCACAGGAGACTCTCAGAGAGGGGAGGGAACTGTGTGAAGAGCACCCAACACGGAATCCCGGACTGGTTTGGGTTGGAAGGGTCCTGAAAGCTCATTCATGCCAACCCCCTGCCATGGCAGGGACACCTTCCACTGTCCCAGGCTGCTCCCAGCCCTGTCCAGCCTGGCCTTGGACACTGCCAAGGATCCAGGGGCACCACAGCTTCTCTGGGCACCCTGTGCCAGGGGCTCAGCAGCACAGCCAGGAACAAGTGAGGAGAGCCAAGCAGAGATGCCCAGCAGGGCAGAGCACATCCCCAACACAGCACACAGGACAGCAGCTTCACTCCAGGACACCACAGTCAGACCCGCCTGGCTGAAGCACACCTTGGTGAGACACTCTGCCATCAGCAACCTGGGCTCAGTTGAATTCCTGGACCCTTTATCTCCACCGCTGTCACTCTGCAGACAAAATGCTCCCCAGGCTCCTCACTCCAGTTCTCTTGGGTCATTTCCCCTCTTCAGACACCAGACCAGTGCCAGGTGAGCAGGGCTGGCGGCTCCAGCCCAGCCACAGCCCTGGAGTCACCTGCTGAGGCTGCAGCAGCTCTGTTGCCAAGTTCTGCCTTTTTCGACAAGTTATTTTATAAATGTGAGCCAAGTAGTAAATGCCACTGGTTTTGGACTTTCAAGGAGGACAGGGCGATCTCCAAGCTCTTTTGCCACTCCCAGGTGTTAGAACCAAATAAATCATTCCTCAGAACTGAACAGCCTCGGCCTGGGGAAGGATTTCTGTTACTTCATGCCAGAGGGGCTCTGGGCACACGGCTGCTGCTCCATGAGAGGATGGAGGGAATTATCCCAGCCTCTCCTCACCCTGACAGCAGCCAGGGAAAGAGGCACATGAAAAGCTTTGCCCAGCCATCCATCTGCTCTGAGAGAACACACAGGGAGCGAAAACCTGATGAAGCATCATAAGAAGAGTCTGTATTAGCAGCTCCCAAGGCCATATAACATAACCCACGGCAGGACTTGCCGTTGCGGAGCTGACAGTGTTCCAGGAACTTCAAAGATCAATTTAGGGCCTGTCACCATTCCAAAGACAGACAAGGTCCCTGCTCCATGCACCTAATGGGGTATTGATTCTCAAACAAGCTCTGCACGTGGTGGGCTTTGCTGAAGCCCCCAAACATTCCCAAACACGTGCCTGGCTCGGTGCCTGGGGGTGGCTCGGGACACAGCACCTTGAAGGAGCAAGGGCAAGGGCAAAAGCAGCCTCGCATATTTACACTGGGCAGCCAAGGGCCCATTTGGGTGACAAATTAGGCAATTACCTGCAGCTTTATTTTTAGGAGGCAGGCTGCAATTCAGGCAAGAGGGAGCTCATCTTGCTCTCCTCTCTGAGCTGTCAGGACACACTCTGGCAGGACACACTCCTACGTGCCAGGCTGCTCAGGGACCGTGGCAGGAACAGCTCTTTGTCCAGGGACACCACCCATATCCCATCACTGGGAGTCTGCAAGGTCAGCTGGGATGGGGCTTTGAGTGACCATTGGAACCAGATGGTCTTCACATTTTCAACCCACACCATTCTGACGCTGAGGATGGAAGAGTCTGGAAACTTCTTTAGTACAGGCAGTTTTAGAAGTTCCTGAACTCCTCCATCCTCAGCAGCAAAGCATCAACCCTCACATTTGTGCTCAGGCAGTGATTTCTGAGACCAAACTGCAAACTCCATTCCTGGGTAGTCACTCTCACCACTACTCCAGGCTCAGGCAAACCTTTTGTTGAGCTTTCAATGCTGCTTTTATCCTCCAGTGCAAACTTTAAGTTCTTTGGGTAACACAGTCCATTCCCATCCCCATTATGACCCTTTTGCTTCCAGGCAGAGCTGCTGCTTGGGTATAGAGATGTCAAACTTCAGTGCCAGTCCAAAACCACACAGCCAAAGGTGGGGAAACAAGAATTTCTGAAATCCATCTTGTTCCCAGAGAAGCTGTGACTGCAGTTACACCTGCAGTGTGATGGGCTTGCCCCAGGAAATGGAGCAGAACCATGGGAACAAGTATGGCAGCAGGAAAAGAACAGAACCCACAAAAATGCAAGCAAACAGTTTTTGAACCCCATTCAAAGGTTATAAATAATATTTAGCATTTTTATTTTCACAAGGAATCTGTTATTTCCAGATCGTGTCTCTATAGCAAGCTGTTAGTGTTTGTGGTTTCCTCTAATGCATGTTCCTGTTTTCCTTCTGCAAACATTTCCTCTCTCTATAGGTTGGCCTGTTGGAAAGGGGAAAATCGTTGCCATTTGGCAAGACAAGAAATGAAGAAATACCACAGTGTAGTGCAGACATCGTCAATACAAAAGTGGCTGCTCAGGTTTGGGGCTGAATGTTGTGGGTATGGAGGAGGTTACACAACTGTGTGAGTCCCAGGCACAGGGCACCTCCTCCACAGAGCCCTGGGAGAGGCAGAACACTGCAGATGGTCACCAAAATGCCTACCAGGCTATAAAACCTTACAGAGGGAGATGAGGAGGATCAAGGATCCTTCCCTGTTTCCTACTCTGAAGTCTGGGGGAGGGAGAAAAACCCATGAGGTGTTTGTAACCCAAGGAGCAAGCAGAGTTCCAGGCCACCGAGACAGTTTGGCACCAGTGGGCAAAAAAGGCACATGGGACTGTGCCCTGAGAAACAGCACTGTGCACAGGGATCTGCAGAATGCTTCCTAGTTTCTCCAAAGGGGCCCTTTGATCCATATAATCCCTCCCTGAGCAACTTCTAATGTGCTCATCAAGCTATTGTTTAACAACCAACATATCAGAGAAGGGATGACATTGCCCAAAATGGGCTTTCCCAAAAAAAGGATGTGATGAGGGTCTGAGCATGGCTGCAGAAAGAGAAACTGGGTTTACATGTGCATCCTCAGCAAGTGTGTACAAGCTTCATCCCACTAATTGTACTTTACCGAGCTGTGAACTCACTAATTACTTCCTAAGGTCAAGAAAGTCAGTTTGGCAGGGGTTTGCTTGGTGCATTTCACGTCTGTGCTCACACACTGTCCTCACTCAGTGCCCAAGCCCATTTCTTGCTGGCTTTGGGGTGTGCACTCAGTGCTCTCAGCCACACAGGGCACCCCAGAGAGTGCTTGTGCTCTTCAAACTCCTTCCATCTGTTTGTGCTCTGCCAATGGGCCGTGGGGGTGACACAGCCACGGCCAGAAATAAAGGAGCTAATTTGGTCAGCAGAGAGAAATATTCTCCACTGCACTGCCTTTATTCCTGCACACATCTGCACTCTCCTGACGAACTCATCCACAGATCCGGGGTGGCTAATGGAATGGATGCATTGTTGGAATGAGCACAGAGGCACAATAGACACGTCTGGGACAAAAAGCTGGGATTGTCCCAGTGTGCCTCAGTCTCTGTGTGGGGAAGGCAGAGCTTTGCGTGCATTCAAGCACACTGCTACCAACCCCAACTCGCTGAAACTCGAGTGCTCTAGGAAAGCTTCAGCTGAACTGCTTTTTCTCAAGGAGCGAGCCTGGAGCTCACTCGCCACCATCCAAACCCATCTGTGAATGGTTACACTGCTCAGCATCCAACCATTCCTAAGAGTCCCCAGATCTGCGACTATTTAACTCTGTGTTTCTATAGAGAACTTCTGATGATAGGCACTGAGTGCTTGAAAAACAAAATTAACACTCAAAGCACTCCTGAGAGGGAGCTAAATATAGGACTGGGAGTTTCAGCTACCTGGAGTAGGACTGTCCTTGATCCTTTTGTAGAACACTTGGTACAATAGGGTACACAGTACAATAGGGTCTCGGTGCCATTGTGTTTGGGGCTTTAAGAGAACTTAAAACACACCTCACTCCTTATCCAGATGTCAAACACAGAAAATAACTTCTCCAAGGTGACTTAGCCTGAGGATTAGTGTTTACAGACAAAACCTGATCTCTCAGGAAATCAGAGAACTTCCTGCCTCCTGAACTACCTGCCATGGCAGGGTGATCACTTCCTGAGGCCACTCCCTCTGAGTATCTCACAACAGCTCCCAGGTGACACCTGAGCACTGACCACTGTTCCTTGAGCACCTCGCTCTGGGAGCCAAGCCCCAGCTCTGTGGCTGAGCTGGAGGGACCAGGGAAATCCAGAAGGATTCGACCACTGCAATGCTTCCCAGGATCCCATTTTTAGCCAAAGAGGAGTGTCTGGAGCCTTTTTCTGGGAGGAAGGTGCTCGATGACAAGGAGCCCCAGAGGTGGATCAAGCACCCAGATGTGTGGTGTCCCCCTGGGCCTCCCTCAGCCTCCCACCCTGAGGAAGACATTCCCACACATCCTGGCGAGTGCCACCAGTGTCTGGCCAGTCCCACTTGCCACCGCATTTTCCACTCGAGGGCCAGAAAGCAAAGAAGGACTCACAGAATGTGGCCTTTGCCAAACCTCCCCTCTGGAGGAGCTGCACAACTTCCCAGGCCAGCACAATCCTCATCTCCATATTCCTTCCCACCCTCCCAGCCCTCCAACATGCACACTTCTTCTTCTGTCATTCCATCCTACCTCCAGCTGATTTCAGTCCCTCTGAGCTCCCATCTCCTTCCACACCACATCCCTTGAACACTTCAGTCCTTGCTCCCCACAGTCCTCTCTCGTCCCCAGCACTGCACACCCTCTGCCTGCCCTGGGGGAGCCAAGATCAGGCCCGAGACACCCACCCGGATTCCCATGAATACTAATTAATTCCCCCCTAAAAACGGTGCTAATGAGTAACCCTGCAGCTCCCCAGCTCACAGGCAGTGACTGATTTTTTTGTGTCAATACTTACAGTTAAAAAAGCCCTAAATGCCTTCCCTTTGCTTGTCCTAGGCGGGCAGAAAGAAATCCAAATTGTTAAGGCCAAATTTTAATTAATTCTCAAGCTGATCATCTCGAACAATTCGGGAAAGTATCTCACAACAGCTCCAAGTGAGTTACATCCTCCCCTCCCTCCTGCACCTCCCTGAGGAATGCAATTAGCACCCACCTGCCAAAGCTGGCCCTGCTGCCCTCCAGCAAATTGAAGGAGTTAAGAGGGGAACAAAAAGTGGTGTTGTACAATACCCAGGGTCAGCAACCTCATTTAGCAGCTCCCTGCCTTTCCAGGTCAGGTTTAACAGGCGATCTGCTGCTCTCTGGAAAATGCAGCTGCAGTGGACATAGAGCTGCCAAACCCTGAGTCTCATCCCCTCCCTGCTCAAGCACGTCCTGGAGATATTGTGGAAAAGATGCCCTATAAAAGGGGGTAGTGCTTAAAATCCCCAGGACGAGAACAAATCCAAGCTGAGAATGAAAATCTGACTTTACTGGGAGCTTGGGACAGACAGCAGGAGCTGGGGACCCAAACTGGGGACACCTTCCTCTACGGGGACAGGGTCACACTCTTCCCTGACTCACTCGAGGGCTGAAGGGGATCATTTCTTTCCCCCCACTCTTTCCCAAAGAGATCCTTCCAGGATCTTCCACTTTTTTCTTCCCTCTTGCCATGGCCAAGCCTTCCACACCCCTCAGTCTGCAGAGACTGAGCTGTGCTTGGGGAAATGGTTCACTTCTGAGCAAAACACAGCTCCTGCTTCAGCTGTGGGCCAAGAGAAAAACCAAAAGCATTACATCCACTTCTCCATGTTCACTGATTAAGGATGTCCCATCTTTTGACAAAACACCCGAGAGCAACTTGGATCTGTAATTCAAAGAGAACAACAAATGTTGAGCAGGAAGTGAGGAAAGGCTAAAAAATTCTGGGCTCAAATCTTGAGTTTGCAGTACACACTTTCAGAGTGGAATGTGGCTGCAGGATTGCACTTGATCTTCAGTGCTGCTTCTCCAGTGGAAAGTTTCCCATCACATCAGAAATTCACATCCTACTTCCGCTTTCCCACCAGTCACTGTGCTCAGAGCCCTTCAGCATCTCCACAGTCAAGTGGCTTTCCAGGCCAGCCCTATCCCCAAATCCTGCCCTGTGCACCAGCCAGCCCTTCCTTTTCCTTCCATTTCCTTCCTTTCCCTCTCCTACACTTTCTGTACCCTGATCTGTTCCTTGTATCTCAGACATCTCACCCCTACATGTGCTCAAGCTCCTCAGGAACATCCTCCAGCGCCACTGACCTGCTCTAGTGCCTTTCTGTCTCAGAGAGGGAATACTGGTGTATTAAAACATTAATACTGGCTATTAAAGCATCTAATGGCAGCATTCATCCCCATTTTCCTCAAAACTAACCCTTCTCACTTCAACCTAACAACCCTGGGTACTAAAACCCTTTAATTCTATATATCCATGGTTAAGTGTAATGTCAGGGATTGATTCCTCTGGATACACTTGTCCTCAGTTTTCAAATTATTGATGGAAACGTTGCCATCAGAAAACCAGACTCCAACGACCAAGCTGAACATCTTCAGGTGTTGGTTCTGATTTGGCATCAACCACAATTCAGGCTTGAAACAAAGACTGCAGGACTTTGAAATCTGAAATTTGGAGTTCAACTTTCTAAGTCTGTGAGAGGCTTCCCTGGAGAAAAAGAACCTGTGAACCTGATGCTCTGCTGTGCTCCGCAGGAACTTCAAAGTGAGCTATTAGATTAATTTGCATGAGTGAAAGTAAGTGATGAGCCTCAGAACCCACAGCTGGAAGCTCGGGGTGCACAGGGACAGCACCTGAAGGCACTGCAGCATTGGCAATTACTCTGCACACCTTGTAGGGATTAAAACAAGCAGTGAACTCCTGAACTCGAGGTGCTGAAATGGCTTTGGAGCAGCCTGACCTCCTGGGAGTCCTTCCCTTATTTCAGTGAGGCCTAAGACAGATCCCTTTTATCTAAAAGTGACCACTTGGCTGCAGGTCAGGGCCTTTTGCAGGGGAGGATTTACTGAATCTCATTTCAGACCCAGGAGAAGTTTCCACATTACCTACTTGTGTCCATCATCACTTCCCTAATTTCAGTACCAGACAGATAAGGAGCAGTTGGAACCAGGTTTTTTTCTAAATTCATGCAGGGGGAAGGACGGGGCAAATAGAACACACAAAAATACAGCACGAAAGTAATAAATGTATTTGTGCTGTTCAAGGTTTCAGCTCCAAACTGGGGCTGGCAGGAGTTTGTGGTACTAGAAATTATCTTGCTACAAAAAGCAACAACAAAACATCCTTTTTAAAGGTCAAATTCTCAGGAGGATACATTTAGAAGGACAGTATCACATCCTCTAGGCCAAATAATTTGTCATATTTTCAATACATGCTTGGAAGGAATGTGCTGCCCATTTCAACTAGAGCAGCCTCAAAAATCCATTGTTTTCAGAGCAAGGCTTTTGAAACAGCACATGTGTTGTACCCCAAACCCCCAAAATCCTCCCCCCTGTTTGCCAACACAGGCAGAGCCCCTGCCAGCCCAAGGAGAAGCCTTGCAGGGGAGTGGACACTGGAAGTTATTCTGCATAAATTAAGGCTAAATAGGCATTTTTGGCTACACTTTGATGTCCCAGCACGGCTGTTCTTCTGTAACCCAGAGCAGAGATAAAAACCTCAGGATAAGAATATCTGACAGAGAAAAGGACAATATATGTTTACTAATTTTTCAAAAGGTCCCAGGGCAAATTCCTCCATTTTGCACAGATTAATTAGAGTAATTAGTTAAGTCATTAACTGTAAGGTCTGTGAAGCACCGTGTTATTTTATTGTTCACTTGTACTCAATGAGATTGTGATACATGACTGGGTTTCCCAAACACCACCTAGGTACAAATAACTACTGACAATAGCAATAAATGAATATATTTAAGGTGACTGCAAGACCCTGGGACAAGACTCTGTTAATCAGCACAACTTCATCACCCTCAGGAGGGATGTGAACCTGGCCTGGGGGCTCTGTGTGCTCCTGCCACAGCAAAGAAAAGGAGCCCCACAAACCACCCAGTGTTTGAGACTGGGATCATTGCATTGCTGAGACTGCAGGGGCTGAACAGAATTTTACCAAATCTGCTTTTATCTTTTGCAATGTCAAAACTCTGATCTGCAGCCAATGCTGGCTGCTGCTCCGCTGACTTATTTTTAAACACTTTGCCAGCATGTTATGAAATGAACATCCCTCCCCTCTCCAGGCTGGGGAGAAGAGCTGCTCCTCCTCCGGGGAGCAAATCCCATCTGCTGCCTGCTGGGAAGGGAAGGGAAGGGAAGGGAAGGGAAGGGACTGATGGATCCAGCTGCATGTGGATCTGGGCTGGTGGGGATCAGTCAAAGGCTGGACTTGATCCTGGAGTCTTTTCCAACTTTGATAATTCTGTGTTGTCCTGTCCACCAGCAGAACATTTTTAGGAGCACCCAAGGGGCAGCACAAGCCCATTTCTTGGTATCACTGTCTGAGAGCTCATGGAACTTCCTTGGGTGAGTTGCCTGGACTTCGTGCTATAAATACAACTTATTCTCCACCTTAATTCCTACAAACCCCAACATTTACAGCAACCTTTTACCTTAGAGAGGCAATGAAATCCCAAATCCTGGGGCTGTGTGTGGGCTGTGCCAGCCTCAGCACCGTGGTGTTCGTGCTGAAAAGGAATGTCTGTCCACAGAGCAGCAGGAGAAATGCTTCCCATATGGACACTGAAATAAATACAGAGCCATTGTGGACCTCATCCCACAATTCCACATGTGTTACATGCCTGTAATTGTCTGCAGAAAGTACGTGGCTCTTTATGTTTAAAAAGAAAACCCAAACCCTGCTGTGCATATTTCTGGCATTTATTCAGCTTGGCTCTGTGAATTCTGGGTTAGGCCATGCATTAGTCAAATGAAATAATAAACAGCTGAAAATCATTACATGAGGCCTAATCCTATCTTAAGGATAAGTGCATATCCTAGACTTAGTAATCAAGTACTAAGTCCTATTTCCTACTGTTAGTAACCGAAAAAAAATGTGATTCTGGTAAAATCACAGGGAATCACAATTCATGGCCAGGAAAAAAATCAGTAACTTTTCTTCTGAGGTTTGATCCCCTGTTAAGAGCAATGTGGCCACTGCTGCCTTGCCTCAAATAAGCACATCATGTTTTCATCCACATGATTCCCTATTCTGTGAAATTTAAACCAAATCCATCTGTTGGCAGCAGCTACCAAATACCTCATGGCCCAAACGACCAACGACAGCCCCACAAAGCCAATTTTCCCTCCTTCCAGCACGCCACTCTTCCAGGCCATCTGCTCTGCAAAGCCACACTGGAGTAACACCATGTGGCTGCAATATCCTGGAGCAGAGGGAGGAGGGAAATGAACCCCTAAGGCCACTGTGCCCAGCTTTAGGTAGAAAAGCTGACATTTGGGTGCAGCCAGCTGAGCTGGGATCTGGTTGCTGGAAGAGCCCAAAGCTCTCAGGAATCAGAGAGGATCAGGAACGTGGATTCAAACTCTCCAAGTTCTGAGCTCAGTGTTACCCAACACACTGGTGGTCCATTCCTTTCCATCAGGGCTGGATGATACCTCTGCATGGATAACTCCACCTTTGCTTCCTTGGATTGAAGTTACTTTTAATCCCCAATTGTTTAAACTAAAAGCAGAGCAGGAATTCCTCCCTGCACCACCAAGGTTTGAGACAAGTGATCCATGACCTTTTACGAGTCATTTTTGAGTGGAACACATGTGACAGAAATATGGAGAAATTGCCTCAATCACTTTTAGATTGGACACTCGCTAAGGCTGCTTAGGCCTGGAAAAAGATCTGGGTTTTTGAGAATTTCCCCCTCAAAAGCCAAAGCTTGGGGAAGCTGTGAATATGGGAGTGCAGCCCCTCATGGACACAGTCCAGCCACACAAGTGTTGTCACTCCCCAGTGACACCTTATTCCCACCAAACACAACATCCCTCACACCCCAAAAGTCCAACCTAAGGAACTCATTTTCAGTCGCCTCACTGCTGGGAAGGAGCACTTCCAGGAACCAGGAGTACACCCAGGAACAGGACAGGCTCTGAGGAATGGTCAAGCTGGATTGGATGGTCCTTGTGCGTTTCTTCCAACTCAGGATATTCCATCATTCCATGAGCACTGAAGGCAGATGGGTGGAGCAGCAACAGAGAGACAAAGACAAGAGGGGGAAGCACAGATTCCTGGCATCATTCTGAGCCCCTGACTTGGGCTTGGCTATAATACACCAAGGTGTGAAGACACTGCAAAGCAAAGGCAAGAGCAGTGCTGTGAATTCCTCTCTGCATTAAGTTTGGATTCTGTACCTTTTGCTGGAAAAGCAGCAGGCAGGAACACAGAGCAGCCAGGATGGAGGCTGAGGAGACTCTCCAAGCAGAGGGAAAACTTGTGCCTTCCACAGCTTGCTGGCAGTTTTCCCACTTTAGGGGTATCCAGTAATAAATTTAGTGGCAGATCTTTGGGTTTTGTCTTTGGAGGCACAAACACCTCAGGTCTCACAGTGCAAGTATAAACAATGTAGGTAATGGCAAAGGAGGAACAGCCTTGCTGTAAAACACACACAGCTAAATGATACTTTGAGGGAAACAGAAGGAAAATCAGTGATTTCATAGGATGCATTTTCCCCTGGAAAACCTGCTCGTTTTCTAACATCTCAACACATCTGTGCAACCCTTTCAACAATCCAGCCATCCACCAGATGCAGCCAGGGCAATGCTATCACAAGCACCAAATAAAACCCCAATAATATTAGAGCAGTGCCTTTCACAGGCAGCAAGACATGATTAAGATAAGGAAGGTGAAGAATGCCCGGAGATGAGAGGGAAGGAGCAGCCAGCAGGGATGTTTGCTGGAGCAGATCCAGCAGCATCTCACAGCCCAGCTATCTCCCATGTCATCACCCCATCAGATTGCTGGAGCACATCACAACCTGTCACACACTCCCAGCACGGCCTGCAGTCTCTCCAGCAGCACATTTGTCATCCTGGGAACTCTTCACTCATCTCTGCTCCATCTGATGCCTGTGCATGATGCTCACATGTGCCACAGCAACCTGCAGGCACTGAAGTCCTCGAAGCAACAGATTTTCCTTCCCACTGAGGCAGCACAAATGAGTTTGTTACCTTGACTAGAGCTCAGTGCAAACAGCAGAAAGCCTGGCTGCATATAAAACACAGAGCCAGAGCCAGCTGGGGCTGAGGGGCTCTCTCCTCTTACTGACCAGCTCTGCATGTTTCCAGCTCTCATGAAGAAAGACATTAAATAGGTTTCCCATCCTCGGGCCAAACGAGAGCTCTGCTTTAGGCATATGACACGCTGTTTACATATGGAGTGAGAATTTCCAGGCAAGCAACCACAGCCAGGTGTTTAAGGGTATTTAGACTCTGATTTCTACCACTTTCACTACAAGTTAAATTGTATTTAACTTAAATCACCAAGTACTCCAGAGTTCAGTAAGTGTTTGGACAACACTCTGAGGCACAGGTTGGGATTGTTGGGGTGTCAGTGCAGTGCCAGGAGTTGGACTTGGATGATCCCTGAGGGTCCTTCCAGCTCAGGACATTCTGTGATTCTGTATTTGGAAAGAGAAACGATCAGTGAGGGTCTGAGCCGAATGACTTGCCTGAGGTCACAGGAGACAAGTGGAAGAGGCAGAACATCAGTATGTCCCACAGCAAACTTAACTAGTGACAGTCTTTCCTCCTGGTACATCCAAGACCTTGGGGCACCGAAGAAGATGTTTCAGACACAATCTGTGTCCCACTGCCAGGGGATCCTGGCTGCACCTGAGCCCCACAGCTGGGGATGCCTTTCCCACACTGGTTTGGGTTGGGAGGGACTTCAAATCCCATCCCATTCCACCCCCTGCAATTGGCAGTGATACCTTCCACTATCCCAGATTGCTCCAAGCCCCATCCAACCTGGCATTAACACTAAAATATATCTGAGTTGTTCCCATCCTGCCCAGCCTGTTTGGGTTGTTCCCCAGCTGGGCCACTTTCCTGTACCAAGTCACAGAATCTCAGGCTGGGTGAGGCTGTGGCACCCCAGAGTGTCACTGGTGTCACCTCCCTGCCCAGGCAGGGCCATCCCAGAGCCCAGGGCACAGCACTGTGTCCATGTGGCTCTGCAATATCCCTGCTCAGGGACACTGCAGCCCCTCCCTGCTCTCTGCTCAGGGCTCAGTCCTGCCCAGGGAAGAAGTTCTGCCTCCTGTCCAGGGAACTCCCTGGGCTCAGTCCCTGCCTGTCCCTCTGGTGTCACTGCTGGCCCAGGGAGCAGAGCCTGGCCCTGCTCTGAGCTCCCTGCAGCCAGGGACAGCCAGGGCTGAGGTTCATCTCAGCTGGGCTCCTCTGGAGGCTGAACAGCCCCAGCTCCCTCAGCCTTTCCTCGTTAGAGAGATGCCCTAATTATTGAACTTAACACTGAAAATGTGCTTAAATGGGTCTGGGTGTTAAACCACTTCTCTAGGCCAATGGAATGAACAGTGGGACAGATCTGTACAGGCAATGCCTGGCTAAAAGCCAATCCCATGGATTGCTACCTGCTGCCAGCTGTACTGGGAAAAAAGACACCTCATCCTTTCATTTCAGTAAGGCTGACAGTCTTTTCATGGGAGAACACAATCCATTCCAGCACTGCTTAATGCTCACACCAAATGTGCCTGGACACATAACACTGCCTGGCATCGAAGGAAACTTCCTGTGCTCAGCATCCTCACAGATCGAGGCCAGGATCTGAGTGCTGGCAGGGAAATACCTGCAGCTCTGTGATCCATGGTGTCACACTGGAAATAGCTCATCCACTCCATTCATGTACTGAGGAGATGGATGCTGGAGGGGTTTAACTGCGCCCTTGATATTCCAGCCTGCAATGGATTTTTGAAGTGACTGTAAGTCTGAGGAAGGCACAGCACTGACACTCTTGGAAACCTGAAACTTGACAAGCACAACCCCAGGAGTCCTTGTCAGGGTTGAAACCTGCACTTTGAAGAAGACAGCAGGATAATGCAGGAATGGGGGAGCAAAGCAATGGACAGAAGGGCTGGGATGTGCTTACCCCAAATGACAAAATGCTCACTTCTGTGGAAGGGCTTTACTGCATCTGCACTTCTTCCTGCTCTGGTCAAAGGGACAAGGAGGGGAAAAGGGAAAAGGAAGGTAAAGGGGGGAGAAGGCAGGGGGAAGGTAAAGAGGGAATAAGGTGGGAGAAAGGCAAAAGTGGGGGGAAAGGGAGATAGAGGGGAAAAAGGAAGAGGAGCTAAAACCCAGGAGCAGTGATAAATTCTTTAAGGTTTGCAGTCTAAAAGGAGGCCAAGATTTCACGTGGGCTTCAGGGCCAAGGCCACGCTGGGCTCCTTCATGACCCAAGGTGTCATCACTGAGCCTCTGGCCCTGCTTTTCCTCTCTGACTTAACCAAAACTACCTTCGCCCACACCCTGGACCCCAGCCCTACCAGATATGCTGGATGGATCCCACAAGTCCTCCAGACCTGTGTTGACACCTAAGTCAGTGCCCAGAGATCCTCTGCAGGACCAGAACCAGAAGCACTGCTCCAGCAGCTGCTTTTGGCTGTTTATTTGTGTTTCATTTCAAAAACATGAGTATTGCCATGGCATTCAACACGTCTTCCCCTGGACTTCAACTGCAAACAAAGAATCAAAGTCCCTAAAAAGGCACATGTCTGTTCAAGGGCACACAGACACCTTGTAGTACAAAAGCCATGAAGCCCTTGTTTAACCTCAAACCCATCCCTAAGAGCAGGATTAACACCAAACACAGAAACAAGCGAAAACCAAAAACTGTAACGGGGTCAAATCAAACAGCAAGTGCTGCTTTAAGAGAAAGAGCAGCAAATGAAAAAGTGTGGCCTTTAACAAGGTATCATGGGTAAGACAGAAGGACAGAATAAAGGCACCAGCATCACTGACTGCTGCTGGAAAATTGCCTTTTTGCTTCAGTGCTCTCTACAAACCACAGTATCTGTCCCAGGGCCGCAAATGTAATTTGGTACAAAAGCAGACATGAATATGCTTAAATAATTCAGGGTGAAAATCTAAAGAATATGGGCTGCCTTGGGTACTTCCTGACATTCTTCTTCAAGACACAAAAGAGGCCAAACAACTCGTGACTGGTGTAGTTGGCCTTATCAAATCTCTCTCTCCCCTCACACAGATTAACGTCACAGCACATCCAGCTTGCTGTGCATTATCCCGATCCTGCCAGAGCTGTGCCAGGGGAAAGCTGTCAGCATCCCTGCTAAAATCTGTATCTTCCACTTGAATGTATGAACCTGCTCTGGGGTGAAGCCTGACACACCAGCTTCTGCCTCGGAGCAACTCCATTAAAGATCCTTCGGAGGTAGGCAAGAGTCATAGGAAAGAAATCTCTGATACTATTTTGATAGCTAATTGTAATTACTATAACCTTTAGATAGCATGGAGGGAAGGGCAGAGAAGCACTGTCTGAAGTTCACCAAAGGCAAAGGCAGGTCCTGCACGTGGGGAGGAACAGCCCCAGGCACCAGCACAGGCTGGGGTGACCTGCTGGAGCAGCTCTGAGGGGAAGGACCTGGGGGACCCGAGGGACAATGAGCTGTCCCTGAGCCAGCAGAGTCCTGGGGACAAGAGGCCAATGGGATCCTGGGGGCAGCAGGAAGAGCACTGCCAGCAGGTCAGGGAATGATCCTGCCCCTCTGCCCAGCCCTGGGGGGCACCTTGGAGTGCTGTGTCCAGCTCTGGAGCCTCAGCCCAGCAGGGACAAGGGGGCTCCTGGAGTGAGGCCAGCACAGGCTGTGAGGCAACTAAGCCTAACTTGTGTAAAAAACTGAGTCTCACTGATTTCTGACAAAATCTGGCCTTCAGCCACATAGATTCTTTGGAAAACACAGCCTTTGGTTGCGCTTGATGTCATCTAATGCCGTGTGCTTAGAAATCTCCTTCTCACACAGAAAGTAGGATTTGGGAGTGTTTCGTTTGGAAAATGTATCTGGAAGAGTGACACTGTTCTTGCTCCAGCATGAGTTACCTTATTCCTTATCAGCTGCACCTGCAAGATCTCTGGGGTTTTTGAAATAGGAATATTAGTGAAGATTAAAAAGTGTGTTATGAAAAACGACCAACGTGAAAATGTGAGACAGGAAAAGGGAAGTGATTTTTCCTTTGCAGTGACTTTAATATAAATACTTTGTTTATGTTAATGTAATTACGTTAATGTAAACAGCGGAACATCAGCATCAACAAGAGCACAACAAATCAGGAGGGGTGACACAGTCCCTGTGGGGCAGCAGGAGCTTCATGTGGCCCAAGTTCTCGGGCACAAATCGACTCCTCAGGCACAGGGGGTCCCAAATGACCCCTGGGTGTGCAGCACAGTCCCTGTGTGGCCATAAACAATCCCTTGCCCAGTGTTCCTGAACATCAGGCAGCCCAAGAAGAATTTAAATTATGAGCCAAACAGCTACAGCCCCATCTGGAAGAGCACAAGCTATGCTCTGTGCACAGCTTCTGCTCCCCAGGCTTTAAAAAATGTTAATGCAGCACCCTGGAAGTGTCCAAGACCAGGCTGGATGGGGATTGGAGCACCCTGGGATGGTGGAAGGTGTCCCTGCCATGGCATAGGTGGGAATGGATGAGCTTTAGGGTCACTTCTAATGCCAACCAGCCTGAGGTTGGGTGATTGTGTGAAATTGAGCCCCAGAGAGGAGCTCACACCCCCACCAGGGCACTGTCCTTACACAGGGTCACCTCTGCAGCACTTCTCCCTGACTGAAAGCCTCTCCAGGCACTCCTGGTCTCCAGAGGAAAGCTCCAAGGGCTCACAGGGTACAGAGGAGGCAGAGCAATGATGTCCATGGCTGAAGCATTGAAAAGAGCACTGGTGTGGCCAGCAGGAATCAGTGTGAGGCTCGAACATGATAACAATCATTCTGCTTGTCAGCTCCTATGGTGGAAAAACTCTCCCTCCTTCCCAGGATAAAGATGTGAGGCCATCGTGCAGGGCAGGACACAGAGCAGGCTGAGCTCTGGGAGGAGGTCAGCATGCAAGTAAATTTGAACACATGAAGCCTTTGGACAGCCACAGGGCCTGTCTGTCCCAGTGCACACCAGCACTGAGAGTGGACAGTGGGGCTGCAGCCCCTGCCTGCCCCCTCCTCTCCTCTCCTTCTCAGCCAGCAAGGAATGCAGTACTGATGTCCAGGAACATGGCTGATCAGCACGTTTCCCTCCTGAAAATAAAAACAAAACCAATTCCTAACTGCCCCAAATGTCCTGGGCACATGATATAGAGTTCAGCTAGTGGCCGAGGGTGATATAAATCAGGATGGAGCCTCTCCCATGGGATGCTGCTCATCTCAGCACCACACCTGCCTGGAACACCCTGCTGAACCACCATCATTAACCAGCCCCTTTGTGCAGCGCTGCATTCATTCACGAGCTGTTAAACGGAAAGGAAATGCATTGATCTCCAGGATTTACAATTACAGCCCAACACACAGCTGGGTTTATTAGGTGAATCAAGCCTGCACATGCACAAAAAACGACCCTCTGTGAGCTACACTTATGAAAGACATCAATTTCCTTGGGAGGCTTGGGCAGTCACAGACCACACAACACTCCTGTGCATTAGTTAAGGAGCCTGCAAGCCTCCAGCACCATCAGTTTGCCCTGATGGAGATATCCTAACCAGTGTCACAAAATGAGGTTTATTGAATCACTCTGCAGAACTCAGCAGAGCCATATCCCCTCCTCGGCTCAAAACCCACACAGAAAAGCTCCCAGACTCAGCCATCTCTGCAGGTTCCCAGGCACGGTGGTTTCAACCACAACATTTTTGCATTTCTCTGTGAACGTTGCCGGATTACCACAGTTAAGTTTTGTGGTTGGGTTTCTAAAGCAGACTATTAATTTTTCTATAAAACACAGATCTAAAACCTTTGGAGTGTGACGAAAAGCCTCAACCAAAGAACCAGCTTAACCATTTTTCATAAACATAAACCTGTAAGTGCTGGGTCCTTCACTTGGGTCACAACAACCCCATGGAACAATCGAGGCTTGGGGCAGAGTGGCTGGAAAGTGCCCAATGGGAAAGGACTCAGGGGTGCCGATGAAAGCAGCTGAACATGAGCTCAGGTGTGGCCAGGGTGGCCACAGGACCAGGGCAGTGACCATCCCCCTGATCTGGCACTGCTGAAGCACCTCCAATGCTGTGTTCAATTTTGGGCCCCTTGCGACAAAAAACACATTGGAGGTGTCCAGAGAAGGGAACAGAGCTGGGAAGGGTCTGGAGCAGCAGGAGCAGCTGAGGGAGCTGGGAAAGGAGCTCAGCCTGGAGCAAAGGAGGCTCAGGGGGACCTTGTGGCTCTGCACAGCTGCTGACAGGAGGGGACAGCCGGGGGGTCAGGCTGAGCCAGGGAACAGGGACAGCAGGAGAGGGAACAGCCTCAGGCTGGGCCAGGGGAGGCTCAGGNGCCTGAACAACCCTGCTGCAGAGTGCCCTGGGCACAACCAGTCAGGGACTATGAGCACAGCACTCCTGAAGATGCTCCTCCAAGAGCCAATTGCTGCTGTGCTGGCAAAAGCTCTGCAGACACAACTGGCGAAGGTTTAAACTGGGTTTCACTGGAGAGGAACAAAACAGGACTTCAAGTACAGAAAAAGCAGCTGGAGGAGAAGCAAGTTTTTGACATGCAAAGGCAGAGAAATCACAGAACCACGGAATCACAGAATCTCTGTTCCTGGCAGAGACTTCGCGAGGGTGACACTTGAGGAGCTGATGGCACAGAAAAATGTCGTATTTCCCACATGTGACAAATTTATCAAGAAACCACAGCCAAAACCAGTTGTCCAGGTGTGTCTGCAGGACTGCAGGAGGCCAGCCATGCTCATATTATCCATATCTAACATTCCGATGGAGAAAAGCGCTGTTCAGAGTGTTTCTGATACAGACCTGAGGCACTTTAAGAGTTAATGTCACCTGTCTGTCACACAGGAAACCTGAAAAGGGGAAAGGGCTCATCTCAAATACCATGAGGGGAAGAAGGACCCACTTAAAGCAGCAAAGAGAGGCACAGTTAGTGTTGAACTGAGAACGCATCCAGCCTGGGCTGAACAGATGATGTATTTTTGGTGAGTTCCAGGCACTCTCACAGGAACACTGATGCAGCTTCTTGGTACGAATCCAAGGGAGTTATCTCTCAGTCATTCTGCCTCCTTGTTAAAGGTAGGAAGAAAAATGTCCGTAATTACCAATTCCAAATTGTTCTCCAACTGAATTACCTGCGAGGAGGTGAGGTTATTTTAGAAAATACACACAGTCCTGTATTTTTAGCTCCATGAAGCTCCCCTGGAAGAAGCTGAAGACTGTTGCTGATGTTTTTCAGTGTAAGAAGTTCGTGCCTTTTGGCTGATCCATCCACCCAAGGCTCTCCTGTGGGGATAAGGGAGGAGGGTGGGGGGCCTGAGGAAGGACAGAGTGTCAGTGATTTAACTGATTTAACCTCAGCCTTAGGCTTTATCCACATGTGGCAATAAAAACTAGAAAACTGCACAGTTTCCCAAGGCTCACTTGAGCACTGATTCCATCTAACACCTGCCAGCTTCAGTGTGTCCAGCTTGGCTGGCTGGGGAGGCAGCAAGGAGGGATGTCTACAGAAGGAAGTTTTATATCAGGGCTTTAATAAGGGACTCTGAAGGAACAAAATCTTCCTCTCAAGCTAACAAGCATTCCTTCTTGGCTACAAAACTGCAGGGAAACAGCCTCCTCACGTGCACACAGTGTGCTCTCCACACTGGGCATGGACATCTCTCCCTGTAGTGATCACTCAACTCTTGGGAGTGCACCAGGAAAAATATTAAACCAAACTTGGTGGAAGGTGCTTTACCAGAGGAGCTGTGTTGAACACTTCAGGGATTTTTCTGGCTGCCTCTGAGCTGAAGGTTTGAGAGCCCTGGCTGTGTCTGCTCACATGGAGCAGAGATTTCTCATTTCATACATCATTTACTCCTGCAGTGATTCCACAAAGTCACAACACGTCCCTAATACACAGAAGAAGAGAAGTCCATTCTTCTCATGGTAATGGCTCAGGCTGGAGATCCTGAGCAGAGATTTCTCAGCACAGCAATGCCTCTTGCTACAGGATAATCACATGTCCTTAATAGAGAAATACAAGGAAAACACCAACTCCTCGCAGTCAGAGGATCATGGTTACAACAGGGGCTTTCCCACAGCTCTGCACAAGTTATTTAGTGCACAGCTTCAGCCCTAAGGGAGCCTGATTCTCACTGTACTCTATCAATGTTTCCAGAGAAGAAAATGTGCCCATTGGGGGTCAATAGATGGTGACATGAAGCATCCAGACCCCTTTCCATATCTCGGGGTACCAACACCAGTTAAACCAATCAAAATAATTATGACATACTTGTAAGTTCAGGTTTGGTTCAAGTGTCCTCCAGTCAGGACTGAGACGTGTTTTACTTGAGCTCTGCCATCCCATTGCTCCCGTCCCTGCTCCCTGCCAGCCCTACAGACAGAGTGAAGCTCTGCAGGACAGGCACCCCTGGCCCTCTGCTGAAGTTTAATTTACAGTCACTGTAAAAAAGGGGAGAAGTATCAAAATACATATAGAAAAATAAAAAAAATAGAAAGTGAGAGCAAGAGAACTAGGAAGGAAAAGGAGGATGACTGAAGAAAGAAGAATGAAGATGTAAAGGGGAACGCTGTGGCTCAAGGCTGCAGGGTGTGACCGCCAGAGCTGCCAGGCTGGGGGAGCCCTGTGCTGGGAACTCACCAGTGCTGGAGCTCCTGGGGAGCAGCAGGGCCAAGGATAAAGCTCAGCTCGAAGCCTCATCCACCCCAGCAATGACTGTAGTGAGCCCCAGGGCCTTAGCAAGGTTTAAAACCTCACCAGGTAAAGCCCCCAGTGGAAACTCAACACAAAGAAGGGTCCATGACAGCCATCAGGGAATAAAAACAGAGATTACAGGGAATTTTATACCCCAGAAGGCAGCACTGCTAAAGGAATGAGGTGGTTCTTCTGGCTGCAAGTCTCACTAGAGATGTCCTGGTGAGAGCTGGCAGGAAGGTGGAAAAAATATTTCGAGACAGTGGTAAATGAAGTTCACTGACTTGCAATAGAAATTCACGTCCATCATCTGAAAACAGCCAGAATTTTCTTTGGAGGGTGTGGGGGGAAAGAAATTAAACCTTGATCAGATGACTAATGTTCCATCCCAAATCCATTTGGAAGAGTCTGGCAAAGGAAGTACACTTTAAAATGTTACCAAAGAGAAGGGACTGGCAGTAGGACAGAGCACGTTAAAGTGAAAAATTAAATTAAAGGCTCAAGGGAAAACTTATTAAAAACCTATTACTATGAGATTTTTCATGCCTCTGTTTGGTCTCCAAAACACTGATTTATTGGAGATTAGCAAAGATGGGAAAGGACATCTGAAAGAATACACTGACTAATATATGTATCTTCTATAATTTATACAAAATCTCTCTGTTGGGTGTCCTGAGAGCCTGGGATCCTTCTGTGCTGCTTCAGCAAACAAACAAGACCCCAATTAACTCCACCAGACACAGAGCACAACACAACTCCCATGCCTTGGCTCACACACACTGTGGATAAACACAGACACGGAGCAGCAATCTGCCTCTGGGAGCTCTCCTGACCCTCAGAAATGAGGAGAAAATGTTTGATGCCCAGAAATAGGTGAATTATTCCAAGTCTACAAGGGGCCCTCAGGAATCTCTGACTTCCTGCCCTGGACCTGCTTCCATAGGCCAAGGAATTGGTCTGGGAATCTCCTTGGTAGCTGTGCAGGACAGCACCAGCCGTGTCTGGGTGTTCCACCTGCTGTGACCTGAACCTGGACATTCCACATCCAATGCTCCAGCCTGGGGACAGAGTGGCTGCAAATGGGTCTGGTGATGGCCAACAGCCGCTGAACATCAGCCCAGGTAGCTCCTGGGCTGTGCCAGCCACAGTGTGGCCACAGGACCAGGGCAGTGCCTGTCCCCTGTGCTGGCACTGGTGACTCACCTTGAATCCTGCGGACAGTTTCAGGTCTCTCAGGACAATACAGACAGTGAGGGGCTGGAGAGTGTCCAGCAAAGGGAATGGAGCTGGGAAGGGTCTGGAGCAGCAGGAGCAGCTGAGGGAGCTGGGAAAGGAGCTCAGCCTGGAGCAAAGGAGGCTCAGGGGGACCTTGTGGCTCTGCACAGCTGCTGACAGGAGGGGACAGCCGGGGGGTCAGGCTGAGCCAGGGAACAGGGACAGCAGGAGAGGGAACAGCCTCAGGCTGGGCAGGGGAGGCTCAGGGTGGATATTGGGAACGTTCATTCACTGAAAGCGTTGTAAAGCATTGGAAGGGGCTGCCCAAGGAAACTGCAGTCTCCTTCCCTGGAAGTTTTCAAAATAACACACAGATGTGGCACTTGAGGAGGCTGTTCAGTGATGAACATGGTGATGCTCTGGGTTGATGGTCAGACTTTTTTCCCACCTGAGTGATTCTATGATTCCAAAGCATTTTAGGGCAAAATCTCCCATGTGTGCTACAGAAGAGCCTCCCTTAGCTCAGCTCCCTGTGCTTGGTAATACACACCCCCTTTGCAAACATATTTGCTGTCTCCAGCTGGATCCAAACTGATCCACATTTATGTCAGTCCTGTACCATTCCTGGGATTATAGGGAAGGGCAAACCCAGGGGCTCAGGCTGATCCAACGTGAGGAGCTCACACTGCATGAACTCCTCACCCTGCAAAGGCTTGGAATCAGCACCTCCAGCTCTGCCATTCCAAAGGGCTACCAACAAACCCTCATTACAAATTCACAGCTGCAGCTGACCCCCATTAGGAAGTGGTTTATTAAATTAAAACATCAACCCCAGAAAGAGATGTTTGCTTAATAGACGTAAACGATTTGGAGACCTCGTGCTGCAGGGCATGAAATAAAATCAAAGTGTGGCAAAGCCCAGGGAATTAAGCCATAAAGGGGAAGCAGTGAGAGGGATGCAGGGACCTCTTGAAAAAGGGAAGCTGCTTATCACAGGCTTGGTACAGAGAGCTCCCAGAAATGCCACATGTAGACAACAAAAAATTCAGCAATTACCAAGGCATACTTGGACAACAGGTACTGATGATATCTGAAAATCTAAAAAGCCTGATTTTACAGCCCCTAAGTGGAGATTTGCTTTCTGACAGCTTTCCTCGTTTTTGCTTCTGTACAGAACTGGGTATATCATTCACCATGATAAATTACTGGCTTTTTTTTAAACAAGGAGATTGCATTTTTTTTAAATAAGGAGAGTCCAAGACATTCAAGTGAAAGTCAAATCCTACCCACAGTGACCACCATTGCTGACTCCCTTTATCACTGCTGCACACCAGGCTACAGGGCTTGCAAAAAACCAAACCATCAAAGACAACAAAACCAGCTAAAACCCCCAAACCTAACAAAAAAAATCAAAAAATCAAACTCCAGCCTAAAGAACCAACATGCTCCTTATCTCCTCACCTCCAAACCCAGAGAGGATTTTGGACGCTGCTACATCCGATATCTCTCACTTCGGCTCCACTCAGAGGTCTGCATATTGCTGCTCTCAGTTTTTACACTTCAGGAAGGCTCAGCTGCCTTTGCCCCTTTCTGAATTGGTGCCAATCCCCCCTTCTGGCTCTGGGATCTCTTGGAAACCCCAGTCCCAATGTCTCTCTGGAAGGTTACATGAACAAGGTCCCATCCAGCTGCACAAAGTGCAGTTCAGATTGTTTAAAGGGCAGAAACACCACACAAGGATTTCTTCTCAAAATCCAAACCTGCTCCTCCTCTTGCCCCTAAGAGAGATGTCCTCTCAGCCCAGTTTATTCCAGAATAACAACTGCCTTCCCTTCTTCCAGAGGTCCAGGAGATACAGACCCAGCCTGCACAGCTCAGGGACATCCCAGTGGCTCTGACCCTTTTGAAGTGACTGCATCCAACCTTTTTCCTAACCAAGAAAAGGTCTCTAAGTAATTTTTGGTCTCTTTATCCATTCTGTGGCTTCAGAAGGTTGTGAAGTCTTGTTAATATGTACCCAAGGAGAGCAAGGATGACTGTTCTGGCAGGCAGCAGTGGTCCCAGCCCAGGGGAATTGCAGGAGCTTTACAGGAGCTCCACTAGAGCAAGAGGGAGGAAATCAAAAGGTTCAGTGATGCAGAAGCTCCATATGCAACAGCACAAATTGTCAGTCCACATGTATTAGGAAAAACATCTAGTTAATTAATTTCCTCAAGAAAAGATGATTTCCAGGGCTTTTCCAGGGCCTGGCACTCCCGGAGCTGCACTCCCACAACAGACGGCTGCAGAACACGCTCGGTTTGCACACAAGGGCCCATCTGTTCCATCTCCCACAGCTGCATCCAAGAGCTCCACTGGCTGCATTTGCACTGCCATCCCCACAGGAATGTCTTTATCCTATGGCACAGACAAGCGTGGCTCAAAAAGGACACTGTCATCATCACTGCACAACTGTTTCTGCACTTTCCCTCCCTGGAGCTGAGCCCTGCCAGCTTCCCAGCACTGAGGACAGCAACTCTGGGCATTCAGCAGCAGCTCCATTTGTCCAGGGCCATCCACATGGAGAGCTTTAGGTTTCAAAGCCTCGGGCTTAATCCTTGTATTTTATGTCACCACAGAGCAGAGCAACTGAACTGAGTGATGGTGAGAAGCAAAGGACGTGCTGACCCCAAGCAAGGGTTGAGATGTGGGAGTTCTTCATGCAGATGTGTGTCAAGCCCTAGGAGAGACCTCACCAATGGCTCAGAGTCCAGCTGGGCCATAAAAGCAGCTCCACAGCATCCTGGTTACCTGTGAGCCCAAATTGCTGTGGCTGAGAGCCACAAACCCTTGGAGAAGAGCTCCCAGCCACCCAAAGCCATTATCCAGCACAAACTGCCTTCAGCTCCAGGCAAGAGGATGCAATATTAAATCCAAGCTCTCATTTACCAACTATTTGATGACAACTCTACAACAACAAAAGATAAATTGCTTTCCGTTTTGTTTCTCTTGTTGGGTATTCCCTAGTTCGTACCAATGCCCAAATCCTGTTTTCAGGATAGCCTTTCCCAGAGTTAATCCTGGCATGGGCCAGAGTCACTTCTTCCCTCTCCCTTCTCAAGGGGCTTTCTGGTGAGTGGAAACACCCTGTTCTGGGAAATGGCAAACTTTGGATATTTGGGCAATATCCTGTCTTTCTGAGCCTCTCCTTTCCCTCACTGCCAGTGAACCTGGGCAGTTTTATGGACCCTTCTTTGGGCAGGGCAGACACAGCCAGTGTAACATTAAAAGCCTGCAGATGTTTTCAGCCAGTGCAAGCTCATTGCATCCCACCAGGACACTCCTGAACACACAGAGCTACAGAGCTTCCCTGCAGGAATTACTGCTTCCCACTCCATCTTCCTGCTGCCTCTGACAGCCCTGGCAGGTTAACACCAGCCTGATGAGCAGACAAAAGCTACCCCCTGGGAGCAGCAGGGGTTACCTCTGCATGGTGGAGCATCAGTCCTGTGCAGCTCGGGCTGGGGTGGCTCCTGCAGAGGCTCAGGGTGACAACCTGGCCCTGCCATCCCCTGACAGCACAGCGACTGCAACCAGCACTGCGGGCAGGGAGAGCCCAGTGCTGAATGCCACCCTGAGGCTCCAGTCATGCACATCAAACACTCCCTGCTCAGTTTACACCCTTCTAACAGACCATCCAGGGCTCTGTCTCAATGACTTCATTGGTATTTCTTAATTATTTGATTCTCTAAGTGCTCTGCAAAAGTCAGATTTTTAAAAAACTTACCTGTTTTGACGTTCAATCAAATGACAAAGTGTCTAAGGAAGGCATTGTCTTGTTTGCTTTCCAACAGTTCAGCAGATTAAAGTGAGGTTTTTAAAATATTATATCAAAATAAATCTTTTTGAAAGGAATCATTAAATTCCTCCCATAGACAGCACTTGTTTTAATGCCACAGAATGAGGCTGTAAAAGGTTTTCCATTTCTGTTTGGGTTGTTTACACTCTCCAGCGTCAGGACACGCAGATCTGAAGTGTATCCTATCGACACACACATTAAATATAACTGCTCCCAAAAAATAAATCACAGCTTTGCTGCTGTCTGACATCAGCAGCAGAGTCCAGCATGTGGGATTGGAAAAGCTGCAAGGATCACTGAGCTGAGGAAGAGCTGAGGATGGAGACTGGAATGACAGAGCTGCTAAATTCTACCCAGAGAGAGTTTCCAAACTTGCACAAGGTGCACACTCAGAGAAAAGGGGGAATCCCTCTGCAGCTCCCCTGACAACATGTCACACACATCCTTGGGGGTGCAGAGTCACACCAGCTCCTAAGAACTCCAGAAATCCTCATGACATTCATGGTGTAGAGCTCCACAAGTGCTTCAAACAGTCTGTGTCATTCTGGGCTCAGGTTTCAGAGTTCACTTTGATTTTCTGACACTGAGGCTCTACAGACCCTGTTAGGCAGCACAAGGATTTGGAACATCTTCCAGCCCTGAGACACTGCAGGAAAAACGAGGAGGACTTGGAAGCACTGGAGCCATTCAGGCTCATTTCAGTGAGACACTGTCCACTGTTTAACAGCAGGAATTAACAGTAATTCCTACATCACTAGCAGGAGTTATAGATACAGGAATGTCTTTGAATTTCCAGCAATTACTGGTGCTATTTTGTCAATGTCTAGCCCAAGTATCCCCCCCTCATTCTGGGCACCTTTCTCACCCAGACTCCTGGGCGCAGCTCTGGGCAGCTCCAGTAAAAACCAGCCAAAGAAAGAGAGAAAAACATGTAGCAACACAAAGCAAGAGGATATCAAAGATTGCAAAAATTATTTTTTTAGATGAGGAACGAAATAAACTGGGACTCTCCACCCTGGGAAAAAGGCCCATGAGCTCAGAGGACAGAACTTTGCAATGCTGAATGGGAAAAAAAAAAAAAAAAAAGCAAGATACAGTTACTCACTGAACCTCCCCAGAAGCTGACATACTTTCACAGAATCCCAGAATAACTGTGGTCGGAAGGCACCTCTGGAGATCACCCAGCACAACCCCCACCGAAGCAGGGTCACCTGGAGCAGGTGACACAGGGACACACCCAGGTGGGTTTGGAACATCTCCAGGGACTCCACAACCTCCCTGGGCAGCTGTTCCAGGGCTCTGCCACCCTCCACAGAAAGAAGTTCTTCATCCTATTGAGGTTTCCTCTCTGCATTGAGTCAATAAACTTATTTTTTTTAAATGTTACTTAAAGCAGGCCACAGATTTCCTCTAGACTTCACAGATTTGCTGTTCCCAGTGAAGGATGGAAGTTTAAAGGAGCTGAGTTTTGACTCAGAGAAACAGAAGTGTTATTAAAAAGCAACAGGGGACAGTAATTGCACAGAACAAAGTTGTTACAGGAGCATTAATGCCCCGAGGTGGCTGTGAACAGGCTTTTTTCACCTACTCGTCAGTGCTTAATTTTTAACTTAGTTCCCAGATCCTGCCAAATTCCTAAAGGGCTCTGTAAACTCAGCATATGGCTCCAGTGAAACCCAGCTACCCAGAGGGCAGGCATTTTCAGGCAAAGACAACCAGACACATGTTCTTACTAAATATTTATCCCTACACAGGGTAGGCAAAGAGAACTTTTTAGTGCCTTCTCTGCCTAAATGAACAAATCTTCATCTCTACATAAACACCATCAGCTCAGTCTGTCTCAGCAGCTCCAACCAACAGCCCAGACACTCAGGACACCACACAGGAAATGTAGAGGTGACATCGATTCTGGGTCTGTGAAATCTCGTATCATCCCAGTTTCTTGCAATGCATGAGCTGCACCAGCTCTGGATATAGAAATTATTCTGCACATGGAGCTAAGTCACAACCCCAGCTTGCAGACCAGGAAGCAGCAGGGTAGTCCCAAAGCACTGGGACAGGAACATCAGCTCTTAGGGTACAGATTGGTGCATTTCCATGTCGGGTGTGACCATATCACTCTGATCCAGGTGCACACCAGCCAGCCTGGCCCAGTGCAAGGTGTCCCATGTGACACTGGGCACTGGAGGGGCTGCCCAGGGAGGTGGTGGAGTCACCTTCCCTGGAGCTGTTTAAGGAAGGTCTGGATGTGACACTCAGTGCCGTGGTCTGGGTGACGAGGTGGTGGCAGGTCATAGGTTGGACTCGATGATCTCCAAGGTCTTTCCCAACCGAGTCAGTTCTGTGATTCTGTGACCCCAGGGCTGATGGGCTTTAAGTCCTTTTGACCCCAAACCACCCTGTGATGATTCTGTGACACACTGACTTCACTCTAAGGACAACGAGCAGGGACAGCACTGGCCTTCCAGACACTGTCCTGAGGAGTTAGGTCCCCCACTAAGGTGGCACCTGACCCCAGTCAGACCCAGATTATTACCAGGAAAACCCATTTCAAAGACAGCAGGCCACAAACCCCACACCCCATGTTCATTTGATGGCACACACGTGACTCCATGCATCACCTGGGTGCCAAACCAGGAGTGTGCAAAACCAGGAGCAAATACATCTCAACCCCACCTGCTGCTCCAACCCAGCCACTGGGACATCCCTGAGCCCCAGTGGCAATTCCCTCCAGAGCCTCCAGAGCCCTTTGGCAACTCCCCACAGGGATGCTCCCCTGCTCTGAACACAACACTCAAGACCCCAAAGCAAAGCATCTTCTCCCCCTCGTTTAAGTGATGCAACCGCAGAGATTTCCCACCAATGCTAAGCCAAGATTAACATTCCCACAAAGCCCTGCCTGAATGGTGTCATCTCCCCAGTGCCTCCAACAGCAGGCTGTTCCTACAGAGGAGATCCTTGTAGGACAAACGGTGTCTGCTCAGCTCTGCGCTCTCCACACACTGTCAGGTGAGTGTCAGGAGAGGGCTCAGCCAGGGGAGCTGACGCAGACACTTGGAGATTATATAAATAAATAAAGATCCCATTTCCAACCCCGCTCGCTCTCCCTCTCCCGTTAAGTAGGTCACTCTGCCTGCTATGGAAATCAGCTCATCTTCAAAGCAGGTTTGTTCGTCTCCTT
This sequence comes from Grantiella picta, assembly GCA_013397955.1. Classification (NCBI taxonomy): domain Eukaryota; kingdom Metazoa; phylum Chordata; class Aves; order Passeriformes; family Meliphagidae; genus Grantiella; species Grantiella picta. The sequence continues at coordinate 92,897 of VZRM01005076.1, forward strand.
ATCTCCTTAATGTAAGAGAAGTGCAAAGCATTGTCAGAGCAAAGGGTGATTTCAGACTAATTTGATTTATTTCTGTCATGGGTATAAATATGAAAGTGCCTATACTTGTCAGAAAAACCATCCTGAGGCACAGAAATGAAGGACAGCTGGAAGGTGTCTGCCGTCCAGGTAGTTCAGAATGTGGCCCACAACTACAAACCTACGTCCCTGACAGGTAACACAATGCACATGAATATAAAGGCTCTTCATGACCTCACAAGGGGAAGAAAGAAGGAAAAAAATCTCATGAATTAGACTGTAAAAGCTCAAGGGACTCACAGGAGAACAGCCCAGATTACATCAATTTCAGCCTGAAAATTAGGCCCTACCTTTTTATTTCTTTAGCCTAGCATAGAGCATTCCAATTCATATTGGCAATTAATAAAGCTCAGGAGCAAAGCCTGATCCTAACCCTGCTGAAAGCCCTGGAAAGAGCAGAGCTTACACCTGCAGTGATGGAACCAGAATTTCTTGGGTTTTCCCAACCCCCAACATGAAGGGGTGCCAGCAGGACCTACAGAAGATTCTTCCTCAGAAAAAATTGCAGGTTGGGCTGCAAGGTTTTAAAACCTTCCAGTGGTTTCATAAAATTCCAGTCTAGATGGGTGGGAAGGGACCTTGAAGCTCATCTCATTCCACCCCAGCCATGGGCAGGGACACCTTTCACTATCCCAGGCTGCTCCAAGCCCTGTCCAGCCTGGCCTTGGACACTGCCAGGGATCCAGGGGCAGCCACAGCTTCTCTGGAATTCCATCCCAGGGCCTGCCCACCCTCTCAGGGAACAATTCCTTCCCAATATCCCATCTCTCCTGCCCTCTGGCAGTGGGAAGCCATTCCCTGTGTCCTGTCCCTCCATCCCTTATCCCCAGTCCCTCTTCAGCTCTCCTGGAGCTCCTTTAGGCACTGGCAGGAGCTCTGAGCTCTCCCTGGAGCTTCTCCTCTCCAGGTGAACACCCCCAGCTCTCCCAGCCTGGCTGCACAGAACAGGCAATATTCAAGGAATAAGGAAATTCCCGAGCTGTGCCCATGCAGACTCACAGGACGTGTTCCTGCTGCTCCCAGTTCCAGCCTTGGTCACTGCACAGGTGACAAGAGACACCTGGAGAGCCAAGCTCTGCACCAAGCCTGGGCACCCTGGGCTGTTGCCACCCAGCTCCTTTAGGGAAGCTCAGAGAGCCTGGCAGGATTGAGTGTGCAGAGAGCGGTGAATGATACTGAGGGGAGGAAAAGGAATCCCAGTACTCATAGAAGGCAAATACTGCAAAGGTTTTGTGTAGTAACATCTAAAAAACGAGTCAAAGAATATGAACCACAAAAATTTCATTATTACTCGAATGCCCCCATCAGCAATTTGTTTTTTAAAAAGAAACTAAAAATCAGCATTTTAAAACTCAAGTTAAAAGGAAGTTCCTTAGCCTGGAAAAGCTTTTGCCTCATGCACCTCTGAAGATATAATCGCCTGTACAAGCTCCTGACACAGCACATGAGCAAACTTCTCCTCACTCCCAATTGTGCAGCCTCAGCCTGTTCTTTTGCTCCATTGATCCAGGCAGAAGACTCCTGGATCAGCTTTTTTTCCCCTCCCCAACTTCTTGAGTTTCAACTCTTAAGGCTTTAAGCCAAGGCTCAGCATGGAGGTGTGAGAAATGCCAAGGAAGGAGCAGGCAAGAAAGGGAAAAGCTCTCTTACTTTTTAAATATTTTTGGAAGAGAGAGAGACAGAGACAGAGAGGATGGATGCTGCTTCCAAGAGCAGCAGCATTTTGCCCTCCAGACTGCAGAGAGGGAGGCTGGAGCTAAAGGCAGCAAGGGATGAGTTCAGTTTAAGGTACCCACAGCAGGTGTTTGCAGGATCACACCCAACCTTCAGCATGAGAAGGTTGCAGCACATCCTACCCCTGGCACCACAGCCCTTCTGGCAAGTCAATGAATTGTTTCACCAGATGGGAAGTGGAGAGAGTGTATTCCAAGTTTTCACTTACACTCAAGCTTCCTTAAGAGTTTGAGGTTTTAGTTCAAAACTTGAGTCCACCCAACCCCAAAGCTCTGCCCTGGGCCATGTTCATGAGCTGTGTTACTGCCTGGGCACACCTGCCAAAAACTAAATTTAAAAAAACCAAACATAATTGCAATAGGCCTGCAGGCTTCTGAATTTGGAAAGAGCATGATTAATATTAATATGTATGATTTCATAGTAGGCAGAAATACGGAAAATAGACAGCACTGTGCCTTAAGCCCTACAATCAACTGGGAATTTTGGCAGCACATGCTGGAGAAGACAGTAGCAGCTGTCAAGTCACAGCTGGAGTTGCCTCTGGTGAAGGTGATTGGGAAATGGGATTAGGGAAAAAACAACCCAAGTAAAATTCAAGGTAAAATAACATGCAAAGGGAACAGACAGCTAAGGTAACAGACTTGCCTTGCTTGCAGAGCATCCCAGTTGTTCTGAGTTGCACATTTCCCTTTTTCTTTCAAGCACAGCCCCAGCCTAACTCACACTTTACAAGTTGGTTTTTCACCACTTCTCTGGCACTCCCAGCTCTGCTTTGCAGGGAGGTCACTCACACAATAAGGCTGTGGTGGGCTGACCCTGGCTGGGCACCTGGGCACCACCAAGCCCCTCTGTCACTGCCCTGCTCAGCTGGCCAGGGGACAGAGGGCACAGGGAAAGGCTCTGGGGGGGATTAGGGCAGGGAGAGATCCCTCAGCAGCTGCTGTCATGGGCAAACCCACTCAGCTGGGGGAAATCACTTGAATTCATTACCCAGAAATCCAGAGCAGGAAATTGGGAAATGAACCCAAATCTTAAAACACCTTCTCCACACCCTCCCTTCTTCCCAGCCTCAACATCACTCCAGATTTTCTTTTACTCCTCCTCCCCAGAGGCTCAGGGAGATGGGAATGGGGCAGTGGTCAGTCCATCACACCTTGGCTCTGCTGCTCCTTCCTCCACAGGCTTGGACTCCTCACCCTCTGCCCTGCTGCAGCCTGGGACAGTCCCTGCCAGGGGAGAGTTCTGCAGGAACCTTCATGGGCTCAGTGCTGCAGGAGCTGCCCAG
>VZRM01005076.1:96044-109058 GCA_013397955.1 Grantiella picta
CTGCCCAGTGTGGATCCTTTTTCCATGGTCAGTCCTGCAGGAACTGCCCAGTGTGGATCCCTTTTTCCATGGGCTCAGTGCTGCAGGAACTGCCCAGTGTGGATCCCTTTTTCCATGGGATCCTGCAGGAACTGCCCATTTTGGATCCCCATGGGGTCACAAGTCCTGCCAGGACTCTGCTCCAGCAGGAGCTTCCCTCGGGGTCAGAGGCTCTCCAGACAGCCCTGCTCTGCCCTGGGCTCCTCCTGGGGCTGCAGGATCTCTGCTCCCCCCTGGATCTCCGTGGGAGCTGCAGTGGAGCCAGGGGGTGTTGGCTCCCTCAGCCAAGGGGAGTTTCCAGCTTTTGCCCCTCACCAAACCTGGCGACACAGACCCCATACAAAGGTCAGTGTCCCCACAACACCTTCAGGGCCCTAAATAAATTCACCTGGTCCCATCCCACTGTCCCCTGGAGCAGAAAATGGGCCATGAGCAAACCACTCTGCTCCTTTATTTCCCACAGCCTCCTCGAGAAGCTGCTGCCTAGGCTGTGACCTCTCAAACAACATTTCCCCTATTATAAAATTGCTGGAAAATCCAAAGGATTTTAAAAAACAAACATAGTAGTAAGTCCCAAATCACAAAGGGTCCCCCAGCAGCCATCCCTGGGCATACCCTTGCTGACTCAAAGGAGTTTACACCACAAAACAACGCTCACAGGAAGTTTTTGAGTTCTTCAGCACTGCTGCTCCTCTGCCACACTGATTTCTGCTTCCACTGGGGACCTGGATATCAAAAACCTCCTAATAAAGAACAGTATGAGGTGAGAGCTTCATGCCACCCTCCCAAAATCACCAATACTATGCAATACTTCTTTAAATAAAAAAGAGTCACCAGCAGTGAGCTTGAAATTAAAACAGCTGCAGCATTTAAAACACCTACTACAAATGCAAACTACTTCGGAACATCATAATTAGTAAATAGCAAATATTAGGAGTTATGGGGAAAGAGATCGTTACACCAGACTTTAATAGCCCAGCATTTCTTCCATGCCATGAGAAAATCCAGTCAGCACACACTTGAAGCATTAAACTCACATTAAGAAACAAACTGCTTCATTTCTGGAGTTGTAAAAACAAAGGTTAAATATCTGTTTCAGCACAAACCCTGTAATTTTTCCACAGCAACTGTATTGTTTTACTTTGCACAGCTAATAATACCTGCCCTGCTCTGCACCCACTCATCTCCTGAGCCAGGCTCACACTGCAATCAGCAAACCAGAACAAACTTCCAAGGACTGCATTTGCCATTAAAGCTTCTGCAAGTACCTCTCCTTTTACTTATACTTCATTTATATAACGGAGTGAGTTGAAAATACAGGGGTTTTTTTTTTGTTTTTTGTTTTTTTTTTTTTTAAGAGAGCCCTTTTCACGCTAGTTGTAACAAAATAAGCAGCTGCACAACATTCAAATATTCCTGAAACAATCCAGGACTGCTGCTCCTTGCCTGGACACCCTGTCCCATCCCATGCCCCCTCTGTCCCTCTCAATTCCCAAGGTGCCCACCCACCTCAGCCTCCTCATCTCCCCCTTTCTCTGCTCCCATGGTTTCTCAGCCCCATTTCTTTTTGGAGCTGACAGTTCACACACTCCACTCATTTTCCCTTTATAGCCACTTTTGTCCCTCCATGGGGACAATGGTACATGGAACAGGGAATGGTCACATTCCCAGGGCTGCCAGAGCTCCAGGAGCATTTGGACAACACTGCCAGGGATGCACAGGGTGGGACTGTTGGGGTGTCTGTGCAGGGACAGGAGCTGGACTGGATGATCACTGGGGATTCCTTCTAGCTCAGGACATTCTGTGACTCTTCTCACACATCACTTCCAGAAACATCTAGACCACTTTGATGAAATCAAAGATAAACCTGATCTTGAAAATATCTCACAATCTCAGTCCAACTGGAAAAGTTATAAACAAATTAAAGTAGTTTCTCACGCTGCAGGAGTCTGGGCAGCCTCAGAATAAAATGCTACCGGAGTTGTCTCCACCCAGGTCTGCAGCTTCAGAGTGAATCTGGATATCCACATCCAATTTCTTTGGAATTTCTGGAACTGGAGTTGGGTATTTCTGGATATGCAGAGCTGGACATTCAGGGGAATTCCAGGATTTTCCAAACAGCTGCACAAAGAGCATAAATTATGCTGAAGGCCTCCAATGGGGATGTGATGTGTAAGTTTTATTCCTTCCTGTTCTCTGTCCCCACTGCAGCTTGGCAGGCAGCTCTAATTTACAACGTCTGGTGCTGCTCTAGCATCAAACAGACAGCATCAGTAGGAAGGAAAATTCGTGGAAGGAACATAGCATTAATTAGTACTTGGAAGTTGAGCAACTTACTAGGAAAAGACTGATAAAAGTGTAAAATCCCATTTTATTGCCTGGCCCCTTTCATGTCTGTCAGAATAGTGATTAAACTCCCCCAGAAAGTCATTATTGATTCAGTGCTTGATCCAAAGGCAACTCAAGTCAATATGACCTGACCCCAGCAACACCTCCCATGTCAGAGACACTGCAGTAAGTACCTCCAGACACTTGTGATGGCAGTTTGAAAGGTGTCTGCACACCCATAAATCATCTGCATGATGCACCTCACTCACTGTGCCCTCCTAACGCAGAGCTGAGCAAACAGCCCCACACGCAAACCATCCCCCTTCATGCCAGAGAGCAGCTCCCTCATCCCACTGCATAAATCTGTCATTTATTGCTCCAGAGACTGAAGTTTTTGTTCCTGACCTCCCCCTGTGGGGCCTGAAAACCAGACTGACAGAGTCCACCCAGTCACTGACAGAGTCCACCCAGTCACTTCATCTGAAGAGCTCCTGCTGCTCTAAACTGACACTTCTGGTTCCCCCACCTTCCCACAACCAGGGTCCCTCTGTGTGTCTCTTTATTCATTGTTGGGGTATCCTGTGCAGGGCCAGGAGTTGGACTAGATGATCCTTGTGGGCTCCTTCCAGCTCAGCATATTCCATGAGTCTATTATTTCATTTTCAAACGTATCTCCCCTTTCAACCTAATCAACGTGTACTTAATTTAGGTTTAAACCAACAGAAGTTTGAAATCCAAAACTGACAGAGAATTAAGACAACTTTAGGTCTAATTCTCCCTTGCCCCAATCTTCTGCCTCATTCTGCCGCATAACTTATATTGTTAAATGTTAATTGGTTTGGGAACAGTCTTTTTTCTCACTGGTTTATAGCACCAAATATGAGGGACAGGAACCAGTCACGACTACTGGGCAAGGTCAGACCGTCAGGGATGGAAAATCCCTTCATCCAGCTTCCATTCCAGCCCTTGGCTATGGATGTACAGGACCTGGACAGGAGGCAGAACTTCTTCCCTGGGCAGGACTGAGCCCTGAGCAGAGAGCAGGGAGGGGCTGCAGTGTCCCTGAGCAGGGATATTGCAGAGCCACATGGACACAGTGCTGTGCCCTGGGCTCTGGGATGGCCCTGCCTGGGCAGGGAGGTGACACCAGTGACACTCTGGGTCCCACAGCCTGATCCACTCTGTAGGATTCCCTAAGGAGGAAGAAGCAAGTCCAGCATCTCTCCTGCCTCACTTCTTTCTGTTCCCACCTCTTGCACGATCGTTTCAAGTCTCTTCAAATAACCAAAACTTGTCTACAAGGTTTTCTTTGTTCTCATATCATTCCCCACATAAAAACCTTCATCTCTTCCGTCCTTGAGACATCCCTTCAGTAATACATAAGGGAACATAAATCCCTACCTTACATATTTTTTCTAATATTATTCTGCGTGACTTGTGGAGCACCGCACAAAACATCAGAGTTCAAACTGAGCCCCAAGCCTTTCCTGCTGGATCCTGCTGCCCTCAGCGGTGACACCAGTCGCTCCTGATGACAAGAACAACAACTTCCTGCAAACTGAAATCCCACATTACAGTGTTTGGTCCACACTTAGTAAAAGGCAAAGCATGACATGGCCCCAGCCCTGACGACAGGTTTACACCAGTGTAATGCTTATTACTGTTATTGTCCTGTCAGAGCAAGTAGGAAAAACTGCAATAAAATCCAGCGGAACAGGGAGTTTATGTTCCCAGCTATTTAAGGTATTCAATGTTCCAGCCTACCTCACTGAAAGCAGCAAAAGCTAAAAACACACAAAGGTCAACAAAAATTATTTAAAATCCAATAATGGAATATAAGCGAGCTTTAAACTTCATTAATTGGCTTTTCACTTTTTTATTCTCCTCCTCTGCTTTTTGTTTGTAAAGTGTGATCAAGCAACTGCTTTGGAAGAATTAGCAGTAATTTGGTGCCAACGTGAGTGCCCTCACGATTTCATTTAAAGTATAATACAGGCCAAGACCCAGAAAGAAACTCTAATTGTTGTTTTAAAATAAATCTTCTCACTTTACCTTAATGCTCTGAGAACAGGCACAGCCATGGTGTGCCATTACCCTGCCCAGAATACTGCACGAGCTAATGAAGATTAAAACTAAGGTTAAGTAAATTCTGACAACCAGCAGGTAATAAACCTGGCTTGGCTCTCTGAGGCTCTGCAGCTCCAGGAAACACTCAGAATAACTCAGCTGGGGCACTGCTGGTGTCTGCTAATCCACTGCTGATTTCTCTCTTGTAATGGTTTTTTGCTTTCTGTGTCTCAGCAGCACTTAGACACACCAAGGAACAGCAATTTGGATTTCCACTGCCCACAAACACAGAAAGGTCCTCCTGTTCTGTAGAGGAGATGGGAGAAAAGAAAGTCCTGTGTCCCATGTGGGTGCTGGGGAATGGAGTCAGAGGGATTAAGGATGCTTAAGGCAGCACATGGCAGAGCCCAGCTCTTCCCACCCAGAGCCTTTCCCTTCCAGAGCCAGGGAAGAGCTGCTGCTGGGCTCATCTCAAACACAAGAGCAAATGGCTTTAAACGGAAGGAGGGCAGGGTTGGGTGGGATGTTGGGAAGGAATTCTTCCCTGTGAGGGTGGGCACAGGATCCCAGAGCAGCTGTGGCTGCCCCTGGATCCCTGCAATCCTGGGACAGTGGAAGGTGTCCCTGCCCATGGCAGGCGTGGGACTGGATGGGCTTTAAGGTGCCTCCAGCCCAACCCATTCTGTGATTCTAAGTCATTTCCTCTTGCACATAAGCTGAGGGTACTAAAGAGGACAGAAACCAAGGATTTCCCTTCCTTCCTTTCTTCCTGAGCATCCCATGCTGACACATCACACCAGTGGTTTTACTGCGCTGGAATTAAGTCCCCATGTGCACCAAGGCACAGCAGCTGTCAGGGAAGATGTGCTGATTTACTGTGTGTGACACAGCCCCAGAGCTCCAGAGATCTCTCATTCTCCCTGCCAGCAGGAAGAACTTTGCTCCTGCACACCAGCCTGGGTCACAGAGCTCAGGGAGATCCCTATTTTTAACAAACCCATTAAAGCAGAGTTCTCAGATTACTCCCACAGTAGACAGCCAGTGACGCTGTCGGTGTTTCCTGTTCCAAGGCAGAACAAGTGCTGGGACATGGCAGACAGCCCTTGGCATCACTCTCTGGGGTATCAGGGATCAGAGTGACTCCCAGGGAGGAATCCCTGGGAGGGCAGATCACAGAACTGGGACTCATTACACAGCGAGCAGCGTGCGAGCACAGGCTATCAGAGTTTAAAAAGGAAAACGCAAACTGGGACTTTTTTATCCAACTCACCAGGAATTTTCCTTCTTTTCCAGGCAACTTTGCATCTCCCCAAGGACCCGAGCAGCAGAGCCCTGAGCTGCACCCAGAGCAGGGTGTAATGGCTCAGCACAGCCCTCTCCTCACACAGTTTTACGTCTCGTTGCATCATTCCTGCATTATTTTTAGATAACTGTCAGCGGATGTCAGAATGTGGGTCGATAGCTATTAGATTTATAGGCAGAAATAGCATGGCTTGTAGCTATAAGGTGTAAAGCATTCAGCAATTTCTAGAACAAATCTGACCGTGGGGATTGGGGGCTGGAAAACACAGTTGCTTGTACTCCCAGAACTGTTTAGGAAAAATAATCTCTGTGCTGCTCGGATACATTTCTGGAGTTGAATCACTGCTGTTGACTCACAGGAGGGTCAATACTCTGAGTATTCAGCTTGAACAGCCCTTTGCAGACTTCGATAAGGACATCTTACCAAAAATAAGCCTCCCTTTTAAATGTAATCTATCAACATGCAGAATGCCCTCACCTACACCCCGCAGCTCAGGCGTGTCTGGAGGAGCAGGGATCTGGCAGCCTGCCAGCAACATCTGGAGCAGATGTTCCATTTTAGGCAAAGATTATAGGCGTGAATCACAAAATTAGTAAAACCTCCTCGGTTACCTAGAAGGCTCACTTCCCTTTGCTGTTGTGCCATGCCCTGTTACCAGGCTGGTTTCTCACAGGCTGCCTTTTCTTATCAGAAACACTCAAGCTCTCTGCATGGAGAGAATAAGGAGGGAGGATGGTGGCCTGGAATGGACCAGAAGATTCCCCAAAATCCGAGTGCATGCAAAGCTAACTTCATCCATGAGTCCTGCCTAGTCAAGAGGGAAGATATCAAAGAGAGCAAAGCATGGGACTGTTGTCTCAGCAATTCCTGCTGCCATCCCAAAGACCTCGGGGTATCCAGGATGTTTTGGGAGCCCAGCACGTAAGAACTCCACCCAGGCAAAATCCTGTCCTCTGGAGCGGCAGCTGGAAGCCTCCAGGCACTGAAATATCCCTAGATGCCCATGCTTTTTCAAATAAATCCAACTCCAAGTGTCTTTCCCTGAAGATACAATAGGACACCACTGAACCAGACTGAGGCTTGCAAACAAGACTGTTTTTCACATAATTACAGCACCTTTCTGGGTGTTTTGTATCCTTAGAGAGATATTTCTCATAGGAGTCTAACCAAATACGCAGCATAAATCTAATGCACCTTTGGGAAATTTATCAACCAGGTAAGGTCCTGTTTCTCCATTCAGGGAGACCTGAATTATTATGCAAAACTAAAATACTACTGTTGTCACTGTATTCTGGTCATTGCTGCTGCATGCCATGAATCCTGTGTTGTCTCTGCATGACAAATGTGTTAGTGGCTTATTACTCATTCATTGTCAATGACAGGGAATATTTGGATCATGATGCCAAACAACCATCAAAGCCAAAAATTATCTATCAGTTCCTTGTCAGATGGGTTGCAAACTAAATGTCACATTCACGTCTGAGCTTCCAGATGCTTCTAAATGTCTATCTTAGGCCTCATCTTTTAACTCTGTTATTTCTCTAAGAAGTATTTCCTCTATTCTTTCCCTGATCAGTATTGGGTCTGAACCCAATTCCCAGGAACCTGGCAAGAATAATTTACAGGCAGCAGCTCTCAGGTGCCTTGAGCCTGTGAAGACCTCTCTCCTGCTGTGGGGAAGTTTAGGCTGAGAACTTCTAAAAGCAGGTACTGAATACATTATTTGCATTATTCCTAAAAGGGAATATGGCAACCAAACCTGTTGGGTATACAAATGTCAAACTGGCAATTTTTATCAAGTTGCTATATAATGTGTAGAGGCCATACTACATAATATCATTATTTTCTACTTCAGAAATACCCCAGCAGTGGGATAAACAGGGAAGCAGCATCCCAGCTGCTGTGTGACAACCATCAGTTAACACAGCAGCCACATCCCCATCATGTATCTCTTATCTCCACATCATCATTTCTTATATCAAAGGATTTCACCCACCAAGGCTCTGCTCATATAAAGAACTATTTAAGTTCAAAAACATGATTAAAGTTTGGGCCCTTCTGTCTACAAACAGCTTTTGCCAACTCTCAGTAATTTACACTTAGTTATTTATCTTAATCAGGGAATTTCTTAGTATTTAAGTTAATATATTACCTACCTGTTAAAACCTCAATATTACCAGTCTGTGGGTGTAGTGCTATTACATTCTCCTAAATGCTGATAAAACCACTTTTAATCTGCCTTATTTACATATATAATTTCTATACTCAGTGGTTAGCTAAGTTTGTAATGTGTTTGGAGGATGATAAGTGTAAGAGAAGATAAGCATTATCTTATCCTTATGGGAAGCAAATCCACATATCTCCAAAGTGTTTTAAGTTAATTAAGTGCCACTTTACAAGGATAGCAACACCGTGCTTAGGGCTGTGGTTCAGTGTCGGCCTCCATGTCCATATGCAACCTTCCCAAAGTTAATTTCCTAATTGGATAAGCAGATGAGAGCACAGCCAGAACGCAGGAAGCTGCTGGCATGCACTTGGTCATACCTCAGCATGTTTACATTACTCCATGTGCAAAAGCAGAGAGGCAGGCAGCTTTAAAAAATGAGCACAGGCTTATTTCACCACCAAGGAATGTAAAGTTCCTCTTCAACATTTAACATTTGGTGAAAGCAGCAGTTTAATCTGTGCATCTATTTAGCACAGGGGGAAAAGCCCTCTCTGCTCACCCGTTTTCTGGCTAGCTTCACTTCAGCACTCAGTCATCACACACTCTCTTTTACAACAATCTGCAAATCGCTTTAATCCTCCCTGATCTTATACATCAAGTTGGACAGGGCTTGGAGCAGCCTGGGATAGTGGAAGTGTCCCTGCCCTTGGCAGAGGGTGGAACTGGATGGGCTTTAGGGTTCCTTCCAACCCAAACCATTCTGTGATTCTATGATCTGTTGAGGCTACAAAACAAAATTTGACAGAAGAGCTCTGGATGAGTCAGCAACGTCCTTCTGTTCTCTGTCTTACCAGTATTTAGTTTGAAGTTAAGACTTTTCATACTGTTTTTCCACACTGCTCAGGTAGATATCACGTCATTCCTGTCTCCGTGGCTTCCAGGTAGCTGAGCACTTCCTGAGTCAGCTGCTGTTGTGTATCCACCCCAGAGCACCAGAGAGGGAATTTACAGCCTTCACACTGCTTGGAGGCTTTAATCCAAGAGCCAGACCTCTGTTGGACATGGACAGGCCTGGGAGGTTCCTCAGGTCCCCAGTGAGCAGCAGAAGTGACCTGCTCACATCTGTTCAAGGGGCTCAGCCATGGCAGGTACAGGTGATGGCTCCCCACACCCCAACCCAGGGTTTATTCAGAGTTCTCTCCCTCCTGCAATCCTTCTTTTCCAATGGCAGCACCATTTACTGACCCATTCCCCTGACAGGGGTCTCACAGTACCTTTGGACACTATTTTGAAACAAACACCAGCTTTCCCCAAGCCATGTCCCTCACCCTTCAGCCACTTGGATGTTAAAAGCTTGGCCCACCTTTGCTGTCTCTGGGTCCTAAAAATGCACAATTTCTCATGTTCTTCGTGGTCATTACTGGGTTCCTACATTAGCCCCAGAGGAATGGGATAAGCCAATGGGAAGACTTTGCCCAGCACTTCCCAGGAAGCAGCACATGGCTCCTGCAAAAGCTGAATGCTCCTTCTGAGTCTCAACTCCCTCCAGTTGCTCATTAGATCACCACCTCACCACACAAGCACAGAAACCCCCTGTTTGTAAACACAGAGACAAGCTGAGAAGTTGATTTGTGGAAATCTCCATAAAGTTGTAAATACTCTGGATCACAATTTGTGCTTATATAAATATCAGCACACAAAAACCAGGCTTGGATCAGAAAGACAAGTTGGAGTTAACACTTGTTGTAAAATACACATGCTTCTTTCTGACCTTCATTAGCTTTCTCTGGACATCTGCTGGACAAGAGAATTCCATCCATAAAAGTGACTGCAGAAATTAAAAATCCTCTGAATTCCCAGATGAGTGCCTGCACATAGAAAGGCCTCCATTCCAAAGGGCACCCTCGTACCTCTGTGTGGGGGAGCCATCGATTAGAGATCAGCAAAGAGCAATGAGTTAAAGAACACTAATCAACTTTTAGAAAGAACAGAGCAAAGGTACAGATTGGGCCACGTTTGGGACAGCTCTTCTTGCACAGAGAGGAGTAAGAGGGAGCCTGGTGTTATTTCCAGAATGACATAGCAGACAAACGTCATTCAGACAGAAGGATTGTGTCAAATCCTTCCTTTCCCAGAGCCAAGGCAGTGTTGTTTAGCTTGTTTTCATGGGCAACCTTTACAGAGATAAATAAATACACACACGTAAAACATAAGGGCTGCTGCACCACTGAGAGCTGTTATTTCCAATATGCTTTACACTACATGACTCACAAACCAAACCCACAGCAACGGTATGATCAGATTGCTCATTTCACCTGTACAGAATGGAGCTGTTGAAGAGATTCGGGTTTTTAAAGATGGCTTCAACTCCCACTGAAATCCAGCCAAGTCCTGTAACGCAGAAGAAATCCATAGCTGGCTGCACCCAGACTATGTTGTAGCTTCTCTCTTTGGCCAAACACTTCCCAGTGTGAGGTGCAGGCTTTCCACATGCCACCCTGTAGGATATTTGATTCCATTATTTTGTTACTGCTAAACCATAGATCAGATTTCAAATGAACCCTGACCTTTTAGAACCAAAAGAGAACTCCTCTCTCAGTGAGTCGTTGTGCAGGGAGCTTGGCCCAGAGCTAAGGTGAGGTTTGTGAGGCACCAGCACCCAACTACCCACATGAAAATCAAAGACAAGTGCTGAGCTCTTATTTGCACATTTCGAGCAGACAAGAGATTTTAGACGTGTTCCTCAAGTGCCCAGGATGAAGCTGATCCAGGCACAGAAAATTCCTGGCGGGGAAGCCAACCCATCCTCAGTCCCAGGGTCTGTCCCAGCACCCCAACCATTTTCTCTCAGTGCTGGTGGGTGGGGATGGGGATTGGGATCACCTGGCCCCCCACATGTCACTGTAAACCCCAGCACACCCCTCAGAGCACCGAGCACACTGAGCTTCTCTCAAAGAAACCACATGTACCAAACATACACTTGACCCAAAGTTACATAAGCGCTGTGCCAGAGCTGTTTTTTAGCCAGACTGATCAGCGCTGCTATAAATCACCCCAGGATGCAGAGGCCAGACAAGATGTCACATTTATGTGCTCAGCTTTCTGCCTGCCCGGAGAAAACGTTTGTGATCTGCCAACGTATCTATTCCCTCTCTGCCTCCCCTGGTCTGTAGGTGCATGACTGCTGCTCAGCACTGAGCAGGCTCCAGCACAGCGCTCCCCGTGCCCACAGCATCCTGGGGACGGCACGGAGCTGTCCCTGCACCCGCAGCTCCTCCAACCAGCCCCAGCCAGCGCCAAGAGCAGCCCCCAGGGCAGGGCAGGGCAGGGCAGGGAGTGCCACGTTAACCTCCACAGAAGGGCAGTAACCGATAATCCCAGCTCGCCCTCTGGGTTTGCAGGGATGGCACACAGCTTCATGATCACTTGTCCTATCCTAGTCCAACGTCCTGGTATAAGGGCTCTTCTCTTGAGGGACAGTTATTGCCCAAATAACTGCCTAAATCTTCCTGGAAGCTTCTCCCCTAGCAGGAGCCAGGACAAGGCAATTTCACAGTTTGATTGCAAATAACATTCAACTTTCTACCTTATTCCTCGTTATTCTTTCCGTTCACCTCTGTTTATCACCCACCGGTGCTGCTTCAGCATCTCGTGGTGCCAGGCACAGGCACAGGCAGGACAGGTACAAGTGTATAAAGCAGGAATATCAGTAACACTTGCCTCGTCAGCTGAGTGCTCCAGTGCTGTCCCCAAAGCCACTGCCCGAGCCAAGTGCTCCGGGAAAGCCACACTGCATCCCTGCCCCTGCCTCTCCTCCTGGGTGCAGAAGTGTCACCAGCTACAGCTCAGGTTCAGCACAAAGACAAAGCACACACCAGCTTTTGGTTCAGCACGGCACCGGGCACGAGCTCCGTATTCCAAACTCAGAGAGGGAATCACACTGACACTGCCAGAAACACCAACTCCGCTCATTCCAACACACAGAAACTTGCAGGCATTAAAGCTACGGAGATTGGAAGCAATAAACAAGACCCTTGATTGAAATTACATCCCCAGTTGTGAATCTGTGGGGAACAACTTTAAAAAAATCAGCTTCCATAGTGAGTGTTTTAATTAGGTACCTCACCTAGATTTCTTACATCTTTACAACGTGTTTCTCTATCCTGCACAACATCTTTAAAACTCGCTTTCTGCATCTCAGAACTACTGAACCTGGTGAGATTTTAATAGAAATGCCTCTTCTGTGCTATAAAGAGAAACATTACTTGAGATTTTAATTAGCAGTTGTCAGTGCTGAGCCATAGGAAATACTGAATAGTTTGCTTAACTTTATAGATAAAGTGCCTTTTGCTTTCTGACCTTCTCAAATGATGCAACACGCTTGAGCCATTTAAAAACTCCTTTCCAAAGCCCAGCTCTATAGGAGTAAAAGCCATTCCCTCGATCAATACACACGGTGCTGCTCCAAGCCGTGCTCGCTCACTGCACACCCGGCGCGTTTGATGCAGAAATCGTGCCACTGTCATTTTCTGACCGCCGCTACACATCTGAACGGCAGCATTCTGTTATTACCATTTCCTTCCATCCTGTGCAAGGTACTCCGAGCTTTAAACGCGCACAGAACTTGGAAATCAGATGCTAAATCGCTTCAGTCCGTTGAGATTCCGTTTGCACAATACCAGAGGGAAGAGCAGGGGTCCGTCATGCAAACTTCAGGCAAGGCGGGCACCTGCTCCGAGCCCCGACTCGCCACCNGCCGGCCCCTGGCTGCGAGCCCCGACTCGCCACCCGCGACCCTACCCCAAAGGCATTAAAGAGCAGCACAACTATTCCTACCGTTCAGCTGCCTGTAGACGATGTCTTCTAGGAGCGAGAGCCTCTTCAGCACGGCATCCTGGATGGAGCTGACGCCGTGGGCTGTCAAGTTGACCACTTCTGCCCTGGGGTGGATGTCATGGAAGGAGTCGCCGCTCTTGGTCGTGATGGGTCTGCACTTGGCCAGGAAGAGGACGAAGCCAGCCACGGCGATCAGGTTCAACACCAGCAGGACTTTGACTCTCCTCAAAGAAGCCATCAAACTTCCCGAGGGGCCCCGCCAGCCGCCGCGCTG
>VZRM01005076.1:109529-126823 GCA_013397955.1 Grantiella picta
GCGCGGGGAGAGGAGCGCGGGGAGCCGTGAGGGGATGCGGAGCGGGGGCTGCTAGGGCCGTGAAGGGACGCGCGGTGCTGGATGCCGGCGCCGTGCGGGGATGAGCAGCGCGGGGCTCTAACGGGGCGGAGATGGGCTCGGTCGCGGGAACGCGCTCGGGCTGCTCGGTGTCACGGAAAGTTTGAGCCCCCCGGGCCGGTCCGTGGCCCTCTCCTGAACTCTGCTCCCCGCTTTCCCGGCTGGAAGCCTTGTCCTCCCATCGGAGCCCTGGCTTTCCCTGCGCCGGCACGGAATGACAAAGGAAGCGTCCTGCTTCCCCAGGCTCCCCAAACCCTCCGTGCCGGAGCTGTCACCACTGTCGATAACAAGGACTGTCTGTACCTCAAACCCTGACATGAGCTAAAGTGATAAACATCATGAACTACAACTCACATCCAACGTTTTAATGCCAGAATGCTGAATATTTTCTTGAGAGCACAGCCACTACCGAACAACCCCAGTAACCCCCCTTTTCCGAGCTTTATCCATGTGCATCAGTTAACCCTGCTTTTCAGAAAGATGGCACCAACCGGATTAGAAATTGAAACAGCCTTGAGCCATTGTATCCTACAAGGCAACTTTTCAAAAGGTAAGAATAACCCCTCTCACCTTCAAGCCATAATTTTAAAAAAAAAGGAAATAAAAAAAAAAATCAATGCCATGGAAACAAACCTAAAATTGCTTTGGAGGATTCTGAGTTTTAATTTAGTCCTAGCTGCACATGAAGTCTTTTACGGCTTCTATGTTCAGACCCAGGATCCTCCTACCAACCTGGAGAAGAGACAGGTACATAACTCATAGTCAGACCCTAAAATACTGTGGTAAGACCATCATCCACACTGGTTTCCTTATTCTGCTAAGAGGGTGAAAATGTGAATGATTTGCATGACATAGAGCTAGAAATACCTCTCAAATTGCTGGAAATCAGCTTTTGGCAGGCACTGAGGGGAAGCTGGTTTGGGGGTTCTATAGGGGTGTTTTGGCACATGATAAACAGAAGGTTTGTTTCCAGAGCTGACAACTGAGATTTTTCTTCTCTATAAATAAAAGCACTTTTTATTAAACAAATAAACAAACACCACCCAACTTGGCGGAGTAGTTTACCAAAATGGGAAACCACATGGCCTCAACTGCCAGGAGCAGAAATATTTGTGCAAACAGAAAAGTACCTGCAGCTTATTCTGCAGCAGCCTGGGATAAAGATCCATTCCCGTTGTCCTTCATTACCCACTGCTCCCACTGAAGTCAGGTTGGTGCATTACACAGAAACAGCAAGATCTATTTTAATTATAAATCAGTTTGGAAAAAGCTGGGTTTGAAGACGTTTGGCACATGGCTGTTACAGATGATCCCAATACAAAAAAAAAAATAGTTATTTTAGAATCTTAAAAAAGAGAGTGCAAGAATTTGAAGCAGCTCCTTGCTGAAGGACAAGGCGAGCATTTCTGCCACCACTTTCCCAAAAAAAGGAGCAGAATTAAGTCCCAAAAAAAGCAGCAGGGAGGGAGAAAGCCCCAACTCCCCTTAGGGTGGCAGATGGCCACAGGGCACCTGGCACCACAAGTGTGTGTGGTCCTGGGGAGGACAGCATGGCAGGAGAAAATCAGGATGTAAAAAAAAAATGCAAGGAAAAAATCTCTGTGGATAATAACACGAGAGCTGAAAATTCAGAATACACATGTGCCAACAGCCCCCCTGCCCTGTCCGGGAGGATTCACTTCAAAAACCTCCCCAGGTATCTGTTGTTGCTGCTGCTGTTCTTTTATTCAGGGGAGAGGCAAACAGCAGACTTTGAGGCTGTGCTGGCTGACAGTGATGCCATCACCTGGGACTGTCCCCAGCCCAGCCACATCTGCCTCCAGGAGAGCTGGCCCTGCTGCTGGCCTCGGGGGCAGCTGGACAGTGCTTCTCTTTGCAGAACTCCTTAGGGAACCTGAGAAAAGCGGATCCCCCTGCCTGAACTGGTTTGCAGTTCCACAGTTCCTTTCTGCCGTGCTACTCTCAGCAGCAGCAATGATTTTCCCTTCATTTCTTTTATGTGGGGGAAGGTATTTCAGTTTTGTTCAGTTGTACTCAAATGACTTCTGACCTGAGGACCAAGCAAACCCCAAAGTTTTCACACCAAGTGTCACATTCCCTTCAGTGTGTCCTGACAAATTGCCCCAGCAGGTTCTGAAAGGGGCTCAGCCCTCTGAGACTGCCAAGGAGCCAAGTGCCACCTGTGTCACCAGAGCTGCAGAATTATCCACTAACAGACCCCTCTGTAGCTGCCCTAAAGCAACGAGGGAGAGCAGAATACTTTAGATAACAATAAAGATAAAAGAATCGCCAAGGTTGGAAAAGACCTCCAATATTATCAAGTCCAAACATCAAGCCAGCACCACCACCATGTTCAGCACTAACTCCTGTCCCCAGGTGCCACAGCCACATGTTTTTTGAACACTTCCAGGGATGGTGACTCCATCCCTGCCCTGGACTGCTGTGCCAGGCCCTGGCCACCATTGCAGTGAAGAAATTTTCCTAATATCTAATTAATCTCCCCTGTCACAACTTGAGGCTGTTTCATGTCATCCTGCCCTGAAGATGGACACCAACAGGACATGGCTGTAGGAGACAAGGAAAAGTTATGCTTTGTGGCATTCCAAGTCCTGAGAGCAGCTGTCCTACCCATATTTCCTTTGAGATTTGCACCCCTGGGACACTGAACTAAATTTCAACAGCAATACAAAATGGTAGCTTGAAAAGGTTTGTCAAGATCCCACTCTCTAAATCAGTGTTCAACCAAGGCAAAGCTCAGCCTCCACTCAGAATTTGGACATTTTTTCCTTCTACTTTTTATCTTTTTTTTTTTTTCCATTTTCATTACATTCCTATCAAGAAAAAAAAAGCTTGAAACATTGTTACTAAATAGAGAAGAACTACTAAGGGATATTTCTCAGTATCGGGCAGAGGAGATCAGTTTGCATGTCTAATAGAAAAATTCTATTTTTGCCCATTCCAGTGGAGTTCTGTGAAGAGCACACACACACACTTTTCAAGTGCTAGCCAAAATAATTACTTCTCTCCTTCTGTGGGGGAAAAAGATCCACTAAATCATGAATATTCAATGGATTGGTTAATGACATAGTAATGCTTTAGCTGAAATCTTTGCTCCTTAAAATACAGCCAACACGAGCTGCCAGTTACATGAAAAATTAAAAATACAAAAATAACTTGATTTGCAGAAGTTATCACCCCCCGATCGCTTCAGAAGTGTGTGATGGTAGCATGATACCATGACAGATCTGGGGCAGACTGTCTTCACAATCTGGGAGATGTAAAACAGGCAGGAAAAAATAGTTTCTGTTACTCACTAGAGCTTCTGTCAGTGCTGGGTGCTCTCCAGGGCAAAGGTGTCTTCTTCCAGATCATCTCACCCAGCTGCATTTCCAACCTTGTAGCACCAGCACAGGGAAATAAAATGTTTGGGTCTTTTGGCTAAATTTCCTTGAACTGTATAAATGAGCCTTTTGGTGACCAAATCCCTGTATGAAAACAATGATCTGCAAAAGAAAAGAACAAAACCAAACAAAAATCTTCAGAAAAGGTTCAGTTTAAAGCCAATTTTGTTTCCTCAAAATCTGAGTGTTCTGGCTGGAGTGCTGTGAGTGCAATTGGGTTATTTCTTTGTTTTCAGGCTTCAGGTGGTGCTCAGGAGTTGCATCTTCCCTTTTTTCTCCCAGGCTCTCAAGAATTACAGATTATTCAGCCTTAATTTTGTTGCTTTGCCACCCAAAGCACCTCTGAGAAAGCCCCACATCCATCAGGTGAATTTAAGCCTCCCTGTTGCCTATGAACTCTTTGTTTTTCCCACTGGAATTTTTTCCATGCAGGATCTGCTCCCTTCAAGGGTCACTAATATCACTGTGAGGCCCAGGCTGGTGAAATGAGTACAACTTGTATAGAAAGATTTTTTATTATTTTCAGAAGCCAAAATTACAAAGTTGATGGCTCACTCTGCTGTCTCTGAGCCATTTTTGACAGTACTTCAGGCACGTATTTAACATCAAGGAGTGAACCCTTTATCTCCAGCTTTAATGTTTTCCTCCACTATAGGAACAGAAAAGTAACTTTCCTCAGTGTTATCTTCAAAGTTTGGAACATATTTAGTTCCACATAACAATAAATCTATTCATATTTCATGAATTTTTAAGTTCAGCCTGTGAGCATGGACAGCTCATCACTGATACATCAGGGAAATGCTGTGAAAAAACAAGCAACTTATTGTACTTTTAGCTTATGAGATTTCTTTATGGTTCCCTCAAGGATATTAAAAAGATCTTTGCTATGGTTATCAATAAGTATCTTTCAGGATCAGCATTTATAAAGCTTCTAGAATGGCTTCAGCTCTTGACTGGCTTCAGAAATTAAGGAACTTACTCAGAAAAGCAAAATCATAGCTTAAAGCTCAACTACTCTTCAGTTTGTTGCTTTGAACTTCAATATTCAGATTGATG
Organism: Grantiella picta; assembly: GCA_013397955.1. Lineage (NCBI taxonomy): Eukaryota > Metazoa > Chordata > Aves > Passeriformes > Meliphagidae > Grantiella > Grantiella picta. The sequence continues at coordinate 114,065 of VZRM01005076.1, forward strand.
ACCACAACCTAATTCTTAAGTCATGTTATTATTAGAGCTGCTTTAAAAAGCTTCAGCTTCTTTCTTGAAAAAGAGGAGGAAAGGGAAAAGAGCAAGAGGAGCAAGTTCATCAGAATTTTGATAAATCATTGAAAAATCAGAAAATCCATTTTGAATATTGACTTTTTGTGTGGCTAGAAAATAAATTCTCATTTACTTCTTTTTTATTACAGAAGATACTTACATGGCCTAAGTTATTTGAGCACCTAATCATCATCTGATAGAGCCAGGGAATGCCATTGTTCCTTCATGTTACACCTGCAAACAAAAAGATGCCTGAAGATCTTTGAAAAAATCACAGAATCCCAGAATAGTTTGGGTTGGAAAGGACCTAAAAGCTCATCCCATGCCATGGGCAGGGACACCTTCCACTCCAAGCCCTGTCAACCTGGCCTTGGACACTGCCAGGGATCCAGGGGCAGCACAGCTTCTCTGGGTAACCTGTGCCAGAGCCTCCCCACCCTCCCAGGGAACAATTCCTTCCCAATATTCCATCTATCCCTGCCCTCCTGGGTTTAAATTCCCAAGGAAATCAAGAGATGACACAAATAACCCAGCCAGGACCCAACCAAGGTCTTAACACAAGAGGTCAGTTTGTCAGCAGACTCTAAGTGCCAGGCTGACACACTCAGCTGATGGCTCCTTCACCAGCACTGCAATACATCCATGGCAGTGGGGAGCAGGGAAATGCTGAAAGATCCCAAAATCAATTTGCACCACATCCCTGTTCCTATTAACATGGGGACTGCCTTTCCCATGACTGTCAGAAGGGCAGAGCTGACACTGCAGCCAAGACAAAGACCAGAAGTCAGTGTGTTTGGATGGAAGAATCCTTTCAGGGCTCTCAGTTGTCTCCCTAAAAGCTGGGTCTTGCTTCCTGCAGCAATCTGGCCTCTCCCACAGCAGAGGAAATCCCAGAGATAGAGAATCCCCTCTTGGCTGCTATCTGAGCTTGGCTCTGAGGACTTTCTGGATGCTACAGCTCAAGCTCGAGAGGAATTTTTTATCCCACGCCTTACACCAAGGACTCAGCTTAGAGTCAAGGCTCAAGCCTTTTCTGAACCCTCCATGTTTCCTGCTCCACCCAGCAGGACAGTGCCAGGCAGGATGAGAGTCCAAAGTCATGGACACTGCACTGAAGCTACAAATCCAAGACTTGGCCACAGTGCAGCCAGAGATATCAAGGGAAAACGGACACCTTGCTTTTATTCCTTATCTATGAGAAGCCTCTGTCAGGGTCTCAAAGAGATCTCAAAATACAAAGTATTGCATTAAAAAAAAAAATTTTAAAAAAATCCCATGAGTTTTACCAGTTAGCCACTGTGCACAAATACTTGCCTCTTTATGCCTTTTCATGTAAATCTTCTTTTGGAGTACTCAGATCTCTCTTGCACTGTGCTTAATCTGCACCCCAGCCATGCCAGGGCAATGTTTATCCTGCTGTGGTTATGGATGGTGGGCTGACCATCTGCAAATAATACCCTGGTTTAAGCCAAAAAATTTAAACCACCCAATAAAGAGGAACCGCAGATGGCAACAACTGCTTGACAAATGTCAGTGTGAACTGCATCACACTGATTAAACATCACTGATTGACATCAATAAATTCTTGCTACAGAATTTAGAAGATCCTTCTTATGAAAATTTCAAGAGGCCTGCATCCCAGCAAAAACACTAATTCAAAGTAGTTCCTAATGTTTAGAAAATCAAGTAGGTCAAGAAAAAGACATATATATGTTTACACTTCGAGTTAAACAACTGAACTTCCCTCTCAGGCAGCCTTTTGTTTTATTTTGGGAATCTGTACAAGAACTGTTTTCCCAGTTCCCAAAACACACTGAGAGCCTGTCTCAGCAATACTTCACAGGTGTTGTGTATCCTTGTGGAGTTCGATGAAAGGCAGAGTGGGAAAAACAAACCCAAACTGGATTTTATTTCAGATTCATTGTTGATTCGTTGGGTGTCTCCAGGTAAAAAGCCCAGAGCTGAGTTTTCAGGGTAGGCAGAGAATCATAGAGTGGCTTGGACTGGACACATTAAATCCCACCCAGTGCCACCCCTGCCATGGCAGGGACACCTTCCTCTATCCCAGGCTGCTCCCAGCCCTGTCCAGCCTGGCCTTGGACACTGCCAGGGATCCAGGGGCAGCACAGCTTCTCTGGGCACCCTGTGCCAGGGCCTTGTAAATCCTCTCTCTCCACCTTTCCTGTCAGCCCCTTCAGGCACTGCAATGAAGTCACCCCAGAGCCTTCTCTTCTCCAGGCTGAACAATCCCAATTCTCTCAGCCTTTCCTCACAGAGGAGCTTCAAGCCTCCATCCCTCTGATCATCTTGTCCAACTACTCCTGGGTCAAATGTTCAAACACTCAGCTGAGGGCTGCAATTTCAGAATGGCTGAACACTGAACTCCTCAGCTCAGCACTGGTGCTGAAATAATCTCCACCGTGGTGGGGGTGGTTGGTTTGGGAGGTGGGGTCTGCAAAATTGCCAACCCCAGTGTGGAGGCTACCAAAAGAAGTTCTTTTCAGGTAGGAGTCTCTTTTTTTACTGCAGATATTCTCAGCTGGGGAGTCATTCACAGCAGAATCCTGTCTGCTCCTCTTTAATAACAAAACAAAGCAGAGTTTTGGATGGGAGGACAAACCAGAGGAGACTGAGCCTGCTCCACTGCCACCAGGCACTGGAATGTGGAGCTGCAAAGGAAAGCAGATCCCAAACCTGTCACTCCCTCCATCCAATGAAAACTGGTGCCCAAAAGGGGCTTAGATTTCTCCCCTATGCATTACAAGCTTCAAGCACCATTCAATCACCAAACCCAGCTCACCATGTTCCAGTGACAGACGACTGCAGCCACTGCCAGGTACAAACATCTCCAGCCTGATCGAACAGCTGAGTCTCCATAGCTCACAAGTACAAATTGGCTGTTTTTGTATAGTCTGAGCAGTTACTCAGCTACCCTGAAGGGATTGTTCTTAGCTTTGAAGATTGCTGCTTTCATTTCCGAAGAATGGCCAGAAAGATTTTCCATTTTCTTTCCAACAATAGCATTTGTTGTGGGTGAAGGATATGACATCTTTAAGGAGGCAGGGAGAGAAAATTATGTGCTAGACCAGGCCTCTGAAATACTTCTCCTGAAGGAATATACATTTGCATCTAGGGCTGAAGGTCTCACAGAGGAGTTTTTAAACGAAAAAAGCTGTGCTGAGCCCATCCAATTCTCCCTCCTCTGCTCTGTCTCATTGCAGCACTTGGGTGTTTCCCTTTTTCTCCATGCAAAAGGAGAGTAAAGTAATATGGAGAGATTAATCCAAGATGTATCCACAATATATAAAAAGCGCGGGTGTCTTGAGCCCTGCCCTCTGCCTTTGCCTTGCCCTGCAAGAACCACCCAGGACTGATGGATGCACTCCTGAAGTCCTGCTTTTGCACAGCCTCAAATCCCACAATCATAAAAGAGAATCCCAGAATAGGCTGGGCTAGAAGAGGACTTAAAGCCCATCCAGTTCCACCCCCTGCCACAGGCAGGGACACCTTCCACTATCCCAGGCTGCTCCAAGCCCTGTCCAGCCTGGCCTTGGACACTTGCAGGGATGGGGATACCTATGCCAGGGCCTCCCCACCCTCACAGGGAAGAATTTCTACCCAATGTCCCACCTAACCCTGCCCTCTGGCAGTGGGAAGCCATTCCCCCATCTTGATACTCCAGGCTCTTGTGAAGTCTTTCTCCATCTTTCTTGCAGGCTCCCTTCAGGCACTGCAAGGCCACAATCAGGACACCATGAAGCTTCCCTTCTCCAGGCTGAGCAATCCCAGCTCTCCCAGCCTTCCCTCCCAGCAGAGCTGCTCCATCCCTCTGCTCATCCTGGAGCCTCCTCTGCACTCCTCCAGCAGCTCCAGCTCCTTGCTGTGCTGACCCAGGGCTGGGGCAGCTCTGCAGGTGAGCTCTCACCTGAGCACAGAGCACAGGGGCAGAATCACCCTCCTCAGTCTGAGGCCCACTCTAGTTTTGATCTCATCGTGAAAAAATCAGGATTGACTGCCATCAGTCCAGTGGATGCCATTGTCACAGTTCTGCTCTCCCAAGGACATGCTCAAGGGCTGGCAGTGTTTGGGCTCAGGGAAGAGTCCCCCCACTCTGGCTGTTCATTGTCTTAAGGCAAATCCTCCTCCAGTAAAGCAGTTCTGCAGCACTTACAAACTTTGGCTGGCTGGCTCCTCAGTCTGTCTGGGCAAAGTGATTCCTCCTGCAGTCATCCCTGCAGTCATCCCTGCAGTCATTCCTCCTCACTCCCCAGCGCTGCACTTCAAGGGCCAACGGAACATCAGAGGGACACACTGCAGTGCTTTGTTTTCCTCTCTCCTTAACTGCTTTTTTAGCATTTTAAAACACAATGCACTCGTGAAAGGTTGTAAAATTCCTCATAAAGTTGACTGTGCCACAGGATTATAGAATACCTCTTGGAACAATGGATAAACAGCTAATCTTGGATCTGTCACCAGAAAACACTAATATATTTCAAAAAGCTATTAGCCCTTAAACCAAAAGTAACACAGAATTTGATTTTGGGCAACAGGCTATAAACCACTGAAATTGTTTGGCAGCTCTGCATTGAAAGCAGGTGGAAAAAGCTGTAAGAGCCCTGGCATTTATTTTATTCAGCTATTTAAGGTGTATTTTACATAGATTCCAAAACGTGTGCATGAAAGCTAACATTAAGTAAGGATACTTGAAAAAAACAGCGGATCAATTGATTTACCACACATCTTCAGGAAGCAGAACAATATTTGCTATGTTATGCAACAAGGAAGTGAAAGGCAGTAAATATTACAGATAAAACATAATAAACCATCAATAGCCTTTACAATTTTTTATGGCATCATGTCTTTAAGGAGATCTAGAGCCATCAGTTCTGACCATAACCTCCAGATGAGCAATATCCATTTGTGGATGGAAACACTAAAGCTCAGCCATCAATCCTAACTGCCCTGGTTAGTTCTGAAGGGCTTTGGGACAGGGATGGCCAGGATGACAAGGGATGGCGGGATAGGGAGCAAATATTTGGGGAATGCAATGGGGAAACAGAGTTTGAGATTGCCACATGGAAAGCCAAAGTCTAAATGTGTTTCATTCCTTGCTTCCCTCCCTGGTCTCTGGAATTACCTGGTCTTGTCTTTTGTCTTGCCAGTGGATCATAGAATCCCAGGCTGGGTGAGGCTGTGGGACCCCAGAGTGTCACTGGTGTCACCTCCCTGCCCAGGCAGGGCCATCCCAGAGCCCAGGGCACAGCACTGTGTCCATGTGGCTCTGCAATATCCCTGCTCAGGGACACTGCAGCCCCTCCCTGCTCTCTGCTCAGGGCTCAGTCCTGCCCAGGGAAGAAGTTCTGCCTCCTGTCCAGGGAACTCCCTGGGCTCAGTCCCTGCCTGTCCCTCTGGTGTCACTGCTGGCGCAGGGAGCAGAGCCTGGCCCTGCTCTGAGCTCCCTGCAGCCAGGGACAGCCAGGGCTGAGGTTCATCTCAGCTGGGCTCCTCTGGAGGCTGAACAGCCCCAGCTCCCTCAGCCTTTGCTGGGCACAGAGATGCTCCAGGCTCTCCTCATCCTCCCAGCCTTGCTGGCTCTGCTGCAGGAGCTCCCTGTGCTGCTGGGCTGAGGATCCAGAGCTGCACACAGCACTGCAGAGGTGCCTCCAGGGCTGACTTGGCCATAAAGGAGTAGGGTGCAGGTCATGAAATAAAAAGCAGGAAAAAGGTGAATTTTCTGGGAAAAAAAAAATACATGAAAAGATCAGGCAGATGGAAAAATGCTTCAGATGAGGAGTGCGGGACTTACCTTCTCACAGAGCAGAGATACTTTTGTCAAGTACTTTGAGAGAGGTGATCTTTAAGCTCTTCAAAGCCTCAAAGAAAGGGAAACCACAAGCAGGACTAAGGTGAGGAGTTTCAGGCTTGTGGCTGAGTGCTGGAGCTGGAAATGGCTGCAGAAGCCCAGCAGCACAGCCAGGGCTGTGCGCTGGCACTGATGCCATTCCAGTGTGGGTTTTTGGGGCCTGGACAGTGGATTTGCATTTTATACAGAGAAATTACTGCAGAAAGGCTAAATTGCAGCGGAAATATATTTTTGGTATTTCTCTGGGAAATAACCTACTGGATGCATGACTTAATTTTTTTTTTCATTAAAAGATACACTCAGAACTTCTTAAGGGAGGTATCAGAAAAATTAACCAGAGTATTGCTGCTCTTGTGTTCCTGCTTTGGCAGAAGCTGGGGCACAAACAACAGCACAGTGGTGCCTCTGCTCTGCACATATTCAGGCCTGAGAGAAGTGAATGGAGCTGGGAAGGGTCTGGAGCCCCAGGAGCAGCTGAGGGAGCTGGGAAAGGAGCTCAGCCTGGAGCAAAGGAGGCTCAGGGGGACCTTGTGGCTCTGCACAGCTGCTGACAGGAGGGGACAGCCGGGGGGTCAGGCTGAGCCAGGGAACAGGGACAGGAGGAGAGGGAACAGCCTCAGGCTGGGCATGGGAAGGATCAGGTTGGATATCAAGAGGCATTTCTCCATGGAAAGGGTNTTTTTTTTTTTTCCTTAAAAGATACACTCAGAACTTCTTAAGGGAGATATCAGGAAAATTAACCAGAGTATTGCTGCTCTTGTGTTCCTGCTTTGGCAGAAGCTGGGGCACAAACAACAGCACAGTGGTGCCTCTGCTCTGCACATATTCAGGCCTGAGAGAAGTGAATGGAGCTGGGAAGGGTCTGGAGCCCCAGGAGCAGCTGAGGGAGCTGGGAAAGGAGCTCAGCCTGGAGCAAAGGAGGCTCAGGGGGACCTTGTGGCTCTGCACAGCTGCTGACAGGAGGGGACAGCCGGGGGGTCAGGCTGAGCCAGGGAGCAGGGACAGCAGGAGAGGGAACAGCCTCAGGCTGGGCAGGGGAGGATCAGGTTGGATCTCAAGAGGCATTTCTCCATGGAATGGGTGCTCAGGCCCTGGCAGGAGCTGCCCAGGGAGGTTTGCAGTCCCCGTCCCTGGGGGTGCCAAGGAGGGACTGCATGTGGCAGGTGGGCATTGAGCACAGGTTGAACTCGATAATCCTGGAGGTTTTTTTCCAACCTTAATGATTCCGTGGTTTTATGATTCACATGAGGCTTGGGTGTTTTCTGTCTCTCAATTAGACACACATATCTACAAGAAAGCAGTGAATTCTACAATTTTGTCAAAGCCAGGCTTCAGTAATAAGGAAATTATGCCTCCAGAATCCTTTCATTCACCAGACTGAAAGCAGCGTGGAGCTGACTCATTTCATGGGGCTGCCACCAGCAGTCTAAAAACTTCCTACAGGAAGTCCTTGAGGTACAGAGGAGGCAGTTCTGGGGGAAAAAAAAAAANAGGTTTGCAGTCCTCATCCCTGGAGGTGCCAAGGAGGGACTGCATGTGGCAAGTGGGCATTGAGCACAGGTTGAACTCAATAATCCTGGAGGTTTTTTTCCAACCTTAATGATTCCGTGGTTTTATGATTCACATGAGGCTTGGGTGTTTTCTGTCTCTCAATTAGACACACATATCTACAAGAAAGCAGTGAATTCTACAATTTTGTCAAAGCCAGGCTTCAGTAATAAGGAAATTATGCCTCCAGAATCCTTTCATTCACCAGACTGAAAGCAGCGTGGAGCTGACTCATTTCATGGGGCTGCCACCAGCAGTCTAAAAACTTCCTACAGGAAGTCCTTGAGGTACAGAGGAGGCAGTTCTGGGGGAAAAAAAAAAGGTTATTATGTCCCACAGAGGTAATCGGAAATAAACAGGAACAAGAGCACCAGGTCTGAGAGGCTGGACACATCCCACCAGCAGCTTTGCAAACTGCTTTGCTCTCCCAGGGAAATGTTCCCCATTTCCACAAATCACCCTGAACAGTCACAGGGTTTGGAAATGCTGTTCTCAGCTCCTCCATGGCAAATCACAGCAGACAGCACAGGATAGGTAACAGGATTTGGTGCTCTGGTGTTCAGAAACAGGACAGCACCAAGAATTGTTTGACGCAGTTTTGGCCATCTCCACCTCTGATGCTGTGCATCTTCTGCTAGACATGGAAAAGGCAGATGCTGCCAGGAAAAGATCTCTGGAGAGTGAAGTGAATGTGGCACAGCTCTGAGCACTCACACTCTCCTGACTGTCCCTGTTTGGGGGAAGGAGCCTGCTTTCCAATAGAGCATTTGTCATCTTGCACAGAAAAATCCCACAGATGGAATTCTTTCTGCTTGTACCTAAATTACATCAAGGAAAAACTGAGTAGCTCACTTTGAACTTATATATAAGCCAAAAGCTCTTAGCCCAGTTTAGCACTAAGCTGCCTGTGGTGGTTCAGTGTGGCTGGAGGAGGAATCAGGGCTGGGATCACAAAGAGCCACTCAATAGGTTCGAGTCAATAGGCTCAGGAGTGCGCCCAGCACAGAGCTCTCATTGCTCAGCATTAGCAGCCACACAGGTGCCACATACAAACTAGTTTGCAGTCTGACTGGAGCACCTCTCCAGAAAATTGAAATTAAAGGCTTCAGGCCTTAAGCTTCCCAGTTACAGCTCCCAGGTGGAATCAGAGGAGTCCGAATATTCTGAGTTGGAAGGAACCCAAAAGGTCATCATGTCCAACTTGACACCCCAGCAATCCCACCCTGTGCATCCCTGACAGCATTGTCCAAGTGCTCCTAGAGCTCTGGCAGCCTCAGGCTGTGCCCATTCCCTGGGGAAGTCAATGGTGTTGCTCATTTAGACAAAATGGGTGCTGGATGAACTGGGATCCCCAGAACTGGGTTTTGGGATAAAGCTTTTGACCAGGGTGGGGGCAAGTTAATCAGAGGGAGCATTTCAGTGAATAAAACATCCTTTACTGGATTTAATTCTCACATTTATGCCTTATGTTTTATTTCTTTAGTGTGGAGAATCTCAGTAATACACCAGGAGCCCGAAGGTGGCCTGTCACCAATCCTTGTGCAAATGGCCAGGGCAATACCTACCTCTGACTCTAACCCATTTATGCCCCATATTTTAAATTTCACCACAGTAGCTCCCTGAGCTGGATCACATCAGTGAGTTGCCTTGCTGTTTATTCAGTTCCATCTTGGCTTAGGAGATCATTTGTGATCGACAACTACAAGGTCTCAACATTAATTTGGACTATAAGCCTACCAGGGAACAAAATAAATTTTGACACATGCATGCATGCAATGACCCAAAAAGGGTTAATTTCAACTATGTTAGTGTTTAAAAAATGGTTATTCAAATCCTGGAATAGTAACTTGATAATTCTCCTTATAAAAATGACAATTCTCTACTTCATAATAACTAATTATATTTAAGCTATTCATGGCCATAATTTATCAATTATCCAGCAACTAGATCTCATGTTAAAACACACTCCTAATGCAAAAGACCTTTCAGGAAAAATTCTGAATAAGCAATCAAATGGCCAGTCCTGGGAAGCAGAGTCTCTGCACATAGAATAGGGGTCTAAAGGTGTCTGCAAATCACTGCAGAAAGTGTAAAATATTTCTGTGAATTTGATTCTGCTGCTGCTGCCTGAATCTCTTTTTTTGTTGATGCAGGGATGTTGGAAAGGATCTGTTTTTCAACTCTGCCTTGGGTGGGATAATGAAGGGTCTTTCAGCAGCATTAGCAGGAAGGTTTACTGGCAGAGCTTCCAGCTTTTCTTGTAGGTGTAGCTTTAATCACTGGGGACTGTGCCGAGCCTGTTGATGTGGTATTTCTGAAAAAAAAAGAGCTTTTGCTGCTCCTTTAAAGAGCTGCCAGTGCTTGCAAGATGATTATATATATATTTATGTGTGTATATATAAGTATTCTGCTTAGAAAGAACATCTAGGTCATGTTTTCCATACTGATCTACCTTCAATCTGCATCATCAAGGGCACTTTCAGAGAAGCAAGAGCCTTCTAAGGGATCTCTGCTGCTGCTGCTGCTTATTCCCCAGTCTGAAGTTTAACCCTCAGCAGTGTTTTGGGTTTGACTGGGGGATGGAGGAGAGGTACAGGGATAGATTCTGTGAGAAGCTGCTGGAAGTGACTGCTGGAGCCAATTCCAGCTGGCTCCAGGACACACCCACTGCTGGCCAAGGCTGAGCCCAGCAGGGACTGTGGGAGCACCTCTGGGATAACTGAGTTAAGAATGAGGGGAAAAAATGTCCCAAACCTGCCCCGCTGCAGCTGGAGAAGGGAACAGTGAGAATGTCTGAGAGAATGAGCTCTGCAGACACCAAGGTCAGGGCAGAAGAAGGGGCTGGAGCTGCTCCAGGCGCTGGAGCTGAGATTCCCCCAAGATTCCATGTTGCAGCCCATGGAGAGGCAGCTGAGCCCCTGCAGGCCCTGGAGGAGGCCAGGGCAGAGCAGGAGTTACCTGGGAGAGCTGTGATCCCATGGGATCTCCAGCCTGTGCTGGAGAAGGGTCCTGGTGGGACCTGTGGATCCATGGAGAGAGGAGCCCACACTGACACAGGTTTGCTGGAAGGACTTGTGACCCCATGGGGATCCACACTGGGCAGTCAGAAGGACTGACCCCATGGAAAAAGGATCCACACTGGGCAGTTCCTGCAGCACTGACCCCATGGAAAAAGGATCCACACTGGGCAGTTCCTGCAGGANCAAACTAGTTTGCAGTCTGACTGGAGCACCTCTCCAGAAAATTGAAATTAAAGGCTTCAGGCCTTAAGCTTCCCAGTTACAGCTCCCAGGTGGAATCAGAGGAGTCCGAATATTCTGAGTTGGAAGGAACCCAAAAGGTCATCATGTCCAACTTGACACCCCAGCAATCCCACCCTGTGCATCCCTGACAGCATTGTCCAAGTGCTCCTAGAGCTCTGGCAGCCTCAGGCTGTGCCCATTCCCTGGGGAAGTCAATGGTGTTGCTCATTTAGACAAAATGGGTGCTGGATGAACTGGGATCCCCAGAACTGGGTTTTGGGATAAAGCTTTTGACCAGGGTGGGGGCAAGTTAATCAGAGGGAGCATTTCAGTGAATAAAACATCCTTTACTGGATTTAATTCTCACATTTATGCCTTATGTTTTATTTCTTTAGTGTGGAGAATCTCAGTAATACACCAGGAGCCCGAAGGTGGCCTGTCACCAATCCTTGTGCAAATGGCCAGGGCAATACCTACCTCTGACTCTAACCCATTTATGCCCCATATTTTAAATTTCACCACAGTAGCTCCCTGAGCTGGATCACATCAGTGAGTTGCCTTGCTGTTTATTCAGTTCCATCTTGGCTTAGGAGATCATTTGTGATCGACAACTACAAGGTCTCAACATTAATTTGGACTATAAGCCTACCAGGGAACAAAATAAATTTTGACACATGCATGCATGCAATGACCCAAAAAGGGTTAATTTCAACTATGTTAGTGTTTAAAAAATGGTTATTCAAATCCTGGAATAGTAACTTGATAATTCTCCTTATAAAAATGACAATTCTCTACTTCATAATAACTAATTATATTTAAGCTATTCATGGCCATAATTTATCAATTATCCAGCAACTAGATCTCATGTTAAAACACACTCCTAATGCAAAAGACCTTTCAGGAAAAATTCTGAATAAGCAATCAAATGGCCAGTCCTGGGAAGCAGAGTCTCTGCACATAGAATAGGGGTCTAAAGGTGTCTGCAAATCACTGCAGAAAGTGTAAAATATTTCTGTGAATTTGATTCTGCTGCTGCTGCCTGAATCTCTTTTTTTGTTGATGCAGGGATGTTGGAAAGGATCTGTTTTTCAACTCTGCCTTGGGTGGGATAATGAAGGGTCTTTCAGCAGCATTAGCAGGAAGGTTTACTGGCAGAGCTTCCAGCTTTTCTTGTAGGTGTAGCTTTAATCACTGGGGACTGTGCCGAGCCTGTTGATGTGGTATTTCTGAAAAAAAAAGAGCTTTTGCTGCTCCTTTAAAGAGCTGCCAGTGCTTGCAAGATGATTATATATATATTTATGTGTGTATATATAAGTATTCTGCTTAGAAAGAACATCTAGGTCATGTTTTCCATACTGATCTACCTTCAATCTGCATCATCAAGGGCACTTTCAGAGAAGCAAGAGCCTTCTAAGGGATCTCTGCTGCTGCTGCTGCTTATTCCCCAGTCTGAAGTTTAACCCTCAGCAGTGTTTTGGGTTTGACTGGGGGATGGAGGAGAGGTACAGGGATAGATTCTGTGAGAAGCTGCTGGAAGTGACTGCTGGAGCCAATTCCAGCTGGCTCCAGGACACACCCACTGCTGGCCAAGGCTGAGCCCAGCAGGGACTGTGGGAGCACCTCTGGGATAACTGAGTTAAGAATGAGGGGAAAAAATGTCCCAAACCTGCCCCGCTGCAGCTGGAGAAGGGAACAGTGAGAATGTCTGAGAGAATGAGCTCTGCAGACACCAAGGTCAGGGCAGAAGAAGGGGCTGGAGCTGCTCCAGGCGCTGGAGCTGAGATTCCCCCAAGATTCCATGTTGCAGCCCATGGAGAGGCAGCTGAGCCCCTGCAGGCCCTGGAGGAGGCCAGGGCAGAGCAGGAGTTACCTGGGAGAGCTGTGATCCCATGGGATCTCCAGCCTGTGCTGGAGAAGGGTCCTGGTGGGACCTGTGGATCCATGGAGAGAGGAGCCCACACTGACACAGGTTTGCTGGAAGGACTTGTGACCCCATGGGGATCCACACTGGGCAGTCAGAAGGACTGACCCCATGGAAAAAGG